>CM070834.1:27688928-28041428 GCA_036326025.1 Chrosomus eos
CATTTACTAATGTACCTGATAAGAGTATTGACGCAAAAGGTGTTTCTCATTTCACTAAATGCAGCATTGTAATGCAAAATCCATCTGTGTGAGTAATTTATGGCTAAAGATAAGCTGTTTTAAGCAACAATTGTGTGTGTGTGTGTCCCCGTATGTAATGTGTGTAACATGTGTACTTGACTTATGCAAACTTGCATGAATACATACACAAGTCACTACTGTAACCGGCTCTGTCCTGTTTGTTCCTCGTCTGAAGGTCCCGTGTTCGCGAGCTGATGTGTTTGCCAGTAAGCAGCTGACTGTGGTGGAGAAACGCATGCTGATGAAGTTTCTTACCTTCTGTCTGGACTTTGAGCAACACCCAGAGGAGTTCCAGGGTATGACCCCTAGTGTTTGTTTCCCTTCAGCTCTGTGATTCACTTTGAGCATCAGAGATCTGTCACAGACATGTGCTATAGATTTCAGGTTATATTAGGAATATCTGTGAGAATTCAACATTTAAATCAAAATTGACCTATTTAGTTTCATAATGAGTTTTCTTAGAGAGAACTTTAACTTCTTTGACTCTGAGTCTGTGTGGGTGGGGGAATATTAGTAATCAATAATATCATGGCCTAACATTCACGATCCAATCAAATGGCAGTGACCCTACATTATTTCCCTCATCACAATGTCACATACATTTTAACAAATATAAATATCATATGTACATTTTTATTAAATAATTTTATTTAAAAATGCATGTAAATGAAGTGTAAATTTCAACAAAATAAATTCAAATATTTTTTTTTGATAATCGCTTTCTTCTATTCATGTACTTTTTGTACATGATTTATGTTTTTTACGCAATCTTATGATTTGGATGGCATAATTTATATCAAATTACACTGACAAATTCTACTTTTTTCAGTCTGCATCTCCCCCACCAAATCGCGTGCTGTTTCATGTTGTCTTTAAAGCTGTAGTGATATTTAATCTCACTGACATAAGGGGTAAATTGCTCCTTTTATTACAGTGTTAGGCAACATGCTATAATAACCTCTTTGAAAATCATTCATTCAGTCTAGTAATCTATCTTTTACTCTCTGGCAGACTCATATTGTCCTTTTACACTGTAACCGATTTAAGATTGTCCTTATTTTAGACTACTCTGAGAAACCATTTAGTGAGTTCCTGAAGAACAAGAAGCTCACTGAGAACCTGCAAGACTTCATCCTGCACTCCATCGCTATGGTGGCGCAGCAAACCCTCACAGAGGAAGGACTAAAGGCCACGCAGCACTTCCTGCGATGCTTGGGTCGCTACGGCAACACTCCCTTCCTGTTCCCCCTCTACGGCCTGGGAGAAATCCCACAATGCTTTTGCAGGTAAACTGTTACAGAATAGATCAGAAAAAGACTTTATCAGGTCATTTCACATAAGGGTTATAATAGTTAACTAAAACTAAATCCCCAAAATATTTTTGTTGAATTTTTTTTTAAATGAACAAATCAAATACATCTATACATCAATACATCTTCCAAAACTTGTTTTTCTCTGTTTTGTGCTGATTCACTATGGTAATCCTATTATAAGTTTATATATTAGGATGGTTTTCGTGGGAAATTGCGTACTCGCCCATGCGTGTCTCGTCATATCTGTAAGTAGAGAAATGTTTCTCCGGCTACTTTGTGTGGTGTGGCTAGTTATGGTTAGTTGTTAGTCTTATGGTTAGTTGTTAGTTGTAGGGTTAGTTGTCACAACAGGCAAGAAATATTGACATGGAGCAGCTAAATCTCTTACCTCTGGGAATCAGCTGTTTTAACAACTGCCGAACAGAGGAGAGAGACAGAGCTCGTAATAAAACAAGAATCAACATTGGCTTGGCTTTTTGGAGATGGCATGTCGGTAAGGCATTTTATTGAGCAGATAAGTTGCCATATGTAGCTCTCTAACAGAGTTCATTAAAGCATTATCTATTGTGAAGGTTCATTTCATTATGGTTGTTGTAGCGCTGTGCTGGAATTTATTTTCAAGAAAGTACCGTTTGTATTAATGGGTATCGCTACAGTAACGTCTTCAGCTAGTCCGCTTGAGATCTAAACCGCTTATATCTCTTAAGCATAGTAGTGAATGTTTTATAAGCAGACTCACAGTCAAAGCTGAACCAAAACAATGTTCTTCCACCAAATTCATGCAGTTTTTTTTAACCGCTAGAGGGTTAAACCGAAACTTAGTGTACCTTTTAAATATATGGAAAAAATATATTTTAAAAAAAGTTTCAAAGCAACATTTCTCATTTTCATTTAATTTAACTTGATGTACTAAAATAACTAAAACTACAACTGAAATAAACATGAATATAAGAACTATAGACAAAAAAAGAAGAAGAAAACTGACAAAAACAACAAATTTGCTAAAATTTTCATTATACTAAATTGTTAGGGCATCTTAAAAGCAGAGCAACAAAATGCGGCCATTTGATTCAGAGAGTGAAAGATAATAATAAAAGTTGGCGGCTATTTGCTAGTGTAAATACCACATTTTCTTGCCGATACCTGCTATATACACCATGTAAATAGCAATAGATTCAAGAATAGAATAAGTGAAATTAGCAGCAGTTTCTTAGCGGTATGCTATTTAGACTAAGTGAAAATAGTGATAGATTCTATGTACACTATGTAAAAATAGCAGTATTTTATTTTCAATAAATGTAAATAGTAATTAGATGCTACTTATACTTATAAATAGTGGCAGATACTATTTGCACCTGTGTTGTTGGACATTAAACGGTATGCAATAATAGCAGAGTGTAAATTATTATATTTATTAAAATTATGAAATGGATGCCGGCTTATTGGGACAATAAAGCCCTCCCTACACCTCCACCTAACCCTAACAGATGAACTTGATTATTAAACACATGTTAGACACTTTATTTCCACTTTTCACATTTTTTCTTCATTTTTATTGAAAATAAATGCCTTTCTGATTTGATATGTGATTGGAAAAAGGAGTAAAGTGAGTTCAGCAAAAGGTGGATTCGAACACAGGTCGATTTGAGTCAAAACTTTATGCCACGTGCCTTACCCATACACTATTGCTACTGTTGACAATCCAGCGTCGGAGTGGCACACAGCGTCCAGTGGGCGGAGTTAAATCACTATGAAATCAAAAGTGACCATTCTTATTTTTTTAAGGAATAAAATTGTATGCATGATTTTCCATGCACATTTTTTTTTCAGGTGCCCTTGTACATTTTTATAAAAAAACTTCCCCTCCCTCTTGCAGAGACATTTCTTCACTTCTCTGATGACATGTGAGGGCGGGACAACCTGTCACTCACGTGACATCACAGCAATAGCAAACAACAAAATCAAGTCCCGCCCTACATTTTGTTTAATTCGAGAAGCCGTTTCACGTACGTCACAGTAGAGAAGAAAAGACTTCCATTTTAGTCCAAATTACTTAAAATTTTACAATTCCATTTTTTAACTCGAGTCTTTTTCAACTGGTTTTAGAGTGTATTTTCTGAACGTTTTAGCTCACACACTCGGCTCTGAGGGGAAAGGAACGACGCTGGCAGTTAGAAGCAGGGTCAGAGCTCTGCAGGACCCTGAGTGTTTGCTTTTAGCACTTTGAGTCTGCTGGGAGCAGTGCTGTGAAACGGTGGCACTTAGAGACGAGCAGTCTTCAGCCCCATCATCCCAGAAACCATGAGCTGGCATCTGGCCAGGTTATAGAGAACATCTCCCCAAAGACAAGCAGAACAGTCGAGTGTTTATCTAAAATGCACATATGACTCCAATCTCTGGTTCGAGCTCTGTTCTGAGAAATAAGTCTGTCTGTGTACGTAGTACGTCAATACGGCTATATAGCTAATGTGCCAAAATAGATCAGGTGATATCGATTATTGAGAGGGCAGAGCAATTGCCAAATGTCTCTTCTAATGTAAACACACCAGATAGATATCAATATTTCATTTTTTGTCAATTTAATCATCATTTGTTTGTGTCATCTGAAGTTATGTAATCATGTTCTGTGATACGATTTGATCATAATTCCAAGTAAAGGCAACTTAACCCTCCACCTCACAATTTAAGCTTGATGTGTCTCTTCTGAGATATCTACGAATTTTAATGTGCCCCTTCGTCTGTGAGGCAGATTAATTAGCATTTTTGATTTCCATAGTTTTCCACTAATCACCCTTGCTGACATTCAGATAAGCATGCTAGCGCACTGAGGCATGAACCCACCTGCAAGCTGTCCATCATCTGCGGAGGGGACGCAAGAAACAGTTGTCGCCGCTGACTTTTTCTCTATTCATGACTTCATTATTAAAATCGAGCACTATTTCTTTTCAATCGTCAAAGGTGCTGTACAATATGGATGTTGTCAAATGCATCTTAAAAGAAAAGGAAAGACAAAATTTGCTTTGTCATTTGTAGCTGAACTATTATTTTATTTACTAATTTACCAGCTTCATGTCAATCCAAACCTGTATGCCTTTCTTTCTTGCGTAGAACGCAAAAGAACTTCCTGGCTTTTCTTTTCCATATAAAGAAAGTGAAGGATAATTTGGGGCTTCGAGACATAAAATGACAACAAAAAAAGCAGAGTAAAAGTACCCTACAAAACTATTTGAAGTGCTTCAGTAGACTTGGAAGTCATATGGACCCAGAGTCCATGATGGTCCTTTAAAAACCCTAAAATTTCAAATTTAAGGTCATAAAAAAGTCTTAATTGTCATTTTAAGAAGTCTTAAATTTGGGGATGGGAAAAACTGGAAATATGATGTGGTCTAATGTGATTTAAACTTAAAGGTGGGGTATGTGATTTTCTTTTTTGACCATTTTTTCAAAATCACTTGAAATCCTGTTCCTAACCCACTTACTGGCTGTAAATTAGAAGCACTGAAATGAAAATTAAGCAATTTAATCATCTGGGGAACGGGCAGGACTCGAAAAACTCCAGCAAATCATTTTCAAGACCATCTAGAATCATTGGACAGAAAATGCGTCACTCAAATGGTTGTACCACCCCCCTCCCCCCACGCGCGCGTGTCCCGTTCGTGCGCATACTCAAAGCTCGTGACCCAGTCACAGGAAGTGCAAGTCGCCCCTGTACAGAGAGAGAGAGAGAGAGAGAGAGAGAGAGAGAGAGAGAGAGAGAGAGAGAGAGAGAGAGCGCATCTGAGTTTTCGCTCATGCTAGATTGCGCGTCCATGTTTTTCGAATGGGATGAGTCAGGGCCAGCGTTGGAGAAGAGAAGGTAGGACCTTATGAGTTGTGTATTTTCAAAATCTGCCGGCCGTTTTGCAAATCGCATACCCCACCTTTAAAGGAGCATTCCGGAAGTTCTGAAATTTGTCACTGACACCAGTGGCCGTATAGAGAAACTGCAGCCAGTCTCATGCTCGTTCTCGGTGCGCATGCTCGTTGGCCACACTAGATAAGGGTTTTTTTTTCATTTATTTTTTTATACTTACGAGGAGTTTCCGTGGGTGTCTGGATTGTGCTGGAGGCTGGTCGCTTCTTTCCGTCCACAGAGTCCATTTGAAACACTACTGCTAGCGATTGCCACTGCTTACTAATGGCTGCCGTACGGATGTAAGCCCAAGTAGACGAGAACGCACATGACGTCACATTTTCGCGCCAATTCGGACCCGACAACTCTACAGGCTGATAGAGGCGACCCTGGTGGACAGTCAATGTGTCATTCTTTCTATTACATTATGGTTGGCTCATAAATGTACAAATGAAAACTCTACCTTAAATATTTTTTTTAAGTAAAAACCTACACATAGACCCTTTAATTAAATCAATTCAACTGCCAAGCGATTGCTTATGATCTGCTGATCAATTTTGAGTTGTTGTTCATATTGTAAAATGTTGTTAATAGTTGCAGCTTGCTGGAGTGCATATTTTATCTCCCTCATATCTTTAAATTAATATATGTTTGGTTTGAAGACGAAAAACATACCAAGCACAATGTTCTCTCACCAATCATGATTTCTAACACTCACTCACTGCGTTCGGTGTGATCTTGCGGCTTTCAGAAACGAAAGCTAATGCTCTCCGTATGTTTTTCTGTCTCCTTTTACATTCATATGTAAATTGCGTGAGCTTATTACATCCATTAGATCAGAAGATCTGAAAAAGCTCATACATGTACCCGCCCATAGACCCTCCCCTCGAAGAAATCAGGACAGAAGTGGTTGAAAGTGGACAAAAGAGACGGATTAAAACACAATGTGTAAACAGGAATGTGTCCCTCGTCTACTTGTGATCCGATTGACTAAAATGCATCTTGTTATCAGGTGTAAACAAGGCCTATGGCATGCGTTTAGAAAATAAATAGGGATCATTTTCATTTCATCTAACTTTAAAGTCTGCTCCATGTGCCATTCTCAAATGTGAGTTATACAGTTGCAGAACGTCACAGCAGACAGGTGAGTCCACTAGAGAAATGAAGCACTACAGAGAGAGATGACAGAAGGAAAAAGAGTTCGAAAAACTTGTGGAGAAATGGGAAGAGATGCACCTCAGAGGGGACAAAAGGCGAGGGATTGAGAGACAAAAGTCAGACGGAGAGAAGAAGCGAGGGAAGGCGGGTTCATTCATCACACTGATACCTGCTTGCAGGTGATAGATGGATAGATGGAGGTGCAAACTCAATAATGCTCACTCTCTCAGTTATTCACAGATCAGCGAGCAGCTCCGCTAATATAGTGATGAAATGCTTTACCGTCCTCGCCCCGCATTATCCCTCAAGTTTTGACAGCGGAGACTTTTTAATTTCTAAATAACCTTTGGCACTCTGACTGCCATCCTCCGTCTTCTGCACCCCGTTCCGGTTCCTCCGTCTCCGACGCCGGGATGTTTTTTTTTTTGGAGCCGGCGTGATCCATTCAGCCCGGTAAACACATTTGGCCGTGACAGGTTATGATTTGCACCTGCGATCACGACGCTCCAATCAGACAACAGTCAAACAGAAACAGATTGAGAGGACGGGGAAATGCATTAATTAGAGGCGATGATTGTCTTCCCAGCATTCCCTCACACGCCGCGTTTCCTCTCTTTCATTCGTTTTCCTCCCCCTTTACCGTGTGTTCTCGGGGAGCAATAAACATTTAATTTATTCAGATCCAAACAGGATTTAATTTTCGCAGAGAAAGGCCTGCCAGCCAGCATGGCGCTTTGTTTTCTTTTAATTATTGGCCAACCATTAGCCCCCCACTCGGCTTCCAGCACCCTAGATTACAAGCGAATTTGCCGGCAATGAACCTGACAGGTAAGTGGTCTTTGCCGCGTGTGGTAATTTTGTTTGTTTAGCATCTCCTGCAAAGCAAGGGGATTTATTGTCGACACACACAGAACGCTAATAAAACGCTCTCTCTCTCTTTTTCTTTTTTTGCTTCCCATGGGCGCTCAGATGTTTTCCCCAAACCTGGTTTGGCTTTTGAGGAGGAGGAGGAAGCACGTCCAAATGTGGCATCAGGTTTTTGTTGTTGTTGTGTTTGTGTTGCTTTAATCAAGCGAGTCAAGCTTTTCTTGCCTTTGTTTAATAGACTGAGATCTAACAGGTCACTAGGGATGCAGTCAAGATCTTTTAGATTAATGGCTTCAATTCCGGCCCATTATTGACTATCTGCTGGGAGATTGAGCAGAATGTTTTGCTCTTTTGTTTAAAGAGAGTGATTTTTTTTTTCTTCTCATCAAACAAACAAATTGTCAAAAGGCCATCTTGTTTGGTAACTTTAAGGTTATCAAAATGAAATGTCTAATTGTTACTGCCTATTTTAAGATTTAGATGTCTAGTACTAATTTAATAGGTGTATTAACCCTTTAATTAACCCACTATCCTTTTGAAGAGAGCTTTCACTTTAAGAGTGCATGAAGGATTGAGTTGCTGTGTGCATTTGTGCATAAAAGTTGGGTTAAGTAGTTCATTAATAATAAAAGTACAACCTTTATTAAATCTTTATTTATTTCTTAATTTATATTTAATTTATCATTAGTTATACTATCGATCAAAAGTTGTTTTAAAGAAATTAATACTTCTATTTAATAATGTTGCATTAAATTGATAAAAAGTGACAGTAAAGACATTAATAATGTTAAAAAAGATTTCTATTTCAAATAAATTCTGTTCTTTTCAACTTTCTATTCATCTAAGAATCTTGAAAAAACATGATCACTGTTTCCAAATATTAGGCAACTGTTTTCAACATTGTTAAGAATTTTTTCTTGAGCAGAGAATCAGCATATTAGAATGATTTCTGAAGGATCATGTGACACTGAAGTCACATAAAGTCAGCTTTGCAATCACAGGAATAAATTACAATTAAAAATAAATAAATAGAAAACAGTTATTTTATGCTGTAATAATATTTTACAATATTACTGTTTTTATTGTATTTTTTAGTCAAGTAAATAGCAGTAGTGGGCAAAAGAAAGCCTTTAAAATCTCCCTAAATGTAAACTTTTGAACGGTACTGTACGTTTTGCACAAATTGACACTCGCACCAAGTAGCTTTTAGGAATGTCCCTTTTTAATGTACCTTAATATCCCTTTTCTAGATCAATATAAATAACACAAAGTATAACATCATAGCTTGCAAGTGAAATTCGTTATGGATTGCAGCCTATAGCTATCTCAACCTGTTATCTCTGAAACCGCTAGGATATCATAGCATTGCATTTCCTGCGGCATGAAAAAAGCTTCCGTCCTTACGGGGCTCTGTTCAATTTATTTGAAGCTCTGCCGTGATGTTGCCATTAGAGCCCGAAGCTTGTTTGTGCTTCTTGTTACATTACTTTTTAATTACAGAAATAACTAGTTGGAGGCAGTTGTTTTGTGGTGATGTCGGTGGGGTAAAGGGGGGGGGGGGGGGGGTGTTAGGTGACGAGAAAGAGGGAGTTGTCGAAGATTTATTTTGGATGTGACCTTCTCCACACTCGCTGCAGCTGTAATCAGTGGAATTAATAGCATAATCAAATTATACACAAACTCATAAATCATCGGTGAGCGCGCTGTCACGGCGTCGGGCTATTAATGGCCTCCATTGTTTTGCTACCGTATTAAAAAATCACGTCCCCTGATTCCCGTCTTGATAGGAACTGAAATGCCATTTAGAGGCTATAAAGAGCAGGGGCTTGTGGGGGTACTGGATTTTCACAACTGTTAATTTAGCCGTGATGGCGAGTGATGTCGCCAGGGCGAGTGCTGGGGCCTGGAGAGGGAATGGCAGTGCCCACGCACTCCACCCGACTGCATCATTGGGGCCGACAGCGGGCAGTTAATTAGAGTAATATCAGCTTAAACGTCTGTCAGTTAGGGTTAATGACATCAAAGGGCTTCCCTGCTGCCTCTATGGGGTTCTGTGGAGGACAGGAGATGGGCCCAGATGATTGCTGGCAGATTTAGCCTCTCTTTTTTTCCTTTTTTTTTTATCTTTGCACTTTATTAAGATGCCATGTCTCTATATTAATCTGGGCAGACAAGGCCAGAAGTTTTTTTTCCTTTTTTTTCTCCCTTGTTTAAGCCTGAAGTGAACAGCAAAGTGTCCTTTTTCATCTCTCCATCTTTGTCTTCAGACATGTGACCTAATATCCAACCTATGCCCTTCATGTTACATGTTACTTCATGGTGGCGGATGGATGTATTTCAGTGTGTGTGTGTGTGTGAGAGACACTGAAGACTGGAGTAATGATGCTGAAAATTCAGCTTTGACCACAGGAATAAATAACATTTTAAAATATATTAAAATAGAAAAGTTATTTAAAATTTTAAATGTCATAATATTTAAGAATATTACAGTTTTTTGTAGTTTTAATCAAATAAATGCAGCCTTGGTGAGCAGAAGAGACTTCAAAACTTTAGTGTGTGTGTGTGTGTGTGTGTGTGTGTGTGTGTGTGTGTGTGTGTGTGTGTGTGTGTGTGTGTGTATATATATATATATATAATATCATATAAATATATATATATAATATAAATGGTATGGTGTGGTATATTGGTATGGTTTTCCCACTTACAAAGAAATGAAGGGTCTATAATTTTTATGGTTGGTTTATTTTAACGGAGATAGAATATCAACCAAAAAATCCAGGAAAAAACACATTATATAAAGGTTATAAATTGATTAGCATTTGATCGAGTGAAATAAGTATTTGATCCCCTACAACCAACAAGAACTCAGCCTCCCTCAGATTGGTTATGTGCCCATGTGGAACACAGATTAGTCCTGTCACTTTAAGAAAGTACTTCTAATGTCAGTTCGTAATGTGTAAAAAGAAACCTGTCCACAGAATCTGTATCTTCTATTCCTCTCCACCACCATGGGCAAGACCAAAGAGCGGTCAAAGGACATCAGGGACAAGACTGTAGACCTGGACAAGGCTGGAAGACCATCAGCAAGAAGCTTGGTGAGAAGGAGACAACTGTTGTGCAATTATTTGGAAATTGAAGTCTGGACAAAGGTCTGGAGCTCCATGTAAGATCTCACCTCATGGGGTAAGAATGATAATGGAAAATGTGAGGGATCAGCCCAGAACCACACGGGAGGAGCTTGTTAATGATCTCAATGACAGTCACCAAGCAAACCATTGGTAACACACTACGCCGCAATGGATTGAGATCCTGCAGCGCCCGCAAGGTACCACCGCTCAAGAAGTCACTTCTACATGACCGTCTGAAGTTTGCCAATGAACATCTAAATGGTTCCGAGATGGCTTGGGAGAAAGTGCTGTGGTCAGATGAGACCAAAATTTAGCTCTTTGGCATCAACTCAACTCGCTGTGTTTGGAGGGAAGCACGGAGGTGGAACATTATGCAGAGGGCTGTTTCTCTGCTAAGGGTATAGGAACACCTTCTCTCAGCCAGAACCCTGAAGATGGGTCGTGAATGGGTCTTCTAGCATGACGATAACCCAAAACGTACCTCCAACGCAACAAAAGAGTGGCTCAAGAAGGAGCACATTTAGGTCTTGAAGTAGCCTAGTCAGTCTCCAGACCTAATCCTATAGAAAATCTGTGGAGGGAGTTGAAACCTCGAGTTGCCAAGTGATAGCCAAGAAACCATATGGATTTTGAGAGTATCTGTAAACAGGAATGGACCAAAATCCCACCTGAGATGTGTGCAAATCTGGCGACCAACTACAAGAAACATCTCACCAAGTACCAACAAGTACTAAGTCATGTTTTGTTTGGGGATCAAATACTTATTTCACTTACTGAAAAGCCAATTAATTTATAACCTTTATATGTGTTTTTTTCTGGGTTTTTTGGTTGATTTTCTGTTTCGATCCGTTAAAAATAAATCTACCTTAAAAATTATAGTCCCCTTTATTTCTTTGTATACATGTATGTATGTATGTATGTATGTATATATATATAACACACACACACACACACACACGCTTTTGAAAATATTTTTTTAATTTATTCAACAAGGAAACATTAAATTGATCAAAAATGAAAGTAAAGACATTAACAATGTTACATTTCTATTTCAAATAAATGGTTATTTTGAGCTTTCTATTCATCAAAGCATTTATATTTATTATAAAAAAATATATATATATATATAAATCATAAAACATAAATAAATCATCTTTTTATTTTAATAAAATGCCCCACTGTGTGATAGTAACTTCCTATGGTTAAGGGTGTAATCATGTAAAGTGTCACTAACTATCAGCTTCTAATGGCTTATCGCCTTCGTAAAACTGCAGGAATGGCAATAAGATAAAGGACACTAATGTATAAATAGTTACTGTGTGCAATCACACAAAGTATGTTGGCTACTTTATCTCAGCTTCTGTCTGTCTGTCCATTCATCTTTTTTTGTGTTTCTCTCTGTCTAGAGAGTTTGTCTCCAGGCTTTTTAAGAATAGTTGAATTAAGCTGCTATTATGTTATCACCACAAAATCTCAAGAAAGCTTTACTTGTAAAGGTAACACATTTTAAAATCTTGGTGACATTTTTGCCTTGTCAAATGCATTGGATTTTGTCCTTTATGTGTGGACAAGGTGTGATCAGCCCTTTTAATGTCATGCCATCAGCTGTAATTACGAGTGTTTAGCAGTTCCATTCAGATTGGATGTCATATAAATAAACCCAAGCGTATGTAAAGTGTTACTTTTTTTTTTCTCTCTCTCTCCTTGCAGAATGTGTGCCGTATTTGGAGGAATTTATTGTCTTCGACACTCAGTGCAGTGCCTGGTTGTGGACAAGGGATCCAACAAGTAAGTTCACCACTGATTCTGTTCTAGCACTTTGACAACACACATTTAGATGAAAAACAACAACTTTCAACCCATAACACTCAGAAATTCAATTAGATAAGTAGATTAACTTCCTCCTCCGGTTGATTCACACCACTCCAGTATCCCAAGGCTGATCAGAGCCCATTTGTGTACGGGGTACTCAAAAACAAGGCCAAGAGATGGCGCACATGAGTGAATGGGGGGAGGGGGGATGTATTCGGAATATAGATATGAAATTAATTTTCAGGGAGACAGCGGTACCAGCCCCCCTTAAGCAGCCGAGCTCGGAAGACAAATCACAGACTCTGCCACTTGGGCCGGCGATGAGTGATGCCGCTTTTTCCTCGTGGCCTTACCTCCACTAATTGATTTTCATCTGAAGACAAAAAAGCCCTCTGTTGCTGCCTCTTAAAAAATGAGAGTTCATCTCCCGTCTCCCTTGATTAATCTGTGCTGATAATGTGCGTCAGGCCCCACCAGAAAGGCCTTTAATGAGTTTCAAAGGTGGATTGTTGTCATAAACTAGGTTAGATCTGGGTTTTTTCCCCTCTCTCTTTATTCCTCTCTCATTCTTTGGCCCTCTCTTTGGCGATTATATTGAGTTTCTTTCATCTTGCTGGTGAGTGACCCAGGGGGCTTGGATTCCTCTGGATGTAGCGCGCGAAACTTACACATGTGATAGCAGTAGCTTACTAGTGTTAAGGCTAATGCGTACCTTGCCGGTTGCGCAGCGCTCAAATTAGATGCATTTCCCTGTCGTTTATCATAAAATCATAAATTGCTCGTAAACTAGTAGATGGGCATATCCTCCAGACTAGGAATAAATAATTTTTTTGATTAAAGACCCATTCACACCAAGAACGACAACTATAATTATAACTATATTAGCGTCCACACCAGCAGACAATATAGTTCTGTTTATTTTTCAAAAACATACCGTGCAACCAGTGCAATCCAATTTATGAACAAAAGACAATGTATAATAATTATAACATAAATATATATATAAAAACAAATAATTATAACATTGTTATAACATTGTTATAATAACAGTACATAAAAATTCATATATATATAAATGCAATAAATGTTTTATAAAATATAATTAAAATCTAGTATTAATCGATATTATAATTAATATTAAACCTATAATATTTTCATAATATACCTAGCTAGAAGTGTCCTTGTATAATTTACAGCAGAAGCTGAGAAAGAATTTTTCATATTTCGACATTATAACTGAAAATGCCCAGCATGCATAAACAATATTCTCTCAAAAATACAAACATGTACATACATGTTGCTCACATATTATGGTAGCCATGTTTGTGCTAAATAGTGTAATTACACCTGTACCATTAACCCTTTATGACCTGTCATAGAACAATTCCACCAGAGTATATCTTTGTATTTTTACATGCTGTGCTGTCATTTTTTTGAGCATTTTCATATGCCATACATCAAAATAATCCTTACTCTCCCAGTTTGAAGGCTATGTTTGTAATAAATCAATAGTAACTATATAAATATCTCAAAAGTGCAATAAACAAAAAGAAAAAAAAATATTATTTTTTTTTTTGCATATTTTCTTCAATACAAAAAAATAATAAATGTCAACTTCAAACTTGTCAATGAGAAAAACGTGCACAAAACAATTTAAAACTATACAGAATTGATTTGAACTGTTTACATAAATTAGTTTTTAAGATATACTCATTTTTACACTCATTCAAAAAAAAGGCGTGTACTTTCGTTTAGACATAACGCTGCGCGCGTGCCCGCGCTCGCGTGTGTGTGTGTGTGTGTGTGTGTGTGTGTGTGTGTGTGTGTGTGTGTGTGTGTGTGAATGTCCTTGTATTTGTGAACGTCTAAAGGAGAAAGAAATAATAAAATAAAGCGATGGTAAAAAGACAATAACGATATAAGGAACATATAGCAAATGGGAGTCAAACGCATGGTCAAATGACGCAGCGTGTGACGTCACAACATGTGACACACCCGGGGGTCATAGTTCACAGAACGTGATACGTCAATGAGTCATCGGAAGACGTAAATATCAATCGCAGATCTACAGAACATGTGTGGAAAGACGTGCAAAGCATTTTTGTGTTGTTGTTTTTTGTAAACGAATATTACGCAGTTTGTACAGACTGATTAGAGGGTGAAAACAACGCAACATGGGCATGTTGGAGGCGTGATCTGAACATGTTACATCTCTGGTTTTGTATGCAAAAAGAATGATTGAGCTAGCCATTTGGTTTCAGTTTCTATAGGCTTTTAAACAGACACACGCAAATGGGAGCGCCGAGGCTCCCGTCGGTCTTAAAGGGTTAATATGTTTATAAGCAAAAGAAAAAAGCACAAATGTCACGGCATGTCAAAACATCTCAAGGACCCCAAAAACACCTTAGACATCAGAGGGTTAAATCAGAATTTAATAGAAATGTAATCAAACCTAGTCAAAATTAATCGAATCAAATCGAAAAAAGAATTGAATCAAATGAAAAGCTTGTGTATTAGAATGAAATCTAGTCGGGAAATAGGTAATGTTACAAAATGTCATTTTGTAAACCCCACCAACTTTTGAAAAATAATAAATCATATTTTAAGAGGTGGTTTTTGCTCGGCTGCAATGCAAAAAGTAGCTGACTACAGAAAAATAAATGTATTGACCAGCAGCTGTTGTATGTGTCAGTTCTTCAATGACTAGCAACTGCTTACCAACATCTAACTTTCAGCAAATCAGGTCGGACTTACCTGACCTGTGTGAAAATATTTATTCTTTAACCAAGCGGATAACTTTTACAATTTGTTCTCCCAACAAATCTTTCAGGATGTTTATTCGCTCCCTTTAGTAGGCCATTTGACGGAGGTCAGTTTAGTTTTGATATGTGACTTCTGTCCCTGGATACGGTCAGCCATCCCAAACGTCAGTTCTACCTCAGCGGCCCAGCAGGAGGTGTTCCTCAACTTAACGTAGCATACGAAAAACAACCAAGATGACCTTAATTGATAATTTACTGCAAGTTCTTCATGATCGCCACCAATGTCCCCATATAACTGGAGCACTGCGAAGTTTCAAGGCGAATTCTTTCATCCAAATTTGGGATTGAAGCCAGACTCACCTGACCAGGGGCCGGTCAGGATTTGGCTTGGGAGCTGGCGGAGCTCCAAACCGAGGTGTCCGTCAGACCCTGAGCTCAGTCTATAAAGCATCTAGCGCGGACCATCCATGCCCTCCTCTAGTGGCGCCCCATGTGGAGTCAGCCCTGCGCTGGAGGTTAGCGCCATACATCATCCATGGAAAAAGTTTCATGAAGGTGAAAAAAAAAAAGCTGGCAAGGTGTCTGGCAGGCTGAACAATGATTTTAATTTCCCTGGCATCATAAATTACCGCCCTATGTCTGCTCTTATTACAGACATAAAGTTGAAAAGGGTAGAGCCAGATTAATAATGCAGCAGAGGATTACAGACCCTCAAATCCCACCTGCCACTCCATGCGGAAGACGGTCCAGCGCTGTCCGGTTTGTCACCGCCACGACAGGCGACTCAATCACTTGTCCGAATTAGTTTGTCCAAATTCATTTCACACGTCAACAGAGCTCAACTGGCGATAAGATCCTTTTTTGGAGGTGCCTGCTAAGACAAGCAGCACTATTATTGTGATCAGTTGCATTGAAGGAGGAATACAAGCATGTGCTATGTTGACTATACAAGTTGCGAATTCAATTCATGCACAAAATCAAAATATAGGGAAAAACTATTTGCAAATAAAGCAGCATTTTCACCTCGTGTTCCAAAGATGAAAATCGTCACTTCCAGGGAAAACACTGCAAAATTTCAATGCAAATGGAAGTTCTTGCTGCAGATGTAGATGTATTACATTTGGGAGCAATAATGGTTATTTCTATTGTATTTTAATGTTTTTTTATTTCTTATCTTTTTTTGTACAACACTTTGGTACACTCTGTGGTTTTTAAAGCGCTTTATGAATACATTTTGATTTGATGAGTCTGAGAGGTAATAACCAATCATCTGAGAGGATTATTCATTAATTTTGATGCGCGGCTATGAAGTTATAGTTGTCATTTATGTCCCTCCTTAAAGGGATAGTTCACCCAAAAAGGAACATTTTGTCATCATTTACTCACCCTCAAGTTGTTCCAAATCTGTTTGAATTTCTTTCTTCTTTTGAACACAAAAGAAGATTTTTTTGAATAATGTTGGTAATCAAACAGTTGATGGACACCTTTGACTTCCGTAGTAGGGCAAAACATTTCTATGGGAGTCAATGGGTACCGTCAACTGTTTGGTTACCCACATTCTTCAAAATATCTTCTTTTGTGTTCAACAGAAGAAAGAAACCCATACAGGATTGGAACAACTTGAGGGTGAGTAAATGATGACAGAAGTTTAATTCTTTAATGAACCTTTCGTTTTAAGCTTTACAGACCTAACCTAGCAGGACACTCTTGCTCACAGGAAGCTGCTTCCGAATCAAGAGAACAAACTATGTATTTACGCAAATTACTACAAGGCTCAACAATTAGTTCGGCCGATCTAAGAGAGTCGGGCCTATTGACAAAATCTGGTTATAGAAACATAGGTATCCCTCCTTAAGCTTGTTAAGTGAAAAACCACTCAGAAGACCCTAGCTTTAGATTAGTTTAGTTTATTTAGTTGTCATATACAAGTGTCAAAGACAATTTGTACATTGAAATGCACTGGTTGAGGCTTAGGCATTCAACAGTAGTGCAAAATATACAATTCAATACAATTTAGAGAGGGAAATAAAAACATTTATAGCAGTCATATAATGACCCATTAACAACCACCTAAAACACCTCAGTAAAATGCTGTGTGGGTTTTGCGTGGGTATTTTCATGTGTATGAATATTTTCTCCTTAAAACTGCAGTGAACCAAAGACGGTCTCAAAAATGCGGTTTAAAATCGCTGGTGTTTCTGACATCACAAACTACCTTGTGACCAATCACATCATCGTGTGATCGTCAACCAGTGGATCTCTGAGCTGGTGTGAGTTAGTGGAGGTGGGGCTAATTTGCATATTCGTAAAACCGCGTATACTAAATATACTAATACAAGGGTATAGAGTTACATTCATGCTATTTTAAGGCATGACGATTTTTTTTCAAGGAAAAAACGTTTAAATATGTAATTGTATTGATCAAAGGTGAGTTTTAAGGGATAAAATAATTTACTATATGATTGACTTTAAAAATAACAACCAACACTGGTATTCTCAGATTCTTCCACTTATTTAAATCAATGGTGTACTATTTTATGCAATATTTACCAAGACAAATAAGCTTCTTGCTTGTAATATCCGTCATGGTGTCATTCAGCATATGATCTGTTTAGCCTACACAAAAGCACATTTGCAGAGAAGTATATAAAATTCAAATGAGTTTGAACGCATGCATCGTTGAGTGCAAGGTTATCACGCTGATTGGTTCAGAGGCCGCTGACGTGGTTTATGAAGGCGATTTATGAACTCTTATGATGATCTACAAAGCTGACACTGGCCTTGGTTGCAAGTGAAACGGAATCATTAGCACTATTCAGTGTTTTATGCTCACTGACAGAAGAAACTTATGCACTTGTATAGAAAACTCTTTACATAGTGAGCGCTGAGGAAAAAAACGAATTGTAGAAACCTTTTCGAAAATAACACTTCATTTATTTTATTTGTTTCGATTGTCAAACAAAATCCAATCCAGGACTTGTCGACAATAAAGATATTTTTTCTTTTTTCAGACCCACCATAAAGAAATATACATTTTATTTTTAGCAACAAATAAAATACTTAATTTTATATTCATAAAATAAATTTATATATAATTAAAATGCATTTGTTTTCATTCAGATTCCAAATGGCAATTAATTATTTGTAGTTAGTATTTTTGTAAAGACAAAAAATATATAATATATACAATAAAATTTGTTTTTGTCTATTTTTTCTTTACAAACAATTACAATTTGTCATTATAAATTATACAATTGTAACTGAATTCACAGTATTAAAAACACATGTTTTAGTTTTAAAGCATAAAATTACTTGGATTGGTCTGATAGTTTTTTCAATTGGCCTGACTCTCTCTTAGACCGGCTAAAATCATTGTTTTGCCTTGCAGTAATTTTCGTAAACACGTAGTTTGTTCTCTTGATTCAGAAGCAGCTTCATGTGAGCAAGAGCGTCCTGCTACGCTTGCCCTCAGGTGTGTTAGGTTTGCGAAAATGTATCCCATAATGCTTCCCTTCACCCCATTGGCTGACGATTGATTGGAAACCCTCCGCTTCCTCTGCTAGTTCCTCCGAGTAAATAAATCTTCATTTACATAAACAGATCTGTCCTGCAGTCAATCTAGGCATTGGGGGAGGATTATTCGAGGCCTGAGTTTTCGTCAGGGGAGGGAGACGCTCTCTTGCCCCTTTATTGTGTTGTGAAAGTCCATTTCAAGGATGTCACCCCCAGCCCATTAGTTTGGATAATGAGCCCTATAAAGCACATTTATAACTCTTGACATAACAAGCCAACAGATTCTCCTCTGTTCCACCTTTTTCTCTCTCACTCGCTCTTTTTCCTTCTCGCTTGCAGAGATTAAAGGAGGATAGGTCAAACTTGTGCCCTAGGCCACTGGTTTACAACTGGTTTTTCTTCAGGACCCAGATTTTACATTTTGATATCATGTGACGAACCGACAAAGTACCAAAATTGTTTAAAGTTCAAACAGGAATGAAAATTGCTTCAAATTTAACGTTGACATTAACGCTTGTCGTCTTGTCCGGGACAAGTGGATTTTTTGAAGGGGCAAGTGAAAGAGAATTTTGTATTCTCCTGTTTAAAACTTCTGAGAAAAAAATAACTAGGAAAGCATCGAACCGCAAGAAGGATTCAGATTTTATTACATTCTCTGTAAACGGTGATTGATATTTCTGGTAACAAGGTCGCGCTGTTGAGGCTCGTGCTGCCTGTCTCTTTGTGAGAGACTTTTGTAGAGGTAGAAGCATAGTGAGGTAAAGATTCAAAAAGTTTAGATTTTTTCTTTATACCACATGATATAGTTACAGGCACACTATGCAGAAATTCCATTTTTGTCAAACAGCGACCCCTAGAGTTGGTGTGGAGTACTTCTATTTTAAAGGGTACCTATTATGACATTTAAAATGTTCCTAATAATGTTCTGGGAGTCCCCAACAACAGTTTTACATGCATGCAATGACAAAAAACACTTTTGTTGTCTTATAATATGCATTTATTTTTACCTGATTTGCTCACCGACTCCCTAATGATTCGTTTGACGACTCATTTGTCCAAACCCCGCCTTTGCGTGACGCTAATCGGCGGTGATTGGTCAGATGACCCAGTCAGTTATATTTTGCGTTAGCCCAAAGCTTAAACATATTGATAAAGCACTGCAGTACTACAATACGCTTCACATAATTTCACATATTTCAAAAAACAAAAAAAATGACATTGGAGACCTAGAAGCTGCTGAGCGTAACTCTCACTCTCTCACACACACACACACACACACACACACACACACACACACACACACACACACACACACACACACACACACACACACACACACACACACACACACACACACACACACACACACACACACACACACACACACACACACACACACACATAAAAGCAACAATTATTAATAGTACTTACAGGTTGTGATTCGGAGGAGGAAGCTGATCCAAATAAACTTGGTATTGAACGTTCCT
Source organism: Chrosomus eos (assembly GCA_036326025.1). Lineage (NCBI taxonomy): Eukaryota > Metazoa > Chordata > Actinopteri > Cypriniformes > Leuciscidae > Chrosomus > Chrosomus eos. Next base: position 27,708,942 of record CM070834.1, read on the forward strand.
TCAGTATCAGGCGACTCGCGAATCCACACTTGAAAGCATTTGTGTTTGTGAAGCGATCGTCATTAAAATAACGCGAACACAGCTCAAGGTGGCCATACTTGTGTGGTATAGTTGTAAATATAAACTCTAGCCACTGAGTCTTCCCATGCTTGTCCCTGGGCAGTGAAAAAAAAAGTTTGCTTTTGATTCGCACTTCAGAACAGAGTCTCGTCGACATGTTGTTGTCAGGTTTCTCTGTCTGCTCGGCGCGCGCACTGAGTGGGCGTGTCGAATTCAAATAACTTGTACAAGTGACGTACGAAAGTGCATCGTTCGTCTATCGATTCATATCAGCGACTCAGAGTCGACTCTCACTTTTGAGAGACAATAACTTTGTATACGGTGAACTTTCATATTTAAAACTTTGCAGGATGTTTTTGTTCACTTAGATCTATGTTACACACTACATGAAAGGTAATTTTCAAAATTCCATGATAGGTACCCTTTAACATTACTGTCGTAAATACCACTCACGCAGAGCGTCTCTGCACTCATGACCTGATACCCCTTTGAAGCTGTTATATTAAGGTACACATCTTGCATAGTGTGCCTTTAAATAAGAGATCTAGTGCTATAATGTGTTTTTGAACTCAACCTGAGCGCTCGTGTCCGCTGCTATCAGTGTCATGGATGCATAGTGTCTCTTGTGGCGGCACGCGCGCAGTCTTCACTCGGACGCGCTCTTCAATCTATCGCCGTTGCGGAGACTCTCTATTCGTTCCGGTGAAATCACAAAATAAAATGCACACAAACGCGTCCCTGCTTGTTTTAGCAGTTTTAAACTTTTTCCTTGCCTCTGCCAAGGCCAGGAGTCGAGCAGGTGGAAAAATAGCAGCAAAAGCCTTAGCTCCATGAGTATATCAGAGCCCGTGATCACGTGACGGTCGTAAAGCGATACGTTCTCCAGGTCACATGACCTGGCCAAAGACGGTACGCCTTCTCCAAACTTACATAGGCAGTATTGCCAGAGGTCAGCCCCGCTCAGAGCATTGATAGTGTCAAGCGGTGTATATTGGCCTGAGGAATCATTTAAAATAACTCATATGCGTCAACTCTTTAGGTCACAAAGTCCACGGTGTGCCTTTAAGGCAAGCAACATAACACGACCAATGGATCTGTGCTGCCGAATCACGACTGCAAATGTTACATTGATTTTATAGTTCAATAAACAAATAGTTAATATTAAGTCACTTATATTTTAGACACAATATTGACTGTTCTTGTTCTATTTCATCAACCAAAAATAGTTCCAAACAAAGATCAGAGAAGGAATATTGCGCTTTCTCAAACCAAACTCAGCGGTGTTTGGTTACCGAATGATGATGGGCGTTTTGAACGAATCGGTTGAATGATTCAATGACTCACTCATTAAGTGACTTGCTGCCACCTACTGGCAGTTTAGTTTGATTTTTGTATCATTGCTTTTTTCCCATCATTTCTAATTTACACATATTTAAAACATTAATCTCATGACATAATTTATTGCAGTTGGAATATTGCAGTATAAATGATTTTTTGTGTAATTGTATGCTATTGCAGCTTAATTGTAATTGTATTATGTAAATTAACAGCCTTATTGTCTTATGATTGAATTTGATGATCAAATGTTAGAATTTGACATGAAAGATCATGCCCTAGGGAAAAAATAAATGAAGTTAACGACCAATATTGTTGCACAATATAGCACTTGACAAGGCTTAATATCGAGCCCTGATTAATATATTGTTATGAACCACGTAGGTCCAGCAATATTATTAAAATTATTAACATGATATACTGACCTCACGCAAAATGCCAAAGCAACACATTTTCCTATAGTGACATATATGAAACGACAGGCCACTTCCCTTTATTAAAAGAGCTTTTAGAAGCAACCACCTGACCCATGAAGAATGAGACAGCTAATATATGATGTTCTAGTGTTTAATATTTTATCTTCAAATCATAATCTGACCATCTCTTGTCCCTTTTGTGAGTAGAGCAGGTTTTTGGGTAAAGAAAGCTGGTTTGGGGCATGGGCTTTTTCTTGTCCTGATACATGTTCTTGTATTCATACGTCACAGAGTTAAAGCGGTGATTGATACACGCGGCCAGAGGATCAGCTGCACTCATTTTGTGGTTGAAGATTCGTACATCAGAGATGAACAAAGACAGAGCACAGTTTACAGGTAAGCACATTTCTGGGTTTCTCAGAAGCGAAAGTCGTCATAGTTGGGTAAACTTATATAGCCGTGAATGAGAGACTACATTACGTATATTTGTAATGTAATAGCAAAAGAAAAACTCCACAATAGTGTTTTCACAACATTCAAAAAGGAAAAAAAATAGAGAGAGATTGATAACGGCAGTCAGAAGAGAGAAAGATGTCATTTTTACTCTCACTCCCGCAGCCTCTGTATTAGAAACACCCTCACTGCAGTGATAACTAGTTTTTTGTAATTTTATTATTTGATGCAAAGGTAGTGTTATAATGTACATACATTTAAAAAAAGAAAGGATAAAAACAGTGCATGATTTACAATGCCTATGACAGTTTAAATGCTTCATCACAGTCTGTGAAAAGGGTCCATTAGTATTTATTACTGTAATTAATGAGAAACCGTGAAGAAAGATATTGATTGTCCCGTCTAACGTGCATCAGCTGTTATAATGAAGAGGGGCGTTACAGTGTTGACATCTCACTTTCATGTCACCCAATCAGAACTCATGAACTTCTATTTTTAATACTATCACAATAAAATTTAACCAAATTGTATTTCATACTGTGATTGGCTGGTTTCCCTAGTTTATACATACATAACACATTTATCAACATCTTTATCAGTTGATTTTTTCTTCAGTCAAATAAAAAAAAGTCCTTATATAATTAAAGGATTAGTTCACTTTAAAAAAAAACTTTTGCTGATAATTTACTCACCCCCATGTCATCCAAGATGTCCATGTCTTTCTTTCTTTAAGAAATTAAGGTTTTGTGGCGTCACGTGATACGCAATTACGTTGAAAAGGTCATGAACAAACGTCTCGAACGCGCATCACAGAACAGAGCAAGGCGAGCATTTGTGCTTATAAAACTTAAACTTTTTTATTTATTTTAGAATTGACCGATGGTTTCGCTAGATAAGACCCTTATTCATCGTCTGATATCGTTTAAAGCCCTTTGAAGCTGCACTGAAACTGTCATTTGGACCTTGAACCGTTTGGTCCCCACTGAAGTCCATTATATGGAGAAAAATCCTAGAACTTTTTCATCAAAAACCTTAATTTCTTTTCGACTGAAGAAAGAAAGACATGGACATCTTGGATGACATGGGGATGAGTAAATTATCAGCAAAAGTTTTTTTAAAAGTGAACTTATCACAACGACTTCTTGCAAAATTCCATGTTTTTAAAAAATGTTCATCCTGCACATTTCCATGTAATGAAAGTAAATGGTGATGAAATCTGTCAGCTACTATAAAAGCACCATAAAGCCTTTATAAAAGTGGTCAGGTAAGCTTTGTGGGACGACCCTAGTCACATTTTTCCTTTCAATTCTCATGTTGTTCCAAACCCGTGTGAGTTTCTGTGGGACTCAACGGAAGATGTTTGCAAGGACCATGTAGAGTAGCTGCTCTTTCCCATACGATGAAAACATACAGTGCTATGCAAACTTTCAAGCTCGTAAATCCAATATTTGCCACATATTTCACATAGTCAAACCTCTCGAAACCACCCATCCATCCATCCATCCATCCATCCATCCATCCACCCCACCCATCCACCCATCCATCTATCCATCCACCCATCCATCTATCCATCCATCCACCCATCCATCCACCCATCCATCTATCCATCCACCCATCCATCCACCCACCCACCCATCCATCCATCACCCATCCATCCACCCTTCCATCCCCACCACCCCCACCCATCCACCCATCCCATCTCTCCACCCTACCACCATCCATCCATCATCCATCCACCTATCCATCCTCACACCACCCCACCACATCCATCATCCATCCACCTATCCATTCACACCATCCCTCATCCACCCACCCATCCATCCCATCATCCATCCACCTCATCCATTCACCCATCCACCCATCCCACCACCATTCCACATCCATCACCACCCCATCCATCCCATCCATCCATCCATCCATCCCACCCATCCCATCACCATCATCCATCCACCTCCACTCCACCCATCCATCCACCCATCCATCCACCCATCCATCCACCCATCCATCCACCATCCATCCATCCATCACCTATCCATTCACCCATCCATCCACCCTTCCATCCACCCATCCATCCATCCATCATCCATCCACCCATCCATCCATCCATCATCCATCCACCCACCCATCCATCCATCCATCATCCATCCACCCACCCATCCATCCATCATCCGTCCACCTATCCATTCACCCCACCCATCCATCCATCCATCATCCATCCACCTATCCATTCACCCATCCATCCACCCACCCATCCATCCATCATCCATCCACCTATCCATTCACCCATCCATCCACCCTTCCATCCATCCATCCACCCACCCATCCATCCATCATCCATTCACCCATCTATCCACCCTTCCATCCACCCATCCATCCATCTATCCATCCACCCATCCATCCATCCACCCATCCATCCATCATCCATCCATCCATCCATCCACCCTTCCACCCATCCATCCATCCACCCATCCATCCATCATCCATCCATCCATCCATCCATCCACCCTTCCACCCATCCATCCATCCACCCATCCATCCACCCACCCATCCATCCACCCATCCATCCATCTATCCACCCATCCATCCATCTATCCACCCATCCACCCATCCATCCATCATCCATCCACCCATCCACCCATCCATCCATCCACCTATCCATCCATCCACCCTTCCACCCATCCATCCACCCATCCATCCACCCACCCATTCACCCTTCCATCCACCCTTCCATCCACCCTTCCATCCATCCATCTATCCATCCACCCATCCATCCATCCATCCACCCATCCATCCATCCATTCACCCATCCATCCAAGGGGATCCAAGATGGCCGCCAGGGTGCAGCCACATGGTTTGGCAGGTCCTGTTTGTTTGCCACAAAAGTACATCAAAAACACTTGGATTTTGCTATGTTTGTCTGGTCTTCTCCTGTCCTTTTACCTCCTCTTGAGCTTAACATGTCCAAGGAAAATGGATAACTTAACTCTCTATCCAGCAAAGAGGAGCCAACATCTTTTGTATGCAAGAATCCTGGACTGTGGACATGCTAGACCGCCCCCAGGTAAACTTGATCAAACAGCATCTAGATCATTCCCTGGGGTTGTGAATCTTTTGATGATACTACTTCTGGCTGGTGATGTTGAGCAAAATCCTGGTCCTGTTTTAAGCCCTGTGTCACAACTACAGCTGTTTTCTTGGCTAACACCACCTTTGCTACCTGGGCTTCAGCAGTTCTTTGTGCTAACACCACCACAGCTACCTGGATTACACCAGCTCCCTGGGTTAATACCATCTCTGCTACCTGGGTTACAGCAGATACCTGGGCCAATACCTTCTTTTCTACCTGGGTTGCAGCAGTTACCTGGGCTAATACCACCATTGCTACCATTGCTACCTGAGTTACAGCACTTCCCTGGGCAAATTCAAATTCAACCTCTGCTACCTGGGTTACAGCAGCTACCTGGACTAATACCATCACTGCTACCTGGATTACAGCAGTTCTCCGGGCTAATTCAATCTCCGCTACCTGGGTTGCAGCAGCCACCTGGGCTATTACCATCACTGCTACCTGGTTTACAGCAGCTACCTGGGCTAATACCATCACTTCAGGATTCTGTTACAACTAAGTCCAGTATGTCTTCACAACGTATCACACAAAGGAACCCGGTATTTAAAAAACATCGATCATGTAAGTTATTTCAGACTCTTAATCAAGCCAGGACTATATGGGATCCACAATGTAAAAATAAAGGGCTCTTAGGTGGCCATCTGAATATACGCAGTATGGTCCCTAAGAGGGAACAATTAGAGCATCTTCTCTTTAACTCAAATGTGGATTTCTTAGGACTTTCAGAAACCTGGCTTAAACCCTCTTCCCCACAAGCAGTGGTATCATTACAGGGCTACAATGTCTTTAGAAAGGATAGGCATCAAGGGAAGGGAGGAGGGGTGTTAATATATATGAAAGACTCTTTAAAATGTACACAAATCATTTGGCCTAATGAAATATCAATTGAATGTATTGGAGTTAAAGTGTCACTTTCAACAGAAATGTCATTTACTATTCTATGTCTTTATCGTCCGCCGTCAGCAAAAGTAGATTTCTATGATCAATTTAAAGCACTTCTGAGTTGTTGTGACTTTAATAATGAGGTTATACTAATGGGAGACTTAAATGTAAATTGGGACAACAAAAGTGACAGAAAGAAACTGAAAGAAATTACAGATAATTTTGGATTAACACAAATGATCAGTGATCCCACTAGAATAACAAATCGTTCTAAAACTTTAATAGACCTGGTGTTCTCTAACAAACCAGATAGAATAATAAAAACGTACAATTTCCTGACTGGCTTGTCTGACCACAATGCCACATTCTTTTCTAGAAAGCTGACTAAAAAACGATTGAGAAGTGCCAGTAAAAACATGAATATAAAGCAAACGTATATTCCACAGAGCCAAGAACAATGTTTAATTGCAGCTCTAAATACTTTTGATTGGTCTAGTATAGTATTATGTGATGACACTAATCAATGTTGTGATTTATTATATTCTTCTATTACAAAGGTTCTGTCTCAATTTCAGAAAGTGGGTCATTTTAAGAAACGAGTTTATTCCTTGCCTTGGATCAATAGTGAGTGTAAACAGCTTATGACACTCAGAGATAAATTACTAAAAAAAATCATTAAAATCTGGATTAACTACTGATCGATTACATTTTGTATCCGCAAGAAATAAAGTCACACAAACTTTGAGAATGGCAAAAGCAAATTTTTTCATGTCTGTAATTAATGGTGCCAAAGGAAATTGTAAGTTGATTTGGGAAAATATTAACAAACTCCTTGGTAAAAGTAAGCATATTGCTGATAAAGACTTTGAACTCAAATTTGCTAATGAATTGGTATCAGAGCCTCTCAACCTAGCAACTAAATTAAATTATTATTTTCAAAATACCATTGATGAGATCGCTCAATTGTTTTCTAGCTCTTGTGACTCTCAATCAAATATTGTCCACACTGACCTTTACATGGATGACGTAAATCTAAACTCTAAGTTTAATATTCAAATAATTACAGAAAATGAAGTACACAACATAATCTCTAAATTAAAAAATTCTAAAGCAAGGGATGTGTTTGGATTTGATACCAATCTTCTGAAGCTTTTTAAATCTTGTATTTTGGTGCCTGCGACCCATCTTATTAATTTGTCAATTAAGCAAGCAGTCGTCCCCTTGAGTTGGAAGGTTGCAACTGTCATACCAATATATAAATCGGGTGATAAATTAGACCCTGCTAATTATCGACCTATTAGCATACTTCCTATATTTTCTAAGATAGCAGAGAAGTGGGTCGCCAACTCTATCATTGTACATCTTAATGATTCCAATCCGGGTCTGCACCCTATGCAATTTGGATTTCGATCTCTCCACTCGACTGAAACGGCTGTTTGTGTTTTTGTCGAGAAGGTGAAGTTTTATTTAGATAAAAACAGTTATGTTGCTGCTGTTTTTGTTGATTTTAAGCGTGCATTTGATACTGTGAATCACTTTAAGCTTTTGTCTAGACTGTTAACATTTGGCTTTAGTAATCAAACAGTTAAATGGATACAGTCTTATTTATCGGACAGAAAACAATGTGTGCAAATAAAGAATTGTAAGTCACCCTATCTTCAATATACACAGGGTGTTCCTCAGGGATCAATCTTGGGACCTCTGCTATTTTCCCTGTATGTGAATAGTTTGCCCAATGTATGCAAAAATGTCGACACGATTATGTATGCTGATGATACAGTGATTTTTACACATGCCAAAAGTGCTGATGATGCAGCCCATCAGCTTTCATTTGCTCTAAATGATCTGCAAAAATGGCTGAATGATTCATGCTTGTGTCTTAATGTTAAAAAGACTGTATCAATGTTTTTTAGTAAACCTAAAACAACTGTGGCCACAGCAAAAGTCTGCTTGGGTGGACAAGAATTAACTAATGTTGAGGAATTTAGGTATCTGGGAGTTCTGATAGACTCAAAATTATCTTTTAAAAAACATGTTAAAAAAGTTGTGAAAACTATAAATGTTAATTTACGGAACTTTAAACAGATTCGCACATCATTAACGGATACAGCGGCGATTACGTTCTTGCACTCTATGATACTGGCTCATATTGAGTACTGTATCACAAGTTGGTCTTATACGAGTTATGCTGCTATTGGGCCAATTGAAGTATGCTACAAAAGAGCATTGAAAATATTAGATAAGAAACCTTCATCATATCATCATTGTAATATTCTAGATAAATATAAGTTTTTAAATTTTGCGAATTTCAAATTATTTAAATCAGCCTGTCTAATCTATAAAGTTATACATGGTCTGGCACCTCCACCATTGAGTGATTTTATTAAACAAAAGTCTATCAGTGCTGTCGGGTCTCGAGTGACTAGAGCCACTATGAGAGGTGACTGTGACTTGGCGTTTAGGCGGACCGCCTTTTCACAGAACGCTCTATCATATCAGGGGGTGAGCTCCTGGAATAGCATTCCTCAGTCAGTGAGGGAAAGCACAAGTTTTACTATTTTTAAGAGTCGTTTAAAAGTATGGTTGAGGGACACACAAATATGTGAGCATGTTTAGTAATCATTAGTTTATATATCAGATGTAAAATAGAGTTAGTGTTTTACAAAAATAAAGGGGATAGAATTATCAGTGTTATATGGGTTGTGTAATAGGAGTTAGCATAGCATGGATTGTGTAAGAGGGGTCAGTGTAATATGGGCTTGTATGTTGTTATCACTGTTATTGTCCCTGCTTTATATAGCCTGTGCATAGTGTGTCTGTATTTATGTGTATTTATGTGTAACATCTACCTGCTTGGGGGTCTGCAGATGGAAATTAGCCTATGGCTATAATCTGGCATATTTACATTTGTGAAAAATGTTCATTAATATGTATTGTCCCTTTTGTCTTTTTTGTCTACAAATAAAATAAATAAATAAATAAATAAATAAATAAAATCCATCCACCTATCCATTCACCCATCCATCCATCTATCCATCCATCCACCCTTCCATCCATCCACCCATCCATCCACCCACCCATCCATCATCCATCCACCCATCCACCCATCCATCCATTCACCCATCCATCCACCCTTCCATCCATCTATCCATCCACCCATCCATCCACCCTTCCACCCATCCATCTATCCATCCACCCATCCATCCACCCATCCATCTATCCATCCACCCATCCATCCACCCATCCATCCATCCACCCATTCATCCACCCATTCATCCACCCATCCATCCACCCACCCATCCATCATCCATCCATCCACCCACCCATCCACCCATCCATCCATCCATCCATCCATCCATCCATCCACCCATCATCCATCCACCCATCCATCCATCCATCCACCCTTCCATCCATCCACCCACCCATCCATCCATCCATCCATCCATCCATCCATCCGTTTTTACTAAAATGGAAAAGAAAGTCGTACAAGTTTGAAAATGACATGACATAAATGATGTCAAGTTGCATTTTTGGGTGAACTATTCCTTGCAATTCCTGTTCTCCTTTTCTTTTGTAAGGATTTGAGCTGTGCATCTTTGTCCGCAGGCAGACATCTCGAGCAGTGCTCATCACGGACAGATCTGTGCTGCCCTCAGAATCTGATCAGCAGGTGAGCTTGCTTGCTTTTGTACTGGCTTTTGTTTGTTCGGTAACACTTTATTTTAAGGTGACGTAGTTACACTTTACTACATGTACTTACTATAGTAATAACAGTAAATGATGCATACTTACAAGTAACTAACCCTAAACCAAACCCTAACCGTACCTCTATCAGTACATGCAGTTATTTAATATTTCTCAGTACTTACTGGATTAAGTACAATGTAACTATGTCACCTTAAAATAGAGTAACTGTTTATTCTTTCATTTTTTCACTTTTTTTTTCATTTTCTTGTTTTTTTTCTGTTTGTTCCTGTATTTGTTCATTTGTTTGTTTTTCTTTTTGCTTTGATTATTTATTTGTTTGTTTTTTCTTTTTCTTCAATTTGTTTAATTCTTTCAGTTGTTTGTTTGTATATTTATTTGTTCATTTGTTTTTCTATTTGCTTATTCATTTGTTCTTATGATCTTTTGTTTGTTCATTCTTGTTTTTATATTTTCATTTGTTCCTTTGATTTTTCTTTTTGCTTATTCATTTGTTATTTGTTTTTTTGTTTGTTCATTCTGTCGGCTGTTTGTATATTCTTTTGTTCTTTTTTTCATTTATTATTTATTTTGATCTTTTGTTCAATTCTTTCAGTTGTTTATACTTTTTGTTTCTTTTATTAGTTGTTTGTTTTTTTGTTAATGTTTTGTTTTAGTTTGTTCTTTCATTCTTTTGTTCATTTGTTCTTTACTTTTTATCTTTGTTTTTCTTTCATTTGTTCTTTTGTTCACTCATTTATTTGTTCATTTTTTCATACTTTGAAAGACTGACAAATACACAGCATCAAAATACATGAACAAAAATCCATAAAAATCAACCTTTTGCTATTTAAATTAAGCAAAGTTCTAGCACATGGTACAAATGTGTGTGTGAATCTGTTGGTCTTAGCTAAAGGGACTCTGTACACACACTGAGAGCAAAGTCTGGAATGCAGTGAGATGTATCAGACATAATGCATTTCACTTTCCTAAGCACATGCTTATTAAATAACTCTAACAACCCAGGCAATTTCTCTCCTAGCACTGTACTACAGTTGTTAACAACTTTCTCCAGTGCATTTTTATTTTTTAGAGAGGCAAACCAACAAATAAATGAGAATGTTTAAACCCATTCACTGTATTCCTTATAAAGACAGTCATCAATGTCTTGTGTTGAGTTTGAGGCTTCCTTGCTGACTCATCTTACACTGACTGTATTCCTTTAGAAATGTAACATCAATTATAGAACATAAATACTTCAATAAGTTCAATGGGTTGGTTATTAATATTATTAGATGCGGTTGCTATATGATCACGCCAGAAATCAATACACATATCTTATACTGACATTCAGATTCAGATATTGTTCTTTTTTGTTCTTTCGTTTGTTGTGTTTTCATTCTTTTGATATTTTATATATATTTTTTTACGTTCTTTTGTTTGTTCATTTGTTTTTGTGTTTTTTTCTTTCAGTCGTTCTTTTGGTTGTTAATTTCATCTTCCTTTCTTGTTCATTTTCTCCTCCTTGCATATCTCATGCACATTTAACTTTCTTCTTTCCTTCCTTTCTTTCCTTTTCATTCTTTTTGCATATCTTTTCTTCCTTCCTTTCTTTATTTCTTTTTTTCTTTTTGCATATCATTCATTCTTCTTGCATATATTTCCTTCCTTTCTTTTTCAATCTTCTTGCATATATTTTCTTTATTTCTTTTTCTTCCTTCCTTTCTTTCTTTTTCATTCTTCTTGCATATCCTCAAGCACATCTTTCTTTCTTTCTTTCTTTCTTTCTTTTTCATTCTTTCCTTCTTGCATATCACATGCACATTTAACTTTCTTTCTTTCTTTCTTTTTCTTTCTTCATGCATATAATTCATTCTTCTTGCATATCTTTTCATTCTTTCTTCCTTCCTTTCTTTTCCAGTCTTCTTGCATATCCACATGCACATTTAACTTCCTTTATTTCTTTCCCATTCTTCTTGCATATCCACATGCACATTTAAAGGGCATTGACCCATCTCTCCTGTGTGTGTCTGTGTGGCACGTTTCTTGCCAGCCTTGCACTTTTGCTTTTCAACTTGTATTGCATTACATCTTTTTTATGCTGCATATCACATTTGGATGGATTCTTGGAACGCGTCCAAGATTTGGCAGGCATAGAAGCAACAAAACATCAGAGCCGATTTGTGGGATCGTTACAATAGTTTTGACATCCCGTTCTCGAGCGTAACATTCTAAAGTGAATTATGAGAGGAAAAAATAACCAGTTCAATGAAAGGACAGTAATTCTGTTTGCTGTTACTGGTTTAGAATTGGATAAATAAATGTCTCCGATGCGAGAGCTGACGGTGACAAGCAAGCGTCCTCTTAGGCTAATTTGAGTGCCGTCCACCAGAGTACAGGAAAAGAAGCGGAGTGGTCAGAACACCTTCTGAATCTCGGCCCAATTTGCTCTCCATCAGGAATTCATGCTTGAATATTCAAAGCAGATCAGGAGAGGAAGGAAAAGTGGGTGTAATTTATGCTCATTAGCCTGGGCGAACCGAAATTAATATCAGCGTCTTGACACGGTGTGGAAATGGAATATTACATGACTGTGTGTGACAAAACGTAATTAAATATTCAGGCTGATTTTAATTAGCCGTTCTTCCTTTGGAATGACAGTCGCCAAACGAGCATTCGCTTCCTCTTTAACACTTTTCTTGTTGGCACACTTGTCTTGATGCACTTGGACTTGATTCAAAAGCAGTTTTAACATAGTTTAACCCAAGGACTGTATGAAAATATTGTCTGGATTGTAATAACAGGACTATATAGAAATGTAGCTAACAGGTTTGTCCTATGCATTATCCTCTAAGATGTTTACATACTATGCCATTATTTACTTGACAAACTCACAATTTGGGTAAAATACCAATTTTTCTTTTTCTTTTTTTTTGTGCTGAAATTTCTTGATTTCACTAGCTGTAGAATTCTGAACTATGCTTGTTGTGATGATAAATTGGTGAATGATATGTCAGTCATATATATTTTATGTAAATCTGGGTTGTGCAAACTGTGTCCTGCAGAGTTTAGCTCCAAAACTTAAAGCAACACTATGTAACATTGTTTTCCTTAAAATAATGTTTCCAAAATCTTATCAGTGGTTCATCAAGTCGTAACGGGGTGAAAGGCACTTCTGTCATCGCCTGACGGGGTCTGTATCACTTTTACTGGCACTATGTAACTTCGGGGTTCGGGTAGTAACCCGACCACAAAAAGAACTACAAAATTCGACTGCTTTACGTCAAGCACTACAATAGTCATTATTTCTTTTTTCTTCGTTTCTGATGTCGCAATACATCATCCTTTCATGAAATCATGTAACATACTCTACCTTGTCTGTGGACATCGTTCATTCTAAAGCCGGTGCTGGGTAAACAGCGAGCGTGCGTGTGACGGTAGGCTAAATTATTTACGACAGCGGCAATGGCCAATTTCGTTTCCAACCAGTAGGGCGACCGAAGAGAAAAAGTTACTTAGTGTTACTTTAACTTTGCTGGACAGTGGCCCTCCAGGAGCAGGATTGGAAACCCTTGGTGTAAGTTGTGTGTTTTGTGTTTTATTGGCAGATCTCGTTGGTGACGATTCCTCCTCTGGGATCTTCTGCACCAGCTGTGAGGATGGTGGAGCTCTGTTCCTCCTCCATGACCTGCATGCCTGGCACCTGTGAGTTACACATCCACCACAGTCTCTTAACACTCATCAGATCACCCTCTCACACACATCACCATGATCACACATCAGTTATACGTTCAAAATAATCATATGGTAAAGGCATGTTGCACCACGTTGCGCACGGGTCAGGTGTTGTAACATGACTCTTAAGTTTCAACATTGTTTGCTGACTTTTCAAAGCACAGCCAATTATTTCCTAACAATTTGCAGATCTCGAGATCTGTAAATGTTCCAAAAGCACACATTTCCCATGTGTAAAACACGTTTCACATGTGATCCACATATTTCACATGTGCTTTTAACATGTTTTACATGTTAAATTTCATATGTGCAAAATCACATGTGTTTTTTCTTTATGGGATCCTTTCTGCCAGTTCTAAAATGTACCAACAATAAGTCTATAAATAAGTCTATCAAATATTAAGTCTATACAAGACAAAAGTGTCCACAGTCTCTTATGATCACCAGTGCTGCAGAATATTGTAAAATATGATTATAATTGAAAATAGCTGTTTTCTATTTGAAAATATTTGAAAATGTAATTTATTCCTGTGATAAAAGCTGAATTTTTAGCATAATTACCCCAGTCTTCAGTGTCACATGATCCTTCAGAAATCATTATAATATGCTGATTTGCTGCCCAAGAAACATTTCTATGTTATTATTATCAATGTTGAAAACAGTTTTTGCTTCTTAATATTTTTGTAAAAACCGTGATACACTACCATTCAAAAGTTTGGTGTTTAATATTTAAAATAAGAATATTAAAGAAATGTATACTTTTATTTAGCAAGATTGCATTAAACTGATCAAAAATGACTGTAAAGACATTTATAATGTTACAAAAGAAGTTCAATAGATGTTCTTTTGAGCTTTCTATTCATCAAAGAAAACAATTTTGTTTCATGATTTCCCCCAAAAAACATTAACCAGCAAAATATTGATAATACTAATAATAAATGTATATTAAGCAGCAAATTAGAATTAATTCTGAAGGATCATGTGACACTGAAGACTGGAGGAATGATGCTGAAAATAAATTTGATAAATTAAATGCAGCCTTGGTGAGCATAAGACAACTCTGAATTATACCAAACTTTTTCATAATAATGAAATAAATGCTTCAGTTTTGCATTGTTTTGCAAAACCAGTATCAGCAATCTTCCACGAATTGTCACATTGATAGTCTTTGAACACAGCCAAATGTCAAAACTGTCCTTCAAAACACTCAGTTCACTCCCCCCTCAGTGATGACTCCATCATTAACTCCATTATTATTTATGAAAGTTATTGTGTTTGTTACACTGGCCCTATTTTGCTATCAATCATAGTGAAGGGGATCAGTGGAGATGGTGGAGTGGTCTTGGCGCCAGACCCCAGTGACTGACTCCGTCCTCACGGGGGAATGAAAAGCTTAATCAGCGGAACTCCACTTCCTCTCTCTGGGAATTGAGTTCAGGGGAAATGATAGGAAGCTGGATCAGAGCTATCGTTTGCTTTTCTATAGCCCGATCCCACAGGGAGATGGATCATAGTCATTCCCTCTTTAAGTAATGCACTTCTACCTGAAAGCATCCTTCGCAATCAGCGGATGATGATGACCGTGACAGACATGCGTTCGCAGGAGAAGATGGTCTTTATTTATCATTAACCACTTATGACAAGACTGCTTTACTTGCGCTGCTGGTTGTGTTGGATGTGCTTTCAAAACCAAGACCACTGATTGTAGACTTTGAAGGTGAAGTGTGCAATTTTAAGCCACTAGCGGCACCAAAAAATATGGTTGAACAAGCAGATATTCCTGATAGTCCTCGGCCCCTTATGCCCCTTTTCAAAGTCTGGATTTTGTTTTTTGGGTCTACTACAATAGGTTTTCATGCTTGGATGTTAAAAAACAAACCAAAAAAAATGTATTTTTCACTTATTTGACTTTGTTGCTGCTCCTCTCTTCCCAGTCCATCAGTAACGCTAAGTTTAGTTCCTGTCTATATGAAGCCTCTCCTTCTGAAAAGCGCAATGTGCTCTGATTGGTCGGCTGGGCCAGTGTGTTGTGATTGGTCAACCACTCTGAGCGTGTTTGGGAAATGTCACACCCCTGACCTTAACCACGAGTTTCAACACACTACTAACGCAACTCAACCAGGCCTTTATTTTGTGTATGCCTTGGTATGCCTTGGAATTATTTAAATGAGGAATATTATGAATATTCGTTCCCGGAAGAAAACTCAAGACTACAATCGTGGCGTTTCAGGGAGTTCAGAGACTGTGCCTAATGATATAGACAACAACTCCCTTTGGAGTGACTTTGTGCTTTATAACTTTGCAGACATTTTTCATGCTCAAACAACATTACACACACAAAAAAAAAGCTGAAAAAAATGTAAAAAGAAAAAGCATACCCTAAGTATTTAAAAAATAGTATTTTAACAAATAAATACTTTACCTTTAAATCAATGTAAAATCAGAACAGGCCCCATACTTTCTTCATAAAACATGTTACTAAGGCCCTTTAAGCTTCAATCAGAGGATATTAGTGAATGGAGGACTTAAAGTCCCCCTATTATGCTATTTTAAAGGTTCCTGATTTTGGAGGTCTCCTACAACCGGTTCACATGCTTAAAAGGTCAAAAACACTTTCATTTTCTCATGATATAAATTGCAGCATCACCTCCTTTCTCACAGTGTCTGAAACCGTTTGATAGATAAAGCAGTTTGTTGATGGAAATACACTTGTTAATGCTGATAGAGGCATCTCATAATGTACGACTATCTGAGTAAAAACTTCTATGTAAAAAACAGTAATGTCCTGTTCAAGCCGTCCTTGCGATGGAGGTTCGGGTTGAATAACTAGTTCTTCTTCATCATCGGACTCACGCTCGAATTGATAATCGACACTAATTTCTACCTTAATTTTGGAGATTCAATGTGAAAATATGTATTACAATGCGAAAATATATTACAAATGTTAATGTTAGTATTGATTAATCGCAATAAATTACAAAAAAAAACAGTGATTGTAATGTTAAAAAGTCAAAGTAAAAAATATTATTTATTTTCTTCAAGATTCAAAATGGAATATTACATGTCCATTACTGGATATATTGTGAATCCACCTGTACTGCAAGTGTTCACTTTTAACTATCCAGGACTTTTTGAAATCAGCCCCCGGAATGTCTTTGCAGAGGAGAGAATCTTCTTCAAAACTCTGCAGTGTCCCGTGTGTTTTTAGAGCCTTTAGTGAAGCTGCTCCTCCTGTCCCACTGGAGATGCCTACATCTGTGCACCTCTCCACTGTGTGACACGGAGCCTGTGTGTGCCGCCCTGAGCTGCCTGCACTCCAATTGTTCTCTTTGATCCTCTCGCGCACACACTCCCACGTACCACAGACCACGGGAAGGAGCATCGGAGAAGTAATGATAAGCCTGGAAGTGGTGTGTGTGAACTCTTGGGATTACCCAGGACATTTCCACACATCCCACTAGTAGAACTTCTCAGACCTTTTTGAGAATTGAGATTTGTTGTTTTGATTTGAATTTTGGTGCCCGTTTCTTCTTTTCCCCTCTGGATCAATTTCAGGGCTACTTTCATGGAAGGCCAGAGTTAGGAAGATTTAGGATGTTAGCCCAGTTTGTCATACTTGTTTAAAGGTGCTTTTTTACTGTAGTAAAGCATAAAATACAATAATATGTTTACAGATATTTAGGAAAAAGCTAAAGCAAGTTATTCTACTTTGAAATGTGGTCGTAGGTCGTATTTTTTAAACTCCTTTGTTGATTCGAATAGCATACAACTCTTACTGCGCTCATCATAAAATGCTGTGTGGAGTCAACCAATCAAAATGCTGCCTGAACTCAACCAATCAGCATGTTCAGAGTCCAAGTCCCACCCCCAAAAGTTCCTGAACTTTGAAAAAGTACTACCTCGCGAGCAGGGACTTACTGGGGAGGGGGATTTTTACCCTTCATTTAGGCCCTGGTTCCTGCAGTCGAAATACCACTCAGTCACTAGTTCCTGGGGAAGGTTCCTACGGTGGAAACGTGGTTTATGTCTGTGATTGGCCGTTGTGTTCACGCGCTCAACATATATGTCTGTGATTGGCTACAATAGCCGCGTTTCCACCGCAGGAACTTTACCCAGGAACTAGGAACTTTGGGCTGGTACTCGGTGTGTTTACACCATAGGAACCAGGGTCTAAATGAAGTTCCGGGTAGATATTTCCCCCTCTGAAAGTCCCTGCTTACGAGGTAGTACTTTTTCAAAGTTCAGGAACTTTCGCGGGTGAGGCTTGTGCGCTGCCGCATTATGATTGGATAACTCCGCGATTTTTAGAATCTATTGCAGTTCGTGGCTTCATGCAGTAATAAAGTTCCATGCAGTAAGAGTTGTCTGTCTGCAAATATGGAATTTAAAAATAAAAAAGGCCGCTGGACCGACGACGAGATTCAGGCTTTATTAAGCGTATTTGCGGAAGAGAGACACATTTTCTGCGCGTTCGTCCCAGCCGTCTCACGGTCATGTCCGCAATAGCTGATAACATACGCGGTCTAATTTTAGATCTAACGTTAGCATTACGAGCTTTCTGAACACGCTTTAATATCAGTGCTCGTCTCTTTTCTGCCGTTTTGTAAATGACCTCGTTAGTAAACCAATAAATCTCAAACAACTGCAGCACAGTGTGAATCTCTTCCATATTTATTATAAATGTGGCGCTCAAAACTGATTACTGTCTTTTTACAGTCTACTGTCTGTCACAAGCAAGCAATGAGCAGTCGCGCGCAGTTTACCCGGTACTTTAGACCGCGCTGTAAACGCAGAAAGCTACCGGTCTGGGGCAAAAAAAGTTCCTGGGAAAAAAGTTCCTGGGACAAATAGTTCCGGGCAATTGCGGTGGAAACGCGGCTAATGATCAATGCTTCAGCGCTGTGGGCAATCACAGACATATATGTTGAGCACGTGAACACAATGTCCAATCAGAGGTGTTTAAGAATCCATTCAACAGCTCTTAAAACCCTAGAAGGAAATGCTGGTATCATCACATTTTTTTAATTTCAGTACCGATTTGGTACCGAAGTCGGTACTTTTGACAACCCTAGTTACAACTGGGTTGCCAGTTGGTGGGAAAACAGTATATTTAAGCCATGGAAGCCAGCAATTGAACTGGGTCAGAGATCACAGATTCCTTAAAAAACTTTAAAACCTTGGCATCCATCTAAACAGCTCAATGAACAGAGGCATATTAAAACACAGATATATTATCTGACCATCTTACAGTGTAAGGCTCGTCGCTTTTCATTGTCAATTGCGCTCGCTTCTGTTGCGTGTCCTCAATCTGGCAACGCACGTGAGCATTGAGTCTGAGGAGGGTGAAACGACTCTCCAATATTTTGAATTTGGACTGCAGTACCCATTTCTGCCTCTAGCTGTCAATATTACATACTGCACCTTTAAACAATTTAAGTTTTTGCCAGTAAAGTGAGCATGTTGCCTAATGCAGCTTATATATGCAGGCAGCTTGAGTTCTGATCCTGTTAATTTATCAAAGAAAATTGTGTCCTGATTGTTATAATGAAGAAAAAAAATTAAGCATTAAAAATTAAAACTTGCCTAGAAAAAAAAAGTGTTTGCATGTGCACACTGGTTTGACATGCATTATGAGTCCTTGTACTGTAGTGCGTATTCATGTTTCAGGCTACATTATGACGCATTATAACGCTAAATAAACTTCTGTGATGGATAATAATTAAAATTATATATAAGGGGTTATAATTGTGCGTGCGTGCGTGTGTGTGAGTGTGTAAATGCAATGGAATTTTCCAAGAAAAGTTTTTCTGATCTATGTCAAACCAAATGTACAGATTATGTCCACTTTAATTGTCCTAAACTGTCTGTTGTGGGTCTCTTTTAACAGATTTGGTCCACTTGACCTGTTCATCCTCTGGTACGGCCCAAGAAGATCTTGCTCCAGTTGTATCTCAATTGTTTGACGTTCCCGCCATTCCTGGAGAGGAACCTTCTGGAGGTAAGACCTGACCCAGCTCTTTCACTTCCAATTAATACTCCCCGTCATTTAAACCCATTAACATCTTCAGTCCTTTTGCGCATCGACCTCCGATTGCACACAGATCTGCTATACGTCCTGCTAACAGTACTTAACTAACCTTGCCGCCCGTGTCAAATAGAGATCATCTCTTCCTCTCTTTAAAGAAAGATCTGGTATTGCTGTGACATTCAGCGAAGGGCTTACATGGAGATGTTATTGGCGATAACAGTGATTGATATTGATGGTGGTGTGGCAGGCAGGGGCCAGGCGCTGCTCCCATTGATTCCCATTATGCTCTGTCAGGGTCTGCTTGGCTCCTTCAGAGTGAATCTGAGCACGACCTGTCACATACGACCTCACAATCTACCTTCAGATCATAAGGGTGGAATCACATTGTGAGTTTGGAAAGATTCGATAATTTTTTTTTAAAAGATCAGTTTATGTTAGTTGTACGCATGTTGGTGATAGTCGTGGTAAAATGTCTGTGTAGTAGCTAAGTATTTTTTTCCAGACACTTGTTTTCCTAGGATGTCCTCTCTCTTGTGTTATTGAAGGGGTGTTGAGATGCATGATTCATTTTAGATGGTTCATTCAGATGTTTAAAATCAATCAGTAGATTAAAAAACTTTTTTATTTGAGTCTTTACTCAATAGTGTTCCCAGAAGCCCTCATGTTACATCGGCTGTTTTGTAAATAAATAAATATTTTTAGATTTTAATAATAGCTTTTAATTTTAGTGTTATTAGTTGAGTTCAGTGTAAATTCAGGCGTTTCAAATAGGGCTGTCAAAAGATTAAAAAAAATAATTACATTATGTGCTGATTAATTAATCGAATCAATCTCAATTAACCGCATCTGAGAAAAGACAAGCGTTGGAATGACTTTTTCCTCCGTGAAGGATTGCATGATTTAGGGGGACAAACCTATTGAGATTTTTCTTATAAAATTGTTATTGCATTTTTTTTTTGTCCAAAGAATGTTGTGATTCTATATCATGTTATATTTTTTTTATTACTAGATTAAAAAAAATTTAATTAAAGAAAATTCAAAAACAAATTAAGAAGTATTACTATTGTAACATTTCACTGTAAAATAAAAAATAAGAAAAATAATATAACTGTACAATTCAAATACTAATATTTATGGCTTTCTTAATTTCTTCATTTTCAAACGTTAAACTATTAAGCTTTTGATTTCAAGTAGTGCTCACTGCAGATCCAAATGGGTGGAGCTAGACCTATTCCAGCTCCACTTCTGTGAATTAACCTAATTAGGTTTAGGGATATGGTTAAGGTTTAAGGGGTTAAGGCCTGTTCACACAGGGACGAATTTCGCGTGCGATATTCGTCAACCTTTAACGCCTCGTGACTAAACAATGGGCGCGAATGTGAGTGTGCACACCGACGCGTAAAACGCCACGCGTAAAAGCGTCATTTTTTTTTTAAACGCCTCGGGTTCGTTTTTTTTGTTTGACGCGCCGCGTCAAAAACTATCCAACCAATGAGATTGGCGCTTTTGCTCACGTGTCTGGAGCTCCTGAAGTTACAGTAAAACACAACTTGGGGGCGCTCAAACACAAAACGTTCTTGCCGAGCACACATACGTAACGGCGAAGAAGATATACAGCGTCTAAACTCTGCCGGGAAGAAATAAGACGAGGAAGATGCAAGGCAAGATGAATGTAGAGCTGCTGGTCTTGTTGTTGTCTATATAAAGAGACACAAACGAGAATAAAGAACTATATGACAAACGCGACAAACTTGCTCTCTTCTTCTGAGTGACAAGCGAGTGTCAGAAGCACTTTGTGGACCGGGGTATTAAGCGCCATCTAATGTCAGGGAATGAATTTGCATGTTCACTCGGCTCATCGTCAGCGAAAATCGCTTGGGTGTGAACACAAAAAACGCGCTGAAAAACGCTGACGAATAACGCAAGCCGATATTCGTCCCGGTGTGTACGAGGCTTTAGGGTGTGGTTCTAGCTCAACTGAGGTCCAGAGAGGGGGAACTGGATGTCAAGCTCCACCCACTGGCTCTGCAGTGAGCAGACTCTGTTTATTTTGGCAGAAACCCACAGGGAGCCTTAAAATCTTCTCTTTGGTTGACAACAGCTGTTTTATATGCAGTTTTCATGACAAGTTTGGGAAGATTGTTGGCACATAGGTTTTGCGTTCCCAAATGCACGTTATAACCCATCCATACTCCGGGCACATGTAGAAATTAGTTTTTGTGCCGCAGCATCTGAGACACTGATATCACCAGATCATGAGCTGCTTGTGTGTAAAAGAACACAGTGAACTTCACTTTTTAAACACGCAGTGCATATATTTTATTTAATTAATTTGCAGCCTTCGTTACGATTTAATTTGTACAAGTTTAGCTACTACTAGACTATAGTTTGTAGCTGGACTTGATTTCATTTCTTGACACTGATAGCTTGACATAATTGATGATTCCTAAAATGTGCCAATTTATAACAATTTGTGTAATAACAGTGTCTTGACTCCAGAATAAGTGTGATGGTAAGATGACTGTATTTCATGGCTGTAAGATCAAGGTCATCAACTCCACAGCATCTTCAACCTTCCTCACTCCATCTAACAAACTCAATCTCTCTTTATCAGCCATCATCTCCCCACACCTTTAATCTTTATCACTTTCCCATCATGCACATACTCTCCTTTCAAGCATTGCCTTTTTATATTGATTCTTGTTGTGAATTTAAGTACTTCTGCGGCTCAACAAAATAGAAATGTTATAATTGTTTCTTTGTGTGTGTGTAAGCATGTGTGCTCAGGTGCGTGGCCGGCACAGCGGAGGGTGCGAGACACGGGCCCCGCTGGGCGACACACAGCCTTTTTATCACAGGAATGAGCTAGTACTATTTTAATTAAAATGTCAGAACAAATACTGGCAGAGGTCTTGAGGATGAATCGCTAGATAAGAAGAGCAGTGGGCCAGAACAGGTCAGAGAGACAAAGTCACCTGGGTAGATCTTCATTCATCCCCATGGTCAAAGCGTGCGTGTGTGTGTGTGTGTGTGTGTGTGTGTGTGTGTGTGTGTGTGTGTGTGTGTGTGTGTGTGTGTGTGTGTGTGTGTGTGTGTGTGTGTGTGTGTGTGTGTGTGTGTGTGTGTGTGTGTGTGTGTGTGTGTGTGTGTGTGTGTGTGTGTGTGTGTGTGTGTGTGTGTGAGAGAGAGAGAAAGAAAGTCTGTTTAGATCATGATGGAGCCAAATGGAACAAATCAACAGCAACTACTGAAGATTTCCTTTGGGATTTTGAACCCATCGAAAAGATCAAGGCTCATATATGACCACGTGTAGACTAGATAAAAACAACTATAAACACCTTAGCAACTACATAGTAATGCCCTGGTAACCACCGAAAACACCCTTTCATCATGGCCCTGTTTACACCTGGTATTAAGATGTGTTTTGGTTGATTGGATCACAAGTAGACGAGGGACACATTCCTGGTTACACCTGGTGTTTTAATCCGTCTCTTTTTTCCACTTTCAACCACTTCTGTCCTGATTTCTTTGAGGGGAGGGTCTGTGGGCGGGTACATGTATGAGCTTTTTCAGATCTTTCAATCTAATGGATGAAATAAGCTCACGCAATTTACATATGTTCACGAAAGAGATGACAGAAAAACATACGGAGAGCATCAGCTTTCATTTCTGCTCTGACAGCCGCAAGACCACACCGATTGCAGTGAGTGCATGTTAGAAATCAGGAATGGTAGGAGAACATTGTGCTTGGTATGTTTTTCGTCTTCAAACCAAACTTCTCCATCTGACAAAGTTTAAATCCAGTCTGGCTAACTCGCCTCCCAAAATGATTACACATTAAGTCAGTAGGCGGCCTTTTTTTGGCTGTTCAAACTTATTCAACCAAATGAACATCTACGCTATGAAAGCAATCCGGTCAAATGCGTTTTCGATTCCCTCTGTAGGTGGTCGAAAGTGGATAAGCTCAAACCATTTTAGAGCCCGTTTACATCTGTATTTCTATTTAGTGTCGTCCACTTGTGATCCGAACGACCAAAATGCATCTTAATACTAGGTGTAAACAGGGCCCATGATTGAAAACACTCACAATTTTCTCTGTACAAATGTATTTTCTTACATTTACATTTAATCATTTAGCAGAGGCTTTTATCCAAAGCGACTTACAAATGAGGAGAGCAATAGAAGCAATCAAGCTAACAAATAGGGCCAGCACAGTACACACAGCAAGGTTGTTGTTGTTTTATGGATATAGAACATTTAGTGTTAGTATTAATGGGTCAAGTGTTGCCGAAAGAGATGTGTCTTCAGCAGTTTCTTGAAAATGGCTAAAGACTCAGCAGTTTGGGTTGAGTTAGGCTGGTCATGCCACCAGCAGTGAACAGGCACGGTAAAGGTCTGTGAAAGTGATTTTGTCTCTTTGGGATGGTACTACAAGGCACCATACACTTGCAGAATGCAAGCTTCTGGAATGCACATAGGTCTGAAGTAGCGAGTTTAGGTTTACGGGTGCAGAGGCAGTGGTTGTTCTGTAGGCAAACTTCAGTGCCTTGAATTTGATGCGATTGGCAATGGCAACCAGTACAAGTTTATAAGGAGAGATGTGACGTGAGCTCTTTTTGGCTTGTTAAAGACCACTCTAGCTGCATCATTCTGGATCAGATGCAGAGGTTTGACAGTGCATGCTGGAAGACCTGCCAAGAGAGCTATAGAACAATATCTTGGACAAGGTGTTGTGTAGCATGCTCTGATAGGAAGGGCCTGATCCTCCTAATGTTGTAAAAGGCAAATCTGCAGGACCGGGCAGTTCTAGCAATGTGGTCTGTGAAGTTCAACTGATCATCATTTAGAACTCCAAGGATCCTGGATGGCCTTTGGTTGACAAACCCAGCTGAATGAAGAAGTTGTGATGAAGTGTTGGGTTGGCTGAGACCACAATAAGCTCTTTCTTCACAAGGTTGAGTTGAAGGGTGGTGGTCCCTAATCCAGCAAGAAATGTCTGTCAGGCAAGCAGGCTTAGATGTGAGTAGCTACTGTCGGATCCTCTAAAAATAAACAGAAACAATCATAATTGTGTCTTAATCAACAAAAAGCATCCTATAATTTAGCCTAGAGGCAATATCTGATCCATAAAATGTAGTGTCTGCCTCCCTCTAGAGCCCTGCACGGGCCTCAAATCTAGGCCCTAGCCCGGCTCTGGCCCGAGACGCTCAGGCCCTAGCCCGGCCCGTGTCCGACAGCTCATCAGAATGATCAGCCCGAGTCCGACCCGAGCCCGTTTATAAAAAAAAAAAAAAAAAAAAAAAAAAATGATAATACACAGCCTGCCCTATGTTGCAGTCAGTAAACCAGATATGTTTCGTTTTCAAAGGCAAAGTATTTACCGGTAAGTTTATTTTCATTTCTTTATAAAGTTAATTAAGAAAAAAAATGTTTTTTATTTTTATGACGACCAAGTAGCCGACAGCGAGTTAAACATGTTTGATCCATTGATTTATAGCCTCTCAAATCAACACTTTACTTGGCTACAATAAAATCCATAGATATAAAACAACTTAAGCATATCACACAGACAGTAAACGTTAGTTTAAACGTTTGTTTAAACGTTTTTTGTCATTTTTGAAAAGCTGAGGCAAACTGCTCTGCTGCTCAGAGCAACAGCGCTCACAAACTAAATGAGTTTATACAATAGGCTAACAATACAGAGAACGCAATCTAAAAAAATCAACATAAATTACATTAAAAACAACCATGCAGGTTATCTTACCTCAAAAATCAAGTCTTCACTACAGAACATGGCCATTCTTATTTCCACCTTACATCCTTGTTTCCAACAGACTCATGAAAATGAAGTCAAACAAAAAACAGCCTCCAAACATGGCTAAGAACAGTCTCAGAGCATCGTGAAGAAAAAGCACAGCACAGCATCCACAGTGAAAGGTTTTAATCCAGTCGTACTTTTTCCAGCTGCGCTGAAGTCACGCTCGCTACCGGGACTCTAAACACAGAACGAGCCGGTCGCGCGAATCTCACATCGCGCCGCCGGGAAACCTGTGCGCGTGCGTGTGTGTGTGTGTGTGTGTGCGTGTGCGTGAGCGTGAGCGTGAGCAGACTGTCATGTCAGTCATATGTCAGTGTGATAGGTTATAAAACGTCTTTCTATGTTTGCGTTTAATCGTCATCTTCTCATATTTATTTTAATTAATGTCTAAAATATGCTATAAAAAAGATAAGCCTAAAACCCGGCCCGGCCCGGCCCGCGTGTGAACTATGACGTGAAAATTGGCCCGAAGCCCGGCCCTAGGAGCGTAAATAAGTCGGGGCCCGTCGGGCTCGGGCTGAAATGCAGGCCTCTACCTCCCTCTGCTGGACTCACAGTTTAATGGAGTAGTCGCTGCCCAGGCTGCTGTCGGGACCGGTGCAGACGTGACCGTTGTTTGGCAGGCTGTAGCTGCTGCTGTCCTGGGCCGACTCTTGGAATGAGAGGTAGAGTTGTGTCATCAGCATAGCAGTGCTAGGAAAAACCATGTTTCTGAATGACAGATCCTAGTGAAGGCAAGTAGATGAAGAGAAGAGAAGAGAAGTGGTCCAAGCACTGAGCCCTGAGGCACCCCAGTAGCTAGATGTTGCGACTTAGACACCTCACCCCGCCACGACACCCTGAAGGACCTACCTGAGAGTTAAAACTTAAACCATTGGATTGCAGTTCCTGAGATGCCCTTCGTCATGAGGGTTGACAGGAGGATCTGGTGGTTAACTGTGTCAAAAGCAGCAGACAGATCCAGCAAGATGAGTATTGAAGATTTGGAAGCTGCTCTTGCCAGTCTCAGAGCTTCATTAAGCGAGAGTTGTCCACTTTTGAAACCAGTCTGGTTGTTGAACAAGAGGTTGTTCTGTGCAAGCAGGGTTCCAGACTGCGACCAAATTGGTTGCATATGCGACCATTTTTTGAGAATGTGCGAGTTAAAAATGTATGTGGTCGCACTCGTGCGAGTGGACGCTCGCGCAACAGCGCCGTTGTATCAGCAGCTGCTGCAGTCCGTAATGTAACTTATGTTCAATCATCATGATTGATACAATACATTACAATACAATACATCATGAATCCATTTTCCAAACCATGTTTTTGACTTATCCTGAATCACTACGGTACGCCTATAATAAGTGTTTATATTCGGACTATTTTATCCCGGGCTCGGCTCGGTTGCGGAGTTGCCCAGTGCCTGTGTGACTCGCCATTGACATTAATGGAGAGAAGTAGCTCCGGCTACAATGTTCTTCCGCAAGACACGTGCAGTTTATTTATTGAACGTAGACGTCACGCGCATTGCACACTGATGGTGAAACGCGCCAATTACGAATTCACGAATTAAAGGCATATAAAAATGAAAAGGTCTCACGAAACACCGTGCCCCTTCCTACGTCTTCTCAGCGGTTAGATGAGAGTAATCGCTCGACAGAGGAAAAGGAAAAGATTATAAAATCCAGAAGGTAAGAAGGAGTGTGAGATTTCTGATTCAACTATAAACTTTGATAACGAAAAATCTGTATCAGCGTATTATAATACTCTAATCTTTTAAAATCCAATGCATACATTTCTGATTTTTAAAAGATAGAAAGATGATGAAGATAGAAAGATGATAATAGACAGACAGACAGATAGAATATGATTCAAATGTAAATAGATAGATTGTATATAATTCAAATGTAGAATGCTTAAAATTACAGAATAAAATTACTGTCCAAAATCCATGAAAATCCTGAAATTTGGAAATTTGTGCTTTTATTAGGGGTGTAACAATATATCGCGCCACAATATATCGCAATACAAAAATGCAACATTACGTATCATGGATAGTTCCCCCGCCCCAAAAAAATTACTGTGTGAGAAAAAAAATCAAGTTTTCATAGTTTTAGTGTCAGTACTACATTACAATAATGCAATGGGGGAATATTTGTCCTGATAATACCAAATGTCTTATGTTACCTGACCAGTAAAAAGTGTCCAATATTATTTTAAATATATCTAGTCAGTGAAAAAGTGCCAGAATATTCGTCTAAAATAATTATGTATTTTCAGCTTCAGATTCATGAATATTTTTATTCTGGTGTCTCTATTGTCCTTGGGTTAAAAGCACAGAGTCCAAGCCTATTCATTTAAACCCACAATGTAATATCAATGTAACATTTTAATCAACAGCACATTTTTTGATAACCTTTTATCAAATGTCTTGGAGTATCGCAATAATATCGTATCGTGAGTTCAGTATCGTGATATGTATCGAATCGTGACATGAGGGTATCGGTACACCCCTAGTTTTTATATAATATATTACAGGTATTTATTCTGCAACCCAGAAAGCCTTTGCTAGCCTTGGTCCATTAAGACCACTATTCATAAGCATGCATTGATTAATCCCATGGCATGTAGCAAAAAAAAAAAAAAAAGGTGCGACCAAATCGTATGCTGGTGCGACCAACTGAGAAAGTTGGTAGCACCAGTGCGACCAGTGGAAAAGTTAGTCTGGAGCCCTGGCAAGAAAGGTAGAGGCTTGGTTGAAAACGACTAGTAAAATCGTGAAATCTAAGATGTTGTGAGTTTTATTTTAAAGGGTTGTAGTGAGGGTTTAGTGTGTGTGTGTGTGTGTGTGTGTACTGAGGCATTGTGCCAGTGTGTGTTAGAGGGTGGCAGTGGTTTGGGAGGTTTGCAGCTGCAGGCATGTGTTAGCCGCCATCAGGAGTGCTGCTGTATGCTAATTAGGGGTGGGAGAAAAAATCGATCCATCGATGCATCGCGATTCTCTCTCAAACGATTCTGGATCGATTCTGAGAATTCCAGAATCGATTCTGAGCTTAGTTTTTAACCAGATGTGGGATGACGTTGAGTTTGCTTTAGAAACACCCGAATTCTGCTTGCTTCCAATTCTTCACACACATACACCACTCAAACCTTCCGTAAAATAATCTTTCATAAAGTTCGGAAAGGTTGAAGCGAATTACAAGGAAATTCACAGGCTTCATTGCACGCGCTGTGAGAGACGCGCGCTTTCTTTGATGTTACACTTGAAGTGTGCTGTCTCGCCCGTCGGTATTTTCCTTACAAATGCTCTACGAAGTCATCATTTATGTGGTTTGGTTTGGAATGCAGTGGACTTATATATTTAAAATATGAACCTCACTAACAGAAGGCTGCTTTCAATTTCAAATGCTGACGCGAGCTTTGTTTGTGAGACTGCTCGCGCATGCGGCTGTGCGACTCCGTGTAGTGGTTTAATGTAGCCTACTTGTGCAAAATGAACGTAAACACAGCCAGCCAGTTATGTTTTAAGGGATTAAACGGACAGGACACACCGCATTACTTCTTTTATTTCAAAAGAGATGCGTGCGTGAATTCAGCTTAATAGATCTCCCGCAGTCTATGATGTCAGTAAAAAAACAACAGTAAAGATGAAGAAAAATCACTCACAGTTCTTGAATGGAAAATGTTCAGATAATCTATAGGCTACTGAAAGCACTTTTTGTTTGTTGTTTGTTATATTTTTCTATGCTCCTCTTTAGTATTTGTTATATTAGTTAAAAATTCTTAACATACAACTGTTTTAATAAAAAAACAATTTTTAATTATTTTTTAAAAAGTACTTAATTACTTATGTAAACTAATAAATTAATAAGGGGGGAAAGGTAGATAAAGAATCGTTCTGGAATCGGATCGTGACTCCCAGAATCGGAATCGGATCGGATCGTGAGGTGACCAAAGATTCCCACCCCTAATGCTAATCTGACATTTGTCACATCTGGGGACATGTGTGCGTATGTATGACCGTAAGAGAGCCACTGCCTCGTCTGGCTGTCGGCCCAAACACTTGCGTGCTTGCAGATACTTCGGTATAATTTTTAAACTTGAGATATAAGATGATACTGCTAACCAAACATACATGTAAATAAAATAGTATATTTTATACAAAAGTTAACCTTCGAATTTCACTGTGTCATTGATTGAAGCAAGAAATGAAACCCCACTGCTGTGTGTGTTGCTCAGAGACACGCAACGCTTGATTCTGCTTGATTCACATCATTTGGAACTAGTTTTGTTCGGAGAGCAGAAGTGCTGTCAAATCGATTAATCATGATTTAATCTTATATAAGTCAAGATTTTTTAAATATGTAATATATGTGTGTGTGTATTGTGTGTATACAGACACACTTTCATGTTAGATGTGATTGATTGTGAATAATCAATTTGACAGCACTAATTAATATGTATTGTTTGTTTTATATAATTATTATATAATTTTTATTTATTTTATTTGATTAATATTGTCAAATATCACAATTTAAAATTATGGTTTTCTATTTGAATATATTTTTAAAATGTAACTTATTCCTGTGATCAAAGCTGAATTTTCAGCATCATTACTCCAGTCTTCAGTGTCACGTGATTCAGAAATCGTTCTAATATATATTGAATATTCCAATATGCTGATTTGCTGTTCAAGAATTTTTTTTGTAATATTATACATTTCTGTCACTTTTGAGCATTTTAATGTTGCTGAATAAAAGTAAAATTATCTTTAAAAAAAATCTTACTGTCGCCAAACTTTCCAAAAGCAGTGTATATGTCAGGAATAATTGATGACGGTCCATTGAATTATTAGAAAATAATGCACACCTGAGGTGGTAATGCGGCCACAACGTGTGCACCTCGGGTATGCTGTGCATTACTTTCTAAAAATTCAATGGGCCATAGTCAATTATTCTGCTTATACTACAGTTACCACACCTCAAGACATTGAAGACATCAAGATTTTGTATTTCAAGACATTTGTTGTAGGCTGGAAAGACCTTTGAAAAACCTGAAATCATTTGGCGAAGTGATATGGAACTGTAATGCGGTCAAGACCTGCCTGGAACTACTTTAGCCACGCGTTTCCCTGACAATAATGTCACAACTTAGAAAGTTTGTCAAAATCACAAATCAGAAGTATTCAACAGCCCCGTAGTATAAGATGTTTTATTGTATTATATTATTATTGTATTTATACATCATTATAAATAACAATATTTTTTCAACACTTGGTTATTATTTTTCTCTGTGTCCGTATATTATCTAGTCGCATGTTCTTGGCTGTCTGGACTTTATAACAGAAGAGATTCTTTGGCTGTGTGTGTTCAGTGTTTTGTGAATCAGTGACCCGGCAGCATTCAGAGGAAAGGATGGGTGGTGTATTTGAAGCGGCGTTAAACATTGATGCCGCCACACCTCTCCCCCTCGCCAAATTAAGCAAATCACCGGGCCACTCCGGGCAGGAAAAGGAACACGCGTCATAATTGTGTGACATTTGGGTAATGACCGTTCTGACATTTCAGACTGACACCTTCTCCCTCTCGCTTTTTCTAGCCTTTCTTTTCCCACCTTTTTGCGGCAGAGGCTCGTGTATTTAAAGGGTAATGATACAGACTGACAGCTTTACGCTTTAAACGAACCAGCGAGACACACGCACACACACTCTTGAGATTCTCTGCTCTTCTGTTGGACCATAGAGCCCGTCTCGCCTAAGATGTCATCAAAAGAGAAAAAGAGATTAGATGACCCTTGTCATGCAGCCGCTAGCAAAATATTAACAATGATTCATCTCATGATAAATCAACGTCAGTCTTTTAAAACTGGCATAAGCGGTGTATATGAGGAAAGTGCCATTTTTGTCAATATTATTCCCACTTTTGTCAAGTTGGCCTAACTAAAGCAGTCTGCAGTCTTACACCAGTCTAGAGAGGCATGTAAAATAAAACTGAGTTTGATTTGTTGCTCAACATGTTGGTCTGTTGATCTATTCCTGTCTAAAGGCTGATTTATACTTCTGCGTCGGACCTACGCCAGAGCCTCTACGCTATATACACACACACACACATATATATATATATGTTGGTTTTCATTTATACTTCTGCGTCGTACAGCAGAATGAAAAGTTGAATGGTTTATTGTGCCCTTGTGATCACACATCATTATTTATTGAAATATTTATTAAATAAATATCTCACAATCATGGGCCCTGTTTACTCCTGGAGTCCTGGTATTAAGATGCAGTTTGGTAACAGGGTTAAAATAAAGTAGTGCTTTAGGGTCAGTGCTTAGGGTTACTGACAACAAATAAATTCATCAAGCTTGATAGTTAGCAGAACTAGTAATCACCAGAACAACCAGTGAACAGTGTGGCGCAGTGATATTTAATAGTTGAGGCCATTATTAAACATTTTTGCACTGAACCCTGAAACATTTTGTATGTAACAGGGTTGACACAAAGCACATGCACAAATTGCACAAGTTATTTATATTTATTTTAATTTTATTTATGATTTATCACCAGGCACAATAAACTCAGCTATCTATTCAAATGTATGTATGAATTCCAAAATCACAGTAACATGGTTGAAAAGGAGTGCTTTAGGGTTCATTAGGTTCATTAAGCTTGATAGTTCAGCTCTGTTATGAGATCCGGCGTGAGTTCAACGCAGAAGTATAAATTGGGCTTAAGTGTGCGTTTAAAAATACAAATCTGAAAGGTAGACAAGACTGTTGCCGCGTCTGAAATAAAATACTTCCCTACTATGCGAAAAACAGTATGTGAGAAAAGAGTAATATGTCCGAAAAACAGTAGAATCTTTTGCCGAGAGTCTGAAGTGTAAATTTGATGGACACTTTACTATCCCATGAAGCCGTGGGAGAGGATTTATGATGAAAGTGAAGCAACGCAACGGACACTGGTAGGTCATGTGACAGAAAAAACATGGCGGATGTAGTACGTCCACATTTCACAATACTAACCATAATCATACTAATATAGAGTGTACTTTTTTAACGACCGAAGTAAATTCAAATGTAGTACCTTCTCACACAGTACGCGATTTTGGATGCAGCGTGTATGGCCCTGTTTACACCTGGTATTAAGATGCGTTTTGGTCTATCATATCACAAGTGGACGACAGGTGTAAACGGGGTCTAAAGCGTTTTGAGCTTGTCCACTTTCGACCACTTCTGGAGGGAATCGAAAACATCCAACCGGATTACTTTTGTAGTGTAAACGCTCATGTGGTTGAATGCGTTCAAACAGCCACAAAAGACCACCTACTGAACTAATGTGTAAACATTATTGAAAGTCCGTAAGCCAGACGGGATTTAAACTTTGTCAGATGGAGAGCCAAGTTTAGTTTGAAGATGAAAAACATACCAAGCACAATGTTCTCTCATCATTCATGATTTCTAACATGCACTTGGTGTGGTCTTGTAGCTGTCAGAGCAGAAACGAAAGCTGATGCTCTCCGTATGTTTTTCTGTCGTCTTCTTTCTCAGTTATATTTAAATTGCACAAGCTTATTTTGTTCCTTAGATCGAAAGATCTGAAAAAACGTTAATTTACCCGCCCATAGACCTTCCCCTGGAAGAAATCAGGACAGAAGTGGTTGAAAGTGGACAAAAGAGACGGATTAAAACACCAGGTGTAAACAGGGCCGTGGAGTCGAAAGTGTCTACGTGCTTTCCATCAACTCATCAAATGCTTTCCGCTGTCCTCGGTGCTGAAATTCTCACTGTACCTTTCATATAAAGAACAACACCAACATGTCATTTGTTTTGTTACAAACCAACTGTTATTGTGTGTATGGAAGCACCTCACATTTAAACAAGGATGCAAACTCCCTCATTTGCATAGATTTTGGGTTCTAATATACACTTTCAAACTTTTCCCACAGCCTTTTTTTTATCTTATTTATTCAATTTTTAATATTATTATTCTTTTCATATATATAGTACATGTATATTCAATAGTAATAAATGATACATTATGTATAGTTATGGTTAAAACTCTATTATATAAAGAAATTAATAATATATAATATCAATATAGATATATATAATAATAATGATCAATGTAAAATGGAGGGAAATAGAAATACAATCATTTAACAGAAAATCTTATCACATTTAACAGAAAATCTTAAAAAATTGTGTGACATGAGTTTTGTTTCAAATAAACTACAGAAACGGCTCCAAAGCAAAAATGATAGTGTATAAATGATAAAATGCATGCATAAATGTTCTCAAAATTAATAATGAAAAAATAAGAGACTGAGTAGCAATAATACCATTTATAAATATAATATTGGTGGCTAGGGTTGTCATAACTA
Source organism: Chrosomus eos (assembly GCA_036326025.1). Taxonomy (NCBI): domain Eukaryota; kingdom Metazoa; phylum Chordata; class Actinopteri; order Cypriniformes; family Leuciscidae; genus Chrosomus; species Chrosomus eos. Next base: position 27,742,840 of record CM070834.1, read on the forward strand.
TAGTTTTTTATTATTAATATGTTATTTTATAATATCAAAATGATATTTGTATATTAATGAAATTTCTTATAAATGAATTGTTGATTGCCATCACCACAACATCATTTGATTTCTTTCATATAAATGACAAAATAATGCTAGAATCTGTGCCCACATAATCCTAACAACCCGACATTTTATGTTAATTTATTAAATATTCAAATTAATTTGGCTAGTATTGAGCATAGTACTTTTTTATTTTACCTCATATATTCCTGATATATAATCTCAAAATCAGTCCAGAATATGGGAAAAGTGCATAGGTTGCATCTAGGTCAGGAGTGTCCAGTCCTGCTCCTGAAGGACCACCGCCCTGCAATGTTCAGCTCCAACCCCAATTTAACACCTCAACCAGCGAAACAAGGTCTTACTAGGCATACTAGAAACTCAGTGACCCTCCAGGACCGGCTTTGGGCACCCCAGATCCCCTAATATAGACTGACCCAGGCTTAATATTTGTAGGAATTGTCAAGGCATGACATCTAAAATGCATTGAGATATTAAAAGATTGCTTAAACCTCCCTTGCAGGTTTGGAGGAGAGAAGCAAGCCTGCAGTGCTGTGGGTCATGTACTTCAACATGAGGGACACGTCGACCCAGGACAGCAGCAGCTACAGCCTGCCGAGCAACGTTCACGTCTGCACCGGTCCCGACAGCAGCCTGGGCAGCGACTACTCCATTAAACTGGTGAGTCCAGCAGAGGGAGGCAGACACTACATTCGATGGATCAGATATTGCCTCTAGGCTAAATTATAGTATGTTTTTTGTTGATTAAGAGACAATTATGATTCTGTTTATTTCCAGGCTGAATCAGTGTTTCATCATCTCCTCCCTGATGAAGATTTCTGTCCGCCTGCACCTAACCCAGAGGACATCATCTACGACGGAGACGGCCCGGCGGCCGAAGGGTCAGGGTTTGATGAGAGTAGTAACACAGAAGAGGATAAAAGCCAGGCTGAGGAAGAGAAGAGTCCATCGACTGAGAGCTCTGAACCTGCAGAGGTGGACAGTGTTACCCAGGAGACACCGCTGGACACGAGCCCCACCTCTGAAGAATAGAGACTTTTCTTCATTTCTTCTACTATCACCACTTCACTGAGCATATGAAATCTAAAATACATAATCAACCCTTTTTATATATTTGATGTTCCTGTCTTTTGCACTTTCACACTCAAGTACCCTCTACAATATTTTACTTTGACCGGTTACTGTAAACGGTTTATGAATTTACTTTTTGAAAACCAAAATGCTCTTTTTTCCCCAGAATGTATTCGTATGTATTCACTATTTTGCATGGTTCAAGCAAGGTGCCTATTATATATTCTCCTGGGGGACAAACACACTGATTTTGGTGAGGAGCTGCTGCTTCAAACCTTCTCAAGACTCATTTGCCAAGAACTTGTATTTCAAATGTCTTTTTAAATGCTTTCGTGTCTCAAGTCTGTTTTGCGTCATCACATCCTTAAGTATTTGTATCATGTATCATGCAGAAAGGGTTGCTGACATTAAATTTTAAATGTATTTTAGTGTCATGTCTGCAGCATTGTGTGTGTGTGTGTGTGTGTGTGTGTGTGTGTGTGTGTGTGTGTGTGTGTGTGTGTGTGTGTGTGTGTGTGTGTGTGTGTGTGTGTGTGTGTGTGTGTGTGTGTGTGTGTGTGTGTGTGTGTGATAAAATGTATATATATATATAATTATTAGTGCATTTTCCCCTGTAGTCAATAATTGTATTCCTTAACTAATCTTTGATAACCAAAATTACATATTTATACGTTTTTCTTTCCTTGAAAAAAATTATTCATGTCTTAAAATAGCTTTAATGTAACTTTACAACTTTGCCTTATTTAGTATACAGGGTTCTATGAATATGCAAATTAGCCCCGCCTCCACTCACTCACACCAGCTCAGAGATCCACTGGTTGGTGATCAGACTTTGACTTGATTGGTTACAAGGTAGTTTGTGACGTCAGAAACACCAGCCATTTCAAACCGAGTTTTTGAGACGGTCGTTGATGCACTGACTAGAGTTTAAGGAAAAAATACTCCGCAATGGTGTTGACTTATGAATTTGCACACGGTTTGTCTTTAAAGCATATTAAAAAACACCACATAGACAAAAACTTGCTACTTAAAAACCCTGATTTTCACCACAGGGGGGGCTTTAAATTAACTGGAGATGTTAATTTCCTCTATCACCACAACAGCATACTAATATTCTCTTCATATCGCTTCTTTAATATGAATGACACAGTAACAATCCATGTATAAAATGTGTACCACAGAATCCTAACGCTCATCATTCTAATACATGTGTACAAATTCTACGCATTTGCATGTTAATTACATATTTTTGGAGTATATTTTTTTCAGCACCAAAACATTTAACTAGATTTTCTCTCAGATACATGTAAAGTGCTCAGCCACCCTGCAGTATTGAACTTGACGTCGTCTGTCACTGCGAAACTCCAGTGTGTAAACTGTGAGGCCGAGCATTAGTGATGCTCTCGGTGCAGTTTACTTGTTCTGAAGGCGATGTGAGGAAGTGAGAGAAGGAGCACAGTTTGATGACATTTGGTTTGCACTGCCATGGATGAACAGATGGCTCATTATGGTCGTCCCTCACAGCGCTTGCTGTCTTTGTTTCCGTGGAATTTGATACGGGCTCTGCTGAGGGTATTTACCCGTTCTGGAGGGGAAGAATTACAGCTGAACACATGGCCCAGGTTAGTCCCAGACCAGAGCAAGTGTGCTGCTTCTTTTAGGCGGCTGGGAGTAAAGCACACCCCTGACAGCACTGACGAGTGCTTAGAGTCAAGTCAAGAGTGATGTGTGTCACATATAAACCAGTCTTAGGTTTAATGTACTCACTTTGTAGGGTGCATGGTTGCGCATGTCGTGTAGGCAGAATGCAAAATGCGATGTATTTGCGCTGTACACCTGATCATGCGCTACTTTATCACTATCCTGTGATAAAGCACTACTTTATTTCAACCCTGTGACTGTAATTTGGGAATTTATACTTAGCCTATATATTTAAATAGATGACTGAGTTTATTGTGTCTGGTAATAAATCATAAAATGTAAATAAATATTCTTGCAATTTTTATTTGAATCATGTTTTGTGTCAACCCTGTTACAAAATGTCCAACGTTTGAAGATCAGTGCAAAAATGTCTAATAATGGCCTCGGATATTAAAGGCACAATATGGAACTTTTCGGCTTTCAAAATAGCAAAAATAACTGTATCTATGTTATATATTTCTTTTAGTTGTGTACTAACATTATCCCAAAAGTTCCCACCAACTTTCAAATCCGGAGAAATTTATATTTTAATTTGAAGACACGGACCGTGTCTTTATTTCCGTTTCGTCGCCCGTCTATGACGTCATATAACCTTTGACTCTAGTTTCTCTAACTTCGTGCGGATCCCGGCGAAAAACCGCCAAACGCAAATGTAAACACCAGACGCACGTCACTAAAATAAAAGAAGACGATAAAGAATCAATAGTTGGATATCAATAATGGACCATGATTATGCTTTGCCTGCACGTTCTGCTGCTGGAGGCAGATCCGTGAAGCGGAAACGCACGGGTGACAGAAATGACTCGAGAAGGGTTTGGGACAGGAGACGAGACATGACTCGCGTTAACATTGGAGTTGCATTTCCACGAGCTTCGTGACTAACTGGAACTACAGAGAGATGCCGATCTCGCTTGCATTCTAATAAACAAGTAAGCACCCATTCAGTTAACTATATCTATCCGTAACTTATGTTGTGAAACGATGATGGCATGTGCAAAACGCAGACGGACTAGCTCGCATGTACAGTATAATGTAAATTCACATTTGTTGTAGATATAGCTGCAGAAAGTAGCTTCATATGCAGTTCACCATCTTTTTCAATATCATAGTATAAACGTAATTATAATTATTAATGAAAGGTGACCGTGTTTTTTAACATCTATTAATACTAGCTAGATGTAATATGATTCAATAGCCCTGATAATTCATATATCTCTCCGTTCGAAGAGACGTGATTTTAAAAACACTAAGTTAGAATGAGTGAGGAATGTGGGGAGCGACAGAGAGAGCGCGCGTGTTCATTACAATGGCATTACATAAAGTTAATAGCCGTAACTAAACGTAACAAGAATAGAGATATAATATAAATAGCAACACATTACCTCGTCAGTGAACATGTTATCTGCCGGAGATGCTAGATGGCTGGGGAATGACAGATCGCGCGTGTTCCAATGAACATCGTATAGCTGGTTCGCGCGCGCACTCCCTCTCTCTCTCTCTCGACAACGACGACAACAACTCCCATGAGCACACGCTCTTTCACGACGTCATCAGAATACGTCTTTTGCTATTATTTTGATTGAGTGACCCCTGGTGGCCAAAAGTTACATACTGTACGTTTAAGTATCATTGCACCACACAGTATTATTCAGGTTGTTCCGGTGATTAAAAATGATGTCAAGAACTATATTTGTTGTTAGTAAGCCTAAACCCTGTCCCTAAAGCACTACCTTTTCAACCCTGTTACTGTAATTGTGGGATTAATACATACATTTTGAATAGATTACTGAGTTTAATGTGCCTGGTGATAAATCATACATAAAATTGAAATAAATATGAATAAATTGTGCAATTTTTATTTGAAAAATCATGTGCTTTGTGTCAACCCTGTTACATACAAAATGTTTTTCGGGGTTGAAGATCAGTGCAAAAATGTTTAATAATGGCCTCAACTATTAAATATCATTGCACCACACTGTTCACATGTTGTTCTGGTGATTACTAGTTATGGTAACTATCAAGCTTGATGACTTTAATTGTTGTCAGTAACCCTAAGCCCTGACCCTAAAGCACTACTTTATATTAACCCTGCACTGCAAGTTTGAAATTCATGTAGTGTATATAAATTTGAAAAATGAAAAGGTAACTGGTTTATTGTGCCCTTGTAATAAATCACACATCATTATTTATTAAAATATTTCCCATTTCTCTTTAAAATGTGTTTTGTGACAACCCTGTTACAACCCAAAATGTTAAGAACGTCCAATAATGGCCTCACAGCATGAATCCTGTGATCATGCACTACATTATCTCTCTCCTGCGACAAAGCGCTGGTTTATTTCAACCCTGTTACTGTCATTTTGGAATTATAAATATAACGTCCAATAATGGCCTCACAGCAAGTATCATTGCACCACACTGTATTATTCACAGGCTGTGTGCTGGAGATTAAAAAATGGTGTTTATCCCACAGAGTTGAACTATTAAGTTTATGAAGCTCCAATAAAGGACATTTCTCAAATAATGTAAGTTCACACTGTAAACTGTGAATTGATGTGAGGATACACACATGATATGATTTTCTGAGAGTGACCTACTGATAATTTGCCCCAGCTGAGACACGAGAACCTGAGATCTCAAACATGCCCTTATTTCGGTTTAAACCTATTGAGTGTCCATATCTGCTTCATGCTCTGTGATCGATTTCCTCAATTTTCGTAATTTCATGACAATCCTTTATCTCCAGCATTTTGGTTTCATCTCATTGTTTTGGGGGGCATGAGATTATTTTCTTCTCTCTCGAGTGACCTGCCTGCTCAATAGCATCATTGGGAATCAATTTTCTGCATGGAGAGTCTTGACATTCAAACGCAAAAGGGTAGAATGTGCCACAGGCAAGACACCTAGCGGGGGCCGTGCTTCTCGGCACTACGGGGTGCATTCAGTCAGCGATCTTTAGGGACTTACTCGGAGGAGTTGTAAAATGTTTCTCAACAAATTGAGGATTGAGACAAACATTTTTTTTTTAACCTAGCAGATCTGATTTTATCTTTAAGAAGATCGTTTAATAAGGTGCTTTCTAGAGGTGTAAGAGAAAGGACACTAAGGATGCTTAGACGTGTTTAGATGACCCATATGCTCAGAGCAAGCATAATGAAGATGTTTAATCATTTTTAATAAATCATTAGGAGTTCAATGGTGTATTGGAAATGTTGACGGGTGGTATGACAGAGTTGATGCCATGTTTTAATCAAGGTAAAATCACCTTTGTGTGTTTCAAGTCAAGTTGTAATTTTGACAAATTAAGCAAAAAAATCCATGTTATTTAATTGTAAACATTTAGGATACTTGATTTATTCCAGATTTTGTGAAAATTACATTTACTGCATCTTTATATTTATCCCATGCTGTTAAAAATAATTCATCGATCATTTATTTAAAATGAGAAGAAACTTGTAAATAAATCTGTCAAAAAGTGTCAAACGTCCCCGGCTGAGGAAACACTGATGTATGTCCTAATCGGGTGAAACACTTCTGATTTGAAAAGCTTTAATGTGTTTTTACTGACATCTAGTGGCTACATTATGTCATTACATGAGCTCTATGCGGATTTCATTTTTTGGGGGGGGGCTTGATTTTGACTCATGATGAAGGCTTTTTTCTTTTGCTATGTTCTTGTCTCTACTCTACACAAACATATTATTTTTATATAGCCTAATGTTGAAGGGAAAAAGAAAACAAATAACAATAACAATGTATATTGTAATAACTAATACAAATATTTTTTATCATGTATTTACTATAATATATGGCTGCATTTTAAGGTCCAAAATCCTTTATTTGTCACATACATTTTACATACATGTGATGTAATGTTATAAAATGTTTTCCTACGTCCAACAGTGCAAAAACAAACGAATTAGGGACATACACACAAACATTATAAAACAGAATAATAAAATAGAACTATATATATTTGTGTGTGTGTGTGTGTGTGTGTGTGTGTGTGTGTGTGTGTGTGTGTGTGTGTGTGTGTGTGTGTGTGTGTGTGTGTGTGTGTGTGTGTGTGTGTGTGTGTGTGTGTGTGTGTGTGTGTGTGTGTGTGTGTGTGTGTGTGTGTGTGTGTGTGTGTGTGTGTGTGCGCGTGTGCGTGTATGTATTTTTTTTATATATATATATATATATATATACATTACACACACCGGTCAAAAGTTTTAGATCAGTAAGATTTTTAATGTTTTTAAATTAAGTCTCTTCTGCTAACCAAAACTGCTTTATTTGATGAAAAATAAAAAACAAACAGTAATATTGTTAAAAATATTATGACAATTTAAAATGACTGTTTTGTTTTCTATTTTAATATATTTTAAAATGTAATTTGAAAGCTGAATTTTCAACATCATTACTCCAGTCTTCAGTGTCACATGATCCTTCAGAAATCATTCTAATATGCTGATTTTATGCTCAAAAAACATAAATTATTATTTTCAATGTTGAAAACAGTCGTGTACCATTTTTCCCCCCAAAATTCTTTGAATAGAAAGTTCAAAATAACAGCATTTATTTCAAATACAATCTTTTCTAACATTATAAATGTCTTTACTTTTGTAACTTTTTGTATTTTACTTTTGTAACTGTAACTTTTTATCAATTTAATTAATGCTTGATGAATAAAAGTATTTTCTAATTTCTTTCCCCAAAAATAAAAAATAAATTCTTACTGACCCCAAACTTTTGAATGGTAGTGATTAATGTTACAAAAGCTTTCCATTTCAGATATATTCTGTTCTTTTGAATTTTCTATTCATCAAAGAATCCTGAAATAAAAATGTAAAAAACTGTTTTCAACATGGATAATAATCATAAATGTTTATTGAGCATCATATTATAATAATTTCTGTAGGATCATAAATAGACTGGAGTAATAATGCTGTAAATTCAGCTTTGATCACAGGAATAAATTACACTTCACTATATATTCACATAGAAAACCGCTGTTTTAATTGTAATAATATTTCACAATATTACTGTTTTTTTGTTTGTTTTTTTAATCAAATAATTGCAGCCTTGGTGAGCAGAAGAGACTTCTTATAAAAACATAAATAATCTTACCGATCTAAAACTTTTGACCGGTAGTGTGTGTGTGTGTGTGTGTGTGTGTGTGTGTGTGTGTGTGTGTGTGTGTGTGTGTGTGTGTGTGTGTGTGTGTGTGTGTGTGTGTGTGTGTGTGTGTGTGTGATATATATATATATATATGATGTGAATAAAATACAATATATTATGTAAATAAAATAGACTATATAAGTGAAAATAGAATAAAGTAGAGGTTTTGATGCAAAATATAAAAAACACAGAAGCTGTACAGTGTGCAATTCTTTTTTTTCTTCTTTTTTTTAAAATGTTTTTACACACATACGTGTGTCAGCATTTGGCTGCGGGAATATGAAAAAGTCCTCGTTCATTTCATGGCCATTCCAGTGCAACAGGTGACGGAAGTGACATATGTAGCAAACAATAAAGATGGCGACTTCCATAGAGCACGAGGATTCATTTGAACAAGTACGTCTTTTTGTGGTTGTACAATATCGAGCGTTTCAGTGCCGTCATTTGTCGGAATATATTTTAATATACATTTAAAATCAACCGATATGCCTAATAATTGAGTCGTAAACTTTAAACTGTAATAAACCGCGCTAAAGGCTGTCGGCGCTGTCCACAGTGAGCTGATGCAGTGTTTGTTTCGGTGTGTTTACAGGAGGAGACTGAAGAAGAGACTGAAGAAGAGCCCAAAGCACCAAAGATCCGCGAGACACCAGAAGACATCAAACTAGAGGCGATTGGCAACACAATCGCATTTCATCCCAACCAAGACATCCTTGCAGCTGGAGACATTGATGGAGATATATACCTGTACGGTTTTTATTTCTCAGGAATCTATACTCATTTTCGGTTGAGATCGACTTTATTAACTGTCTGTTTAATATTTGGGGTCCTACAAATGCTAATGTTGCGTGTTGTAAAACAATATTAGTAATTCCAAAGTGAACCCTTAAAAAAACAATTTGATAGATAATATTGTAGTTAAAGACACTACAGGCAAAACCTGAATTCGGAACCGCGTACTACTACTTTCTACCATAGAGACATAAGAGTAGTATTTTATTTGCGGTTCCGAATTCAGCACGTTTTAATGGGACGTGACGTCAGCTGCGCAATGCACGTCGGGAGTTTAGCTCACAGATTCTGGGGTATAATTAGAAGTAGACGTTCGGTTGTATTATACACGTTGAAATGGTGAACACTTGCTGCGTGAATAAGTGCGACCAGCGTGGAAAACCTATCGCAAAAGGCGTGCGGTTTTTTAACTTTCCGGCTTGGAAACAGCACGCTGGAACTCAGATGTCCGAGTTAACCAAGCGGCGTCGCATGGCATGGGTAGCAGCAGTAAGACGAAAAAACATCACTTTCAGCAATATTCCCCGACACATGCGGGTCTGCTCGCGCCATTTCCATAAAGGTAAGTTATAAGCAAACCACATCAAACTGTTTTGTTGTTAAAGCTAGCAATGCAAACATGAGCTGTGTCCCAATTCAGAGGCTGCATGCTTCGAACTCCGCGAATGTCGAGAATGAACATTTTTAAGATGTGAACGGATACTGTATAGACTGCACATCATTGGGATGATGCACCACGAATTGGGATTCAGCTGTGGTTGTATTGCTAATCAGCTAAGTTTGCACCAGTAGCTGTGCAAATCCTAATTGTGTCATAACTAATTAAATAAATCCTTTTTTTTAGGCAAACCAGCCTATGAAATGCTAGAGTGTGATCCCGACTGGGTGCCATCATTACATCTCGGGCACACAGAAGTGAAACCAACGGACCCTGGGAAGTTTAACAGGAGGTTAAAGAGACAGCGAGCTCTGAAAGCGAACAATGCTGAACCTGCACCACTGGATCTAGCTGGCCAGAGATCAGAGATGATTAAGACTGAACCACCAGATGTCGATTCACAGATAAATGAAGCTGGCCAAAAAGACATCACTGTAGAACAGCAGGAATGTAGTTTTTGTAGCTGCAGACGTGCCGAAATTAACCGTTTGTTGGAGGAGAACAGGACACTGAAGAAAGAGCTCTCTCAAAAGAAGATGGAGGAGGATTTTTTGAAAGACGACGACGTGAAGGTCACGTACTACACTGGACTTTCATGTTTTGCTGTTCTGATGGGTGTACTGACACAACTTCTTCCCTCCCTGCCCCGGACCAGCCGAAAACTTTCACCGTTTCAGATGCTCCTCTTAACTCTGATGCGCCTGAGGCTGAATCTGCCCATCCAGCACATTGCGTACCTCTTCTCCGTGGATCAAAGGACTGCGTCCACCACATTCAAAGAGACCATAGGTACACTGTTTACACATCTCAAACCCTTGGTGCACTGGCCAGAGAGACATAGCTTGCAAGCCACCATGCCACGTCAGTTCGTAGAGGCTTTTGGCAATCGTGTAGCGGTCATTGTGGACTGCTTTGAAATGATCGTTGGAAGAGCGTCAAATTTCAAAGCAAGAGCATTTTCCCACGACACAAACAAGCACACCCTAAAGTATCTCATTGGCATTACACCACGGGGAGCCATCTCTTTCGTTTCCCAAGGCTGGGAAGGTCCTGTCAGTGACGAGCATGTGACTGAGAATAGCAGCCTTCTTGACAAACTGTTGCCTGGGGACTTGGTGTTGGCAGATCGTGGATTCGACATCAGGGGCCGTGTCGGTGGACTAATGTGTGCAGAAGTGAGAGCAAGTGGACAAAGCAGGCTGAATGCAAAAGATGTGGAGGAGACACGGCGGATAGCTCATCTCAGAGTCCACGTGGAGAGGCTTAGTGGATGCGTACGCACTAAGTACATCATACTAAATGAAAGCGTACCAGTGAGCATGGTGCACCCGTGTCAAGGCGAGGACATGACATTCCTTGACAAGATTGTGTCTGTATGCTGTGCTTTGACTAATATGTGCCCCAGCATTGTTATGAAACTGCAAACCATGACGTAAAACATGTTAACTATGTAAGAATTGCATGTTGCATACCACCTGTTACCATAATAAATGACAAAAAGTATTTCAATTCTGTATCTCTTTATTTATTGATAGTCGACAGGAGTGTACTAGTGCAGTTCAGTATAAAATCATCTCTCTTTGGTTTGCAGATATTCATACTCCTGCACTGAAGGAGCAAACAAAGAGCTGTGGTCATCAGGACATCATCTCAAGTCCTGCAGGAAAGTGCTCTTCTCCAGTGATGGACAGAGTAAGCATCTACTTCTTTTACACTCAGGGCCGGCCCGAGGCATAAGCGAACTAAAGGCCAATTTATACTTCTGCGTCGGGTGCGCGCGGTAGGCACGGCGTAGCATACGCACAGACGCGTTCCATGCGGCGCACCCTTCGTCGTAACCTGACGCGCACCTCCTCAAAAATGTAACTACACGTCGCGGCGACGCGGACCGCAAGATCTGTGATTGGTCGGCTTGGTAGCATCGCGTTTCCTCCTACGCATTTCCGGCGTGTTCTTCTGCACCGCCCGCCATTTTTAAATTCTAAGTACAGTGAAACTGTTAAAAAAACTAAAAACTTACTGCTTTTTCACCTCGATAACCTCCAACTCCAACGTGATCCGCTCTCTATCAATCGCCATTGCTTGTAGTAACCTAAACTCAAAACAGTCGCGAGGAATCTTCTTCTTCTCTAGGAACCGCGCGGAATCTAAACACAGTGGAACATTAAAACCCTCCACCGCCAACTAGTGTTTCGGCGCTGTACTGCAGAGCAACGCAGACCTAAACGCAGAAGTATAAATGCTCACGAAGGCATCGCCTACGTGCGTAGCCTACGCCCTACACTACGGCGTACACTACGACAAGTATAAATTGGCCTTAAGCGGCTGCTTGGGGCCACCAGGGGGCCCCCCAATCGAGTTTAAAAAAATATATATGTATATTTAGATGATTTAAACAAGTGACATAAATGAATTAATAGTCACACTCACAGTATCGGTTTAAGTTGGAGAAAACAGGCGCAGGGGAACTTAACCTTCTAGGTGTAAGGATAGCAGTTTGAATAAATAATAAACATAGCAGTTTGAACTCTTCTCCACTTTATTATACCACACATCAGATCACTAACTCCAAAAACCTGTGACACTCCAGTACCAAGTGCGCACGACCCATTCCAATCTACGGCAAGCCCCGAGGGGAAAAATACATTGCATTCACGCATTCAACGAGCGCCAGTAGCCTACATCATTACCGGTATTATAGTAACAGACTTTGTTGGATTCTGTCATGTACAATCCAACAAAGTCTGTTACAATAATAATAAAAAAGATTTTGAGGACAGTTACACTGTATTGAGACATTTTTACAGTTTTCAACAATAATTGTCATTGTTGAACCCTTGCTCTTATTATGTTTCTGATTTCTCAGTTTTGTCATTATTTTAGCAAATCATTTATTTTATATGTTTTGAGACAGTTTGTTTTAAGAAGTTTCAAAGAGTTAGTAAAAGAGTAAAGTAAAAGTTCAAACTTTGTTATTTAAAGGGATACTCCACTTTTTATTGGAAATAGGCACATTTTACAACTCCCTCAGAGTTAAACAGTTGGGTTTTACTGTTTTTGAATCCATTCAGCCGATTTTCTGATATTTAGAAGAATATCAGTTAGCAGACAGTTTCTGGTCTCATTGACTCCCATAGTATATTTTTTTCCTACTATGGAAGTCAATGAGACCAGAAACTGTCCGCTTACTGATATTCTTCTAAATATCAGAAAATCGGCTGAATGGATTCAAAAACGGTAAAACTCAACTGTTTAACTCTGGGGGAGTTGTAAAATGAGTATATTTCCAAAAAAAAGTGGAGTATCCCTTTAAGTAGGCATCTATTTTTTATTAAGCATTTATTTTGTATTAATACATAACCTCACTGTATTCATTTATAATGTATCATAATTGCGTGACATTTGTGTCAATAATCGTCAAGCACAGGGGACTCCGTGTAGTGGAAGGGGGCCCCCAAATCAAATTCTGCTTAGGGCCCCCAAAAGGCTTGGGCCGGCACTGTTTACACTCATTAGTGTTTCCCCAACACTGACTAGAAGGTTCTGCAGGGATGACGTTTTTTTTTTGTTCGCCCTGATCCCTCAACAAAAACCAATAGGATTCTTCCATTTGCTTTTAAATTGTTGCAGAAAATAAGCTCTGTGGCCAACAAAAGTTTATTAATCTTACACTTTTTGCTATAATCTTCAAAAATGAACACAACTGTTATAAAGTTTGAAGCCTAAATTGAATTGGCAGATGTAAAAAGCTAAACGTAGGCTATACACCACTACTACAAACTCACCACAATTAGGATTCCTCCAACTCTTCTTTAAAAAAAAAAATCCTGAAAGTTTGAGTTAAAATAGTTTGTAGGGCTGCAACAAAGGATTATTTTGATAATCGATTACTATAACGATTATTAGAACGATAAATCGACTAATCGCCGATTATTCCGCCTACTAATCAGTAAGTTTGGAACGATTATTCAGCTTTTTAGTTAGTTAAACATTGAGTTATACATATTCTAACTAGGGGTGGAACGGTACACAGAAGTCACGGTTCGGTTCATACATCATGGTTTGGTACGGTTTCGGTACAATGGAGTAAAAAAGCAAAACAAAAATGCAGAAGGCATTTTTATAAATGTCTTAAGCCTTGTATTTTTCGAATAAGTTTTATTAATAAAGACATGATTTATTTGTAATGCACTGACAATAGTTTTATTTACAAAAATACCTTGCGATATGTTTAGTAATTGTACCTGAATTAATTTAAAATTATAAAACTATATTTCAGATCAATATATTTGTTTGCCATAATTTTATTTAACCCTTACTTTATTCTCATCTGAATTATAAATGATTGATTTCCGTATAAAATAAAAACACATTAGATTTTCTTTTTTAATCAATGTAGAATGTGTAACTTTTTTGCGTGTGTTTGGGTGACAGTTGTAGGTTACAGTTTGACAAGAGTTTAGAGTGTGACAAAAGCACAATGTTGTGTTTTATTGCGAGTGTACACAAATATAAGTAAACACTTTGCTGTTTGAATGATGTCCTATGAACAAAATGACGGAGTATGTTTTTATGTTTCCACCGTTCGATCGCCTCTCTCTCTCTCTCTCTCTCTCTCTCTCTCTCTCTCTCCTCTCTCTCTCTCTCTCTCTCCTCTCTCTCCTCTCTCTCTCTCTCTCTCTCTCTCTCTCTCTTCTCTCTCTCTCTCTCTCCCCTCTCTCTCTCTCTCTCCTCTCTCTCTCTCTCTCTCTCTCTCTCTCTCTCTCTCCTCTCTCGTGCACGTGTACACACACACTCCAGCGTTGCAATCTTGACATTTTGTCGACTATTTTTTACAAGGCTTAAGCTAGTCCCAGACTAAAATGTATGTTTGAGCCGTTTTAACTGAAAACAACTTGCACTGATATCTTTTAATATCTTATCTTTAATATGTCAGAGACTCATTCATTTGTCTTAAGATGTTTTTTCTAGGGCACATTTAAAAAAGCCACTTAAATGTCCTAATTGAACTAAGGCCTAATCCTGGCTTAATCTAAGCCCTGTCTGTTAAACCAGGCCTAAGAGGCTGTGAAAGCTGACTAGATTTTATCTGTTTGGCTGATGTTTAATCTCCCACACAAACTCTGTAGTCCCATATAGCCACTTGTTAGAAACCGCTTTTTCATGTCACGTGAAAGCTTTAAAAAAGAAATCATATGGGGGTATGGTAAATGGTAAATGGACTGCATTTATATAGCGCTTTCATAGACCCAATGGCCACCAAAGCGCTTTACAATTTTGCCTCTCATTCACTCACACATTCATACACCGACGGCGGTGTCAGCCGTACAAGGCGCCAGCCAGCTCGTCGGGAGCAGCTGGGGTTAGGTCTCTTGCTCATGGACACCTCGACACTTGGTCAAGTGGAACCGGGGATTGAACCACCAACCTTCCGGTTTGTAGACAATCTACATGAACCACTTAGCCACTGCCGCCCCTATTACTCGATCGGTATTACAGCGATCGGTATTACTGTTGTAAAGTGAGTAAATATCTTGAGCTTGTGTTTACCACAGACCTTATTTCTGCCGTACTAAAAACCCATTCAAAAAACCCTTTGACTTTGAGACGATGGAACCAGAAGTGCTAAACGGCTTGCAAAAATGTCATTCCTCTATATAGCAATTACCAGTGACTTCTCTTCTCTCTGTTCTTCAGAATTGTTCAGCGTGTCTAAAGACAAGGCTGTTCACATCATGGACGTGGAGGCTGGAAAACTAGTGACACGCATCCCGAAAGCTCACACGTATCTGATATTCCCGTCTATTTTTATAAAGCCATTCTTAGAAAATGTCTTTATTATGGTTGTATTAGTAAAGCTGTTGAAATGTTAGCACAGCAAAGTAATTAATGTTTTTAATCGTTTTTAAGGGTCCCAGTCAATGCCCTGCTGCTGGTTGATGAGAACATTTTTGCGACAGGAGATGATGAGGGAACGCTGAAGGTTTGGGACCTGAGGAAAGGAACATCATTTATGGATCTGAAGCACCATGAGGATTATATTAGTGATATCGCCATTGACCAGGCTAAAAGGACACTACTCACTTCCAGGTAATGTTAAAGGGGACCTATTATGCCCTTTTACAAGTTTTGATTTTGTTTTTGGGGTCTATTAGAAGAGGTTTTCATGCTTGATTGTTCAAAATACAAATTTTTCCTATATTTAACAACACTGCAGCACCTCTCTTCCCAGTCTGTCAGTAACGCTCAAGGCTGCATTTCCCAAAAGCATCGTAGGCATAAGTAGATCGTAGAAACCGTTGTACGAATCATCTTGGACTTTGTAACTTAAAGGGTTAAAACCGATTTTTTTTTATGAAAGCTGAGTGCTACACAACTACCACTTTGACGCTTCAAAGAGTTTATAAAGAGATTGAAAAACGAATCCATATGAATTGAGCGGTTTAGTCCAAATTGTCTAAAGAGACTTGATCACTTTATATGATGAACAGACTGAATTTAGACTTTTTTTTCACATTTAAACATCAGCATTAATAAACAGAAGCTCAACCGAACCTGCTTGACGTGTGAGAACAAACATCATTTTTTCTTGCTCAAGAATGAACCTCATTGGTACTTTCAAATGAAAATCCTTCTATACCTATCAAGGAAACTTGTTAAAAAAATTATATTGCATGTAATTATAAAGGTGTGAAAGTGTGAAAACTAAAAATTGCAGATTTCAATCAGATTTAAGGCCCTTGCACACTGAGTCCGAAATTTCCGTATGCGTTTTTTCGTATTCGTGATTCGGTGGCTGTGAATGGTCAAAACACCATTCAAACTGCTTGCTACGGATGCGAAAAACGCAGAAAATTGAACCCGATCTAATTTTTTTATGACGAACGAAAGTTTCGGAGGCAGTGTGCAAGCGTGACTGACACAACGTGAGGTCGAATGTATTTTTTAACGTGCGAAAATTTCGGACGCGAATTTCAATGTGTGCAATGGCCTTTACAAAGCCCCTTAATGTGTATATATAGATTATAAATCGTTCTGCACAAAAAAAAATTTAAGAAAAATAACCAAACCTTTCCCATCAAGTAAATTCTAGTATTTATACTGTATTTATACTATAAAGCTATAGGCAGATCGATTGACATTTCAGCACTTCATGAGTGGACAGCGACTCTGAAGTAGTCCTTAACCCGTCACGCATTCATGTTAAGTGCATTTTTATATTGCATATAATTTTCGGGCATCAGGGAGCCGCTACCATGCGTGGCATTGAAACCATTTTTGAATGCCCTCTCACTTTTTACTTTAACTTTCCAGTTTGCGATCACGCATACTCTGTGTAGGGAGCAGCGTTACTGATTTTATAAGATATTTGTCAATGGTGCTCTGACATCATCATGTCAGTCATCTCTCCTTACTTCACGTGACAAGTGAAATCTGAAGAACTATAATCATGTAGCCGACTACCACAGAAAGCCTAACCATGATCCTTTTAAGGTCTTGAAAAATGTGATTATGCTCTTTCATTAAACAAAAGGACACATTATTTTATGTAATGTTGTTTCTGATGGGTTTGCATGGCTGTATACGTTTAACTTTTTTTTTTTCTTCAGTGGCGATGGCACTATGGGTGTATTCAATATAAAAAGACGAAGATTTGAACTGCTTTCTGAATTCCAAAATGGAGATCTTACCTCTGTTTCTATTATGAAAGTAAGTCTAAACTGTCAGTATTGCTAATTAATTAACATTGCTAAATTTATACACCGTGTTCAGCTTTTTTCTTTATTTTTGCTTTACAGTGTTGTGAACTACAGAGTTGAACAAACATAGTCATAAAAACTACTACACAAAATATCAGCACTTTTGACGTGCTTTGTCTAATCGAATTAATTTACCGTAACTATTGTATCCACCTTCATTTTCATCTCTGAAGTAAATAGGTTCTCCTGAATGTGTGAGGCTTTCGATTCATTAGCTCTCATTAGTAATATACTTAAAGAATAAGGAAGTGCAGTGAACATTAAAGCTATTTGCACTATAAACCAGTTTTTATTATAATGATTAAAATAATATAACAAATAGCACTATACCTCGCACATTCATGGTAAAAATAAATGGGACCATGGTTTCATAAAAAATAAGGTGGGTAGTGTAATTTTAATCATGAAAAACATCTTTTTTTCCCCACAGAGAGGCCGTAAAGTTGTTTGTGGATCCAGTGAGGGCACCGTATACATTTTCAATTGGAATGGTTTTGGTGCCACCAGTGACCGTTTCGCAGTTCAGGCCGAGTCTTTAGACTGTATCGTCCCCATTACAGACAACATACTGTGTGCTGCTTCTACTGATGGAGTGATCAGGTGAGGCACGTTTGAAACGGATGTTTTGTTAAATTGTTACTTTCTTTGTTCATCTCGCTTTGTGTGTGCATATATGCTAGCAAAAAGGTACTCGAGGCACGCTGTATTGTAAATAAGGATGTTGTTAGGCACGACATTCACAATACAGCATGCCTCGAGTACCTTATAAAATTGTTTCCACACTGAAATGTATGTATTAGTAAAGGTTGCACAGCAGTTATAGTCATGCTTTATTGTAAATAAAAGTGGCTATTGCCCAATCAGCATTAAGGACCGTTTAAATATTCATGTGAAAAAAAGTACACCCTTTTGAATTCCAGTTGTTTTATGTATCAAGACATAATAAAAAATCATCTGGGCCTGTATTCCTAAAGAATCTTAATGCAAAAAGTAGCTCCTAGTGACACAATTCTAAGAAAATTCTTAGAAATGTGGGCGTTTACTCTTAAAATTAAATAAAAAATCCTAGTAAAGAAAAAAGTCATTCAGAAAGCATCTTTAAAGACATCTTAAGGTCAAAATTGTTATGAGTATGGATGAGGACTTTTAAGAGGCTTAAGAGTTTCTTTAGCAGAGGAGAAAATGGCAGAAAGACGAAGAGGGAGAAGAAATGTGTTGCAGACAATAGATGACAGTGAGTTTGGTACATTACAACCAACATTCAAACCAACACTTAAATAGACACGCCAGTAATCAGTGTAATTGGAAAGAGTGGAACCATTTTTATCATTATAAGCCAAACAAATACCTTATAGGAAATAAACAGCATTGTAAATAAAAAAAGGATTTATATACACATATATATACTGTGTGTGTGTGTTGTGTGTGTGTGTGTGTGTGTGTGTTTGTGTGTGTGTGTGTGTGTGTGTGTGTGAGTGAGTGAAAACGATAAAATAGGAAAAATTATGCATGTAATTTCAAAGTGAAGGCTTAAAATAGACCCTACAGGTGAAACTGGAAAAATTAGAATATCGTGCAAAAGTTATTTTGATGATTAACTACAGCTTATGAAAACCCCAACATTCAAAATCTCAGAAAATTAGAATGCTACATGAAATAAAAATAATTGTAAACATTCCACATCTTTGGAATTCTCTCCCACCTCACATTCGTCACCTAGACACTCTTCTTCAATTCAAACCTCAACTTAAAACTCATCTGTTTAGATTAGCTTATTCAACATAGATTTTCATTGGGATTTCATTTTACTTACATTTTTTGATTGTACTTATTAAATTGATTTTACAAATGATATTGTTGGGCTAGTATTAATGTTCTGTTTTAAATTTGCTCTGTAAGGCGTCCTTGGGTGTCTTGAAAGGCGCCCTGAAATAAAATGTATTATTATTATTATTATTAAACACAGAAATGTCAGTCCTCTGAAAAGTATAATCATGCATATGTTTATAGTTATATATACTAAATATATTAGTTTCATCTTTTAATTTTAATTACTGAAATACATGAGGTTTTGCACGATATTCTAATTTTTCCAGTTTCACCTGAATACTTAAATCACTATTTTTTTCCTTCTTGGACAACCAACCAATCACAGTCTTCAAAAGATTGTGTCATACATAGCAACGGGGTCAAGCCCGCCTCCTCACTAAGATAAAAGTTTTTGTCTTTTCCTTACTCAGAGTTGCTCTCAGATCGATCCCGAATCGCTCTTAAGCTAAGACTCCTACGTAAAAGTTTTTAAGCTAAATTAAGAGTTTTCTAAAAGGATTCTTAGATTCTTTAGGAATACGGGCCCTGATCTTTAGCAGATCTTAAAATGAGGTAAATACAACCTCAGATGAACTCCACCACATGACTTATTACACAGTGTCATTGTTTATTTAACAAAAACTAGGCCAAAATGGAGAAGCCACGCATGACAAACTAAGTCAAGACGCTGATATTGACAGGGTGAACATCCAATGAAATGAGTGAAACTAATGATAAAATACTTAATTTTGCAGGGCCATCAGTATCTTGCCCAACCGTGTGGTGGGCAGTATCGGACAGCATGTCGGCGAAGCCATAGAGGAGATCGCACGATCTAGAGACTCGCGTTTCCTGGCCAGCTGCGCTCACGATGAGCTGATCAAATTCTGGGACATCTCCAGCATACTCGAGATGAAAGTAACAGATTATCGACGTAGAAAGAAAAAAGACAGACGCCTCAAAGCTCTGAGTAATAAAGCTTTTGATACGGGACAGAATTTCTTCGCTGGCCTTTTAGACACAACTGAGGAAAACGGTAAAGTAGAAGAAGAGGAGGAGGATGATGATGGCGACGATGACAGTGACAGTGGAAGCGACTGAATATAATTTATTGCAATCACATTTGCAGTATTGTCTACAGTCCATTTATTGTCTAATTAATGTATATTTTCAGATTAACATCTGAATCTGTTTTATATTTGTATAATGGGTTGTTTTTTTGCCTCCAATTTCAAAATATATGCAATGCTGTCACGTTCTTGTTTGAGTTACGGCTCCTTAATAAATCAAGACAAAAAAAACATTTATTGGCCAAAGAATGTAACAAAAGATAAGTTTACCAATTTAGTTTATTTTTTATATCTACCACTGCTTATGGTTTTCTAAACTGGCAATTTAATTATTAAACTAAAAATCCAATACGTCCAAGTTCAGGATGAAATAAATATTAGTTTTTTGTTTTGTTTGTTTTTCTCGGGTGAAACTCCAATGAACCTTTAACACAACCATGATATTAAATGAAGTAGCTTATTTTTTGGAAATATCTACATTTTAAATGAGAACTACATATTCAGAATATTTTGTGATTGAGGTATATTCAAACTGTGTGTGTGTGCGCAATGAGAGAGAGAGTTACAGACATGATCACTTCATGCCAATTTAAGCATATTCTGCCATAGAAGCAAATGTATACCAATGGAATTGCTGAAAATCATGATTGTAACTTGTAATAATCAAAAAGCACCACCAAAGAATAAATCAGATGCCATTCTTAGCAGAAGGTCTTGACTTGAAATGGGTTTTCTTTCAATATCTTGCCATATAAAAGTATACGAGCTCTGGCAAAAGCTTTAAAGGCTCAGACAGGTACCCCCGTGTCAGAGGAAGAAGCTGATTGGCTACTCTAGACTGACTGGAGTCGATGGAAAGTCTTTGCCCTGTTGAGGAAAGGAAATAAAAGCTGCACCCTTGGGCTCAATCATCAGAACTTCTCCATTCTTGCTCTCGTCTTTCAAAAGAACAAGGAAGGCCTTGGCAACAGCATCAACCCTGTGACAAAATTACAACAATTACATTGACTGTACGAAACCTGTCGTCTATACAAATGTTTCTAAATTTTGGTGTTGAATTCATAGTCTTGCTTTGTCTGTTATGCACATCTCTCCTGGGAAGAAGGATACACGTGTTAACTTACTCCAGACAGCCGTGGTTCTCCATCATCATCTCCGTAATGCCTTTCAATGGGAAGAAGCTTCCGGTGTGCTCCTCTGATTTCATGAATGACAGGAGACTGGTCTTCACAAACCACGGACAGAGGATGTTGATTCTCACCCCATAGTCAACCAACTTGGAAACGGCCTATTTGACACATGCAATCTTTTTCACAAAAAGATTTGAATGCTTTATGCATTATTATCCACCCATACTGAAGACAAAATACATACCGCCATGGCACGGCTAAATCCCACCACGCCATGTTAGTTGCTGTGTAGATGGGCGCCATTGGCAAAGGCCCTAGACCTGTAGCCGAAATGCAAAGATACTGTCAAGGCATGTCCTTAAACCGATCATTCACCTTCGAATTTTAATTCTGTCATTTACTCATTTATCTCATGTCGTTCCAAACTTGTTTCATTTTTTTCTTCATCAGAACAGAAAAGATGATATTTTGAAAAATGTCTCCATGTGGGAAATGTCCAATGGGGTCTAAAACAACACTGACTTTCAGTGTATGGTCAAACTAGCTAAATATCTTAATTTTTGTTCTACAGAAGAAGGAAAGTCATGCGGGTTGAAATAACATGATGTAAATTTGCATTTAAGCATATAGCAGATGATTTTACCCAAAGCGACACACAAAAGAGGAACTAAAGCAATTAGTCAAAGAGCCAACAATATTCGTAATACACAATGCCAGATTTATTAGAAATGATTAGGAAGAAAGCTAGAGAGGAGAAGTGTAGAGAAGTAGAAGTTTAATGTATGCGTGTGTGTGAGTGCTTTTGTTTAAAGGGGCAGTTCACCCAAAAATGAAAATTCTGTCATCATTTACTCAGCTTCATGTTAATCCAAACCTGTTTGAGTTTCTTTCTTCTGCTGAACACAAAAGAAGATATTTTGAAGAATGTTGGCAGTTGATGGACCCCATTGACTTCCATAGTAAGAAAAAAAATCTATGGAAGTCAATGGGGCCCAATAAATGTTACCAACATTCTTCAAAATATCTTTTGTTCAACAGAAGAAAGAAACTCATTCAGGTCTGGAACAACATGAGGGTGAGTAAATGATGATAATGTGTTTATTGATGACAATAAAGTCTATTATGATGAGGTGGTTAAGTGCTTGTGGAAGAGGTGTGTGTCTTTATCCGTCTTGAAAGATGTTCTCTGCAGTTCAGGTGGAGGTTGGCAGCTCATTCCACCAAAGAGGAACAGAGAAGGTTTTGGAAAGCGACTTAAAACGTTGTTGTGTATGAACATCAAGGTGTCGCTTGTTCACATTAGTAAATTACTGAATTTTTAGATGAACTATCCATTTAATTTCACAGATATATTTTTATTTGATGAGTTCACCTGCCCATCCAGTTTTAATAATTAATGTTAAACAAACATGGCTTGCTGTCCTTAATGGAGGCTTGGCTCGAGCTCCGAGCTCAACCCCCAAAAACTGTTATCAACTGTGACTTTAATAGATTAAAGGTGCCATCTGTCAAAAAATCAATTCAAACTCCACATATTCCATACCAGATGGGGGCAGAATACCTCCAGAAAGTTGGCCTACTCTAGTCTGTTTTTTAGTTTCAGGATGTTAATCTTCTAAAACCGTCAAATAGTCCGCTTTGTCCCGCCAAAGCCTATTTTGATCGGTGAGGGATGTAGACTAGAGAATGACTGCTGCCGCTGCGCTGGACAGGGCGCGTTAGAGAGAGAGAGAGAGAGCGAGCGAGCCCCACTCTCACGTCTTCAAACAACACGAGAGCGGTCCTGCTCTCTCTCCCTCGCGCATATTAATCAAATCAATTGACACGATAGTAAGACCGCAGTTTCACGTGGAGCATTTGGAGATTTTTAGAGATTAAAGAGATACAAGCAGTGTGAGTTATTCGTGTGTTGCAGTTTGGCTGGTGGTTATGTATGTTGCCCACATACCGCCTCCCATGGCCGAAACTGGTATTACAACACCTGACGGGCCGGGGCTAGTAATGCTAATGCTAATTTAGGTTGATATCTCTGCACCACTATAACTTTTCATTTTTTTAATGACATCATCGCCCTTATTTCTTCTCATTCTTTTGATGCGTGTAGCTCATTTTTTGGATATTTTTACCTCAATTATTACACATGGCACCTTTAAATCCCTCGTCCCGTGCAGAATACTTTTCACTGTTGTGGCGTTGAGGAAATATGCAATGCAATGAATATACAATTGATATGTAATCATGGGAGAAATAACTGCTCATGCAAAAAAGAAAAGAAAAGAGGATGTATAGGTTTGAAGATGTATAGGCCTAGGCAGGGCCGGGGCGTCCATATAGGCGAACGAGGCAATTGCCTAGAGCGGCACTTTTGTAAGGGCGGCAAAATTTGTGCCAACCGGAAATGAACAATTCACAAAATAGGTTATTTGTATGATTTAGCCTACTGAGCTGCTGCCGCCCCGCAACACGGGCTCGCCCCTGCTCTCACGAGTCATGACTGATATACTGAGCTTCCGCCGCCCAGCAGCGCCAGCGAGGGCGAGCCCCTGCTCACACGAGTCATGACTGGGTGATGGGAAGTTCGGATCATTTTACTGACTCTATTGAGTCATTCGAGTCATTTCGTTTATTTAAGTGGCTTTAAATTTTAAGACCTTTGCTGCGATGAAGGGCCGCTGTGCGCGTTTCTGAAACGTAAGTTAAGCTTCATTTGCTCTTTAGTCGTTATTTTAAGATGCTGAACCTGCTGATGATATAATAATGTGCTTGCGGACATTTCATTTGAATACGCACATAATTGGTGGTGTAAAGTGGCGTAAAGAGATGTGCAAGCAACAGTAATTTGAGGAGGTGAAATGTGATTATTTGGAAAAGTCCTGTCATGACTGCTTAAAGAAAAATGCCAGCAGGCATTTGCCTCCTGCATAAACTTTAATATTGTTGACATTTTGGGCATAGGCGCGTTGCGCACTATTTGCGTTATATGCCTATGGCTTATTGGTCTTTGTGTGTTGTTGCTGGTTTTGCGTTATATGTATAGGCCTATGGCATATTGGTCTTTGTGTGTTGTTGCTTGTATACGTTGCAAATAGAGGGGCGGCACAATTGCTTTTCGCCTAGAGCGGCAGAAGTGCACGCGCCGGCCCTGGGCCTAGGTTTGAGGATGTTAAAACTGGATATATATCGTTTTAAGGATGTAAAACGAGGATGTATAGTTTGAAGGATGTAAAAAGAGGATGTATAGTTTTAAAGATGTAAAAAGAGGATGATGAAAGAGAAATGACTACTGCTTTTATACGCTCGTAACAATGACTGGCATAATTGAATGAATGGCTGAATTAAGACTTCTCCCGAACCAACGTTTGGAACTTCATTCTGTCTGTTTATTTATAGAGACTGTATCAAACCTGCCATAGATGCAATGTTGATAATGACTCCTCCATTACCGCCATTTTCCTTCTTCATATGTTCTAGAGCCAGATATGTGCCCCTGACCACTCCACCCTGAAATGACAACATGAACAACAAAACATTCAGCTGAAGAAAAGATCGACCGACATATAAATAGACAAATCAAATGATGGACAGATAGATAGATAGATAGATAGATAGATAGATAGATAGATAGATAGATAGATAGATAGATAAGATAGATAGATAGATAGATAGATAGATAGATAGATAGATAGATAGATAGATAGATAGATAGATAGATAGATAGATAGATAGATAGATAGATAGATAGATAGATAGATAGATAGATAGATAGATAGATAGATAGATAGAAGATAGATAGATAGATAGATAGATAGATAGATAGATAGATAGATAGATAGATAGATAGTAGATAGATAGATAGATAGATAGATAGATAGATAGATAGATAGATAGATAGATAGATAGATAGATAGATAGATAGATAGATAGATAGATAGATAGATAGATAGATAGATAGATAGATAGATAGATAGATAGATAGATAGATAGATAGATAGATAGATAGATAGATAGATAGATAGATAGATAATAGATAGATAGATAGATGATAGATAGATAGATAATAGTAACAGACTCCTACCAGGTTTATTGCTATAGTCTTTTCCCACTGTTTTTCATTCATGATTCCTGCATTGTTGCACATAATGTCTATGCGGCCAAACTTTTCTACAATTCTTTCCAAAACTCCTGTAAAGGAAAATGTGAAAAATCCATGAGATATCCTCAATCGCTTTCACTTTGCTTATTATCTGCTGTAAAGTTGTTTGTCCTGTAACTGACATCTGATTTCAGTCACAGGGTTGTGTAATCATTTTCAGATAATAAAACATCTTGACCTTTAAAATCTTCCTCTGACGAGACATCGGCAGCATAAAATTCAACTCTGTCACGTCCATACTCCTCATCAAGTGTGGTCTTCAATTCATTTCCCACTGAATTATTCACATCGATTAAAGCCACCTATAATCAAATGAATCAGTGTAAGCTATTAGCCTATAGTACAGTACTGAACAATAGCCTACATAATAGTAGCTTATAGTAAAGTAGGTGCATTTTGTGTCATCCATTTTAATTTCATTTTTTTTTTCTCAATGGGGATGACTTATTGGCCATATTATATAGCCTACTACTAAAATATGTAACATTTTTTGTAATATTATGTTTTGTATTTATTCTTAATGTATATTTTTAGATTGTAATAAAAAGACTTAAAATTGTGGCACCAGTATGAGTCAAACTTCACAGCACATTCTGAAGAAATAACAGCATGAATGTTCATTCTAATAAGAACCTTGTAGTGTCAGGACTCCGACTTAGTAATGTCTGTGAACTGCAACACTTTTACTGTTCATGCGTAGATAGATAGCCTACATAAAATGGCATTACAACATAATAAAATTTGATGACTTTTTATGGTGACAACACAGTGACAACTATGGTCACAGAATGCGACAGGTCAGAGTTTAGTAATAGAACACATCGATCCCCATTACACTTTTTAACTTTGACCCCAGTCTTATCCTGGTGGTCTTATCGCAGCCAATTACAATAGCAAAGCTTGTGCAACGACTGTGTTTGCAATGTCAGGTCCAACGTTTTTTCAGAAAATGATTTAGCCTGTTTGTCTTGAAAAGGTGAAAAGAATACTAAAAAATTACTCAAGTAAAAGTATTGCTTTACTTGAATAATTTACTTGAGTAACTTTACAAGTAGAAGTACTGGAAAATAATATGACTCAAGTAAGAGTAAAAAAGTAGTTTGCTGAAAAGCTACAAGTTACTACGCTACAAAGTACTAATATTTTCCACATTTTTCCCCAAATTGAGGCGAAATATGGAGCGCAAAACACTCTCATGTAGTTTAACGTTGTTTCATTCATACTGGAAGCAAGAGAGGCGCATTCTACCGAAAAGAGCCCGCTACACTTTTCTAACGTGCATCTGGATTGACTCAGAAGCGTCTGAAGCGCTTCAGAGTAGGCCTGTCTGTTATTGGCTGAAGCGCTTTCAGACCTATCTGTTATTGGCTGAAGCGCTTTCAGACCTATCTGTTATTGGCTGAAGCGCTTCAGACCTGTCTGTTATTGGCTGAAGCGCAGGGCTCCACCGCGCAGTATGTCAGCTCGCCCTTTTTGGTGAAAAATAAACAAAGCGCAGTTGAATACTTTTTTTTAACTCAAGTAAAAGTAAAAGTACCACGATTTATTTATACTCAAGAAAGTAGAAACATTTAAAAAATCTACTCAAGCAGGCTACTGTAACAAAAGTATTTGTAATTAGTTAACTTTCCACATCCGAAAAGGTCAAACGTTAGGCTACGAAAGGACATCGAATTATTTATAAATATTTATTTTCAATCATCTAGCATATTTAAATCGTCTGCATCACTTCTTCAACTTTTCCTGCAGCATCCAGAATGATCGGCTGCTTTTTTATTATTAGTTTTTTTCTGCGATGTTTTTAGTTGAAAATAGAGCGTTTTGCTTTTCTTACAATGTGTTATTTTCCTCAGTATACTTTCCGAGTTTTCTACCCGATACACTCGTATAACTAAGTCATTCTGTGACGTGCATTCGGAAGCCCTTCGACAGCCTTTGAGTCTTTACAGCACTGTATTGTTTTATAAGATGCTTGATTTCGGGTAGGCTACTTTTATTTGTAGCCTACCTGTAGCCTACAAATAAAAACAACAACAACAAAAAAAAAAACGTTTTTGGTCCATTTTTATAAATTATTTTATTTTACCTTTGACCCATTTTTCAGGAGTATTTCGACAAAGCTTCTGCCCAAACCCTGAGCTGCTCCGGTCACAACAGCAACTTTATCCTTTAAATCCATCATCAGCCACACACACCTGAGAAAGAAACACAAACGAGTGGCAAAGGAGTGACGCGACAACTGTTTACAACGCGATTGCCTGTTGCTTGGTATTTAGGCCATATAAAGGCATTGATGCTGCGAGGCTTTACAAGCTTTTTTCCAGACTTATAAATAAAAAAAAAAACACAAATTAGCATAGTTTACCTGTGAGTCCGAACAGCGTCAACAACAGTGACTAACTAGTTATAGTAACTGCGGATGGATTTAATGAAAAGAGGCGAGGGTGAAGGGGTGGAGTTAACCATAAAAACTCACAGATATAGCGGGTGTTCTGTTCCATGATGAGCCTGTGGATAAAACATCCCAAAAGTAGGCTAAAAGATAAAGCTAAATGTGTAATGAGGTGTCTTGTTTAACCAACTGACGTTCTTATGAAAGCACTCTGGATAAATAAACCTGTGTATTATAATTTGAGACACATCCTGATATTTAACACTTGTTCTTGCTCAGCCTATTTGTTCTTGGCATCTTCATGATCATAAATGCTAATTTGATGTAGATGTGCTGCTCATTCACGCAGGTTTTACAGAGTGGTTCAACATCTAAACTGACTGAAGATCTGACCCATTTAAAGGGATACTCCACTTTTTTGGAAATAGGCTCATTTTACAACTCCCCCAGAGTTAAACAGTTGAGTTTTACCGTTTTCAAATCCATTCAGCCGATTTTCTGATATTTAGAAGAATATCAGTAACCAGACAGTTTCTGGTCTCATTGACTCCCATAGTATATATTTTTTCCTACTATGGGAGTCAATGAGACCAGAAACTGGTTACTGATATTTTTCTAAATTTCAGAAAATCGGCTGAATGGATTCGAAAATGGTAAAACTCAAATGTTTAACTCTGGGGGAGTTGTAAAATGAGCCTATTTCCAAAAAAAGTGGAGTATCCCTTTAACAGAACTTTGCTATAGCCTATCATTATACACACATTTACAAATCACACACAAGTTAGTTACTTTATTTTAGTGAGGACATTGCACAGACTTCCATTGGTTTTATATCAGGTTAATGAGTTTCTATCACTTAACCCAACACCTACCTATCACAGAAACATGTGCAAGGCTATTGAAATAAAAACAAGTTTTGGCCAATGAGGACCAGTAAAATGTCCTCACTACCGGTTGTCATATTATATAGAGGACAAGTATAGCAAAACACACACACACACACACACACACACACACACACACACACACACTTAAACCGGATAGACATGCAGGGGAACGGCTCACTTTTTAGAGAAGTGACAGCAGAATTTATTTTCAAAGCAGAGGTGAACCAAAGGTCATGTTTGATTAGAACATTTGAATTAAAATATGATATGATCAAAATTGATTATTACAATAAAAATAATATGTTTGAAAGGATTACTTACAGAAATAACCATAAAATGATAATCATAATGATTATATAAGCACATTTTTCTTATCTTACACCACCTATTGCTTTCACAATCTGGCGAACCATGTGTTATAATCATTTCCAAGATGAAATCATGTTTTACATGAGTTAATCCTCCTCCAGCCATGACACATTGATTCCATTCAATTTCAACACATCTGATTTAAGCTGAGGAGGAAGCTGCCTGGTGACTAACAGGTTGTTGGTGTTTTTAAGTTGACTTTAAATATTGGAGTTAAGGGATGTGTCCTGTATGTAGAAACCATAGACTGTGTATTTACAAACCAATCGATCCAAGGGTTATTATTACAGTGAAATTGACTAATTATAAAGGGATGGTTCACTTCAAAAAATTAAAATCCTGTCATCATTTACTTAACCTCAAGTTGTTCCGAACCTGTGTGAATTTCTTTGTTCTGCTGAGCACAAAAGAAGATATTTTGAAGAATGTTGGCTTCGTTGGCCCCATTGACTTCATACTTTGTTTCCCATGTAGCCTATGGAAGCATCAGGCCCATCAACTGTTTGGTAACCTATATTCTTCAAAATATCATATTTTATGTTCAACAGAACAAAGAAGTTCATACAGGTTTTAGAACAACTTGAGTGAGTAAATAAATGACAGAATTGTCGTTTTTGGGTGAACTATCCCTTTAAGTCAACTGCAACCATGCAACCTCAGCTGTGCTTGATTATGTTCCAGTTCGTGGAAAGGGGCAAACAAGGGGCTTGGGAATGATAATGAATAACAGACTGAACTTTAAAGACAGCGAAAGTGAGAGTATACAACCATTTTGGTAAATTAAAGACGTCAAAGAGGCTAAAACCAGATGTCTATGGAAATTGCTAAAAAAAAATCATGTGTTGTTCACATATCAAGATCAAAATCTTACATTAGCCTATATCTATAAATAGGTATTTTATAATAAAACTGTGGCCTGCTATTACATTATTAAATACATTTTATAATTCAGATGTAGGCAATTATTTAAATCAACATCCCCTAATAAATATTGACTGAAGAAACTCCTCATATTAAATAAGTATTGCATCTCGTTTTTAAAATATCATGCAATAAGTCATTTCAAATAAGTTAAATCAGACTATTATTAATTTTTATTTGACCGATTCGGCTACATGAAATTCCATCGCGCAAACGTAATAAAAAGGCATAAAAGAAATTATCATAAATAACGTCTCACAGATGTTTCATTACTAGCCAGTCAACAAAATAACATTTATTTTAGATTTTAAACTAAAAGTACGAAAAAGGTGTATCTTTATTTCAGCTACGGTCTTCTTTGATCCACCAGTTTGACCAATCAGCTCTTGCGCCTGTGGTTGCGTCGGTATGACGTATTTATGAAAAATGGCGGCTACCCGCAGCAATGAGTTTGGTGACTTGGTTCAAATTAAAAAGCAACTTATTTCTATTACAGCGCAGTGCAAGGAAAGAGGACTCGTCCACAGCGTGAAATGGTAAAACAGTTCTGTTTATAATTCAACACATATCAAGAATGCAGCCAGTTATTTAATTGCACTGTCTTATTTGGTGACAGTTAGCATGACAGCTAACACAATGAAATAAACATAAATTATGTCTGTATCTCAAAACATAGTCATCTGCATACATAGACATGTTTCTGCACGTGATGTAGGCACGTCTGTAACATGTCGGGCTTTCATACACGAACACCTAGCATGGCAATGCCATGTTGTTTGACTTACCGTTATAATACAGTGATAACGTTACCTTTAAAACTATTTTCTTTGATAGACATTGTACAGTGTACCATGTAAAGAATAAATATGACGATCATTCTGCACGATAGTAAATATATGCCATAGTATTGGTGGTCTAGGACAAGAAGATAACAAAATGTACTGATCATATTCATTTGTTCTGTTTCGTTCAACACTGTGCTGCTGTATGTTGTGTTTTATATTGTATTGTGCAGTTTGAAATATTGTGTGTTATTTAATAATATATTCATTTGTTGTTTGTTTGTAATTTACAGTGTGTATTGCTAAATGTCCACTGAATGTATGTTAAATGTAGTTTCCACAGAATCAGAACATTATGAGACTGATTGCTAAGTATATTTAGCCTTCTCAAGGGATATTAGGAATATATAGGTGGTTTATATATATATATATATATATATATATATATATATATATATATATATATATATATATATATGTATATATGTATATATATATATATGAGAATACATGAGAATACCTCGGATGCAAAAACCCTCTAAAAGCCACTAAAAGCCACTGTCAAAAATGAGATAATAATATTGAGTAAATGCTCTTCGCACATAGCATTCATTCATCAAATACTTTTACTTCAAACTCTCTAAATCCCAGCCTCAGCCCATTCAGAAATGTCGATACTTAGATAGAAACCTATACATAGGAGCCTGATAAAAATGTTAATAATATAAAAAAAAAACACATGGATTTGAGGCTTTTGCATCTGAAGACTTCATATATACACAATACATGTGTTTTATAAACGTATATAAACTGTTTTATGCATATACAGTAGTCAACATTTCAAGTGGATCAAAAAAGTTCATCAAAGTTGCCTAAGACAAGAGTGGTATTCAAAATGAACATAACTTTGATGAAAGGTTTTGATCCACTTCAAATGTTTACTACTGTATATTAGACTTTATATATTGCTATGCAGTGTTAAAAAACTTTGACAATATACCTTTAATTTATGTTTCAGGGCATCTGAACTGGCATTTTCTTTGGAGACCCTTCCTCTGAATGAGATCCCTCCACCAGCGGAGCTAACTGAGGTCAGTCTGGAGTCTGGGCTAGTTACTTAACTTCTGTCTTGCTCCCGGTATTAGACAGTGTAGAGCTGGCTGTAATATATTTTTAGATGTTAATAATAACAGGTTTTGCCTGAAGATATGCAGGGGTAAACGTTGGCCCTTTCTTCCAGGAGGACGCCCAAGATTTGGATGCTCTTTGTCTGGCCAAATCATACTTTGACCTGAAGGAATATGATCGAGCTGCATATTTTCTCCGTGGCTGCCGCAGTCAGAAAGCATATTTCCTTTATATGTATTCACGCTACCTAGTAAGATGTTTCACCATTGTTCTGTACATGTTTTCTATCCCTTCTGTTTGGATATGAAATGTGGAAGAACCTATATTCTTTTTCATTCACTCAGTCAGGGGAAAAGAAGAAAGATGACGAGACAGTTGATAGCCTTGGTAAGAAAACATTTTAAACGGTGTCTCCAGCACAGACGGTCTCAACTGCTCCCGTCATAAGCATGTATTTGGTTGCAGGTCCATTGGAAAAGGGTCAGGTCCGAAACGAAGCCCTGCGAGAACTTCGGGTGGAATTGAGCAAAAAACACAGTGCCGGAGAGCTGGATGGATTTGCTCTCTATCTGTATGTATCAAACAGTGTTCGGGTAACACAAGTAATCAGATTACTTTTTCAAATAACTAGTAAAGTAACGGATTACTTTTGAATTTACTACAAAATATTTTTACTTTTTCAAATAAGTAACGCAAGTTACTTGGTTTTCCCATTTCTGACAGCCTTCCTGTCCCCATGTTGAGAGAAATCGTGATTAAGGTGTTGTGTGAACATTGCAGTTATATCTCGCTTTTCACATATTCAGTATTACTCCAAATTAATAAAAACAGTGAAATGCAAACTTTTTATTACGCAAACTTGCAATAATTAAATGTTAAATAGTACAAATATACATAATGTACAACCATACTTATAAGCAAAAATGTGTTTTTCAAAAATGTGAATCATATTTGTTTAAAATTTTTGTGTTTTTGTTGCTGAAATAAGAGTGTTGAACTTCTCATGCGTCCTATTCTTCTGCCATATAGAACGGCAGCACATCTGAAAAATTAGTTTGAGTTGCGCCCTCTATTGTACATGCGTGAATTTATTTCACTTTTGGTGTGAAAGTGCCTGTACACATGCCAAAAATACAAGTTTTTTTTTAGATTATTAAAAAAGCAAACGAGCAAGGCCAGCCCAGGTGTGGAAGTAATTAAATACATTACTTTCCATAAAAAGTATCTAACACAATTTTTCTTTAACTTTTTAAAGAAACCTTTCCCCAACACTAGTGAGTTCTTGTTTGCACATGTATTTACAGTAGGAAAATACTCAAATAAACTATACAGTGATCTTCTTCTAGGACTGCTTGTTAACCTTTTGTTAATATAATCTTGTTTTTCACCAGATATGGCGTGGTTCTTCGGAAACTGGATTTGCTGAAGGAGGCAGTAGAGATCTTTGTCGCTGCGACACACGCTCTCCCTCTGCACTGGGGATCATGGCTGGAGCTCTGCAATCTCATCACCAACATTGAAATGGTCCGTCTTTTTCCCAACCAGCTGTGCTCGGTCATGCTTTACAGTTCAGTGCCGCTACACTGGAGTACTGGTAGACACACAAACACACTAAAATAGCTTCTCTGTTTTGTCTGTCTCAGCTGAAGTCCCTGTCTCTGCCTGACTGCTGGGTGAGGGATTTCTTCATGGCGCACATGTACACTGAACTGCAGATGATCAAAGAGGCGCTGCAGAAATATCAGAGCCTTATGGAAGCAGGGTTTGCCAAGAGCACCTACATCATCTCCCAGATCGCCGTGGCTTACCATAACATACGAGGTGACCGGTAGTTGCAGCAAACAGCAAATTATATACACCTAAATCAGGAAATTATTTTATGTTTTTACTCATTGTTTAAGCATATTACTACTTTTTACCTTTTTTTTTCTCCAGGTTTTAAAATCATTATATTCAAATGCATTATAATATAGTATCAACAATGTAGTGTAATGTTGCTATATGGTTTTATATTGTAATAAATAATATAATTAAATAATGTCACTATGTAAAATGGATTTAAGTGTATAAAAAACAGTATTATCATAATATGTGTTTCAAAATGATAACGCTTTGCAATAAGGTAATTAACTACACTTGTAAACATGAACTAGCAATGAAAAAAATATTTATCAACCTTAGTTATCCATGTTAAAGGTGGGGTATGTGATTTGCAAAACGGCCGGCAGATTTTGAAAATACACAACTCATAAGGTCCTACCTTCTCTTCTCCAACGCTGGCCCTGACTCCACCCATTCGAAAAACATGGACGCGCAATCAAACACGAGCGAAAACTC
Source organism: Chrosomus eos (assembly GCA_036326025.1). NCBI lineage: Eukaryota > Metazoa > Chordata > Actinopteri > Cypriniformes > Leuciscidae > Chrosomus > Chrosomus eos. The sequence goes on from CM070834.1 coordinate 27,777,029, forward strand.
AGATGCTCTCTCTCTCTCTCTCTCTCTCTCTCTCTTTCTCTCTCTCTCTCTTTCTCTCTCTCTCTCTGTACCGGGGCGACTTGCACTTCCTGTGACTGGGTCACAAGCTTTGAGTATGCGCATGAACGGGACACGCGCGCGTGGGGGGAGGGGTGTGTGGTACAACCGTTTGAGTGACGCATTTTCTGTCCAATGATTCTAGATGGTCTTGAAAATGATTGGCTGGAGTTTTTCGAGTCCTGGCCGTTCCCCAGATGATTAAATTGCTTAATTTTCATTTCAGTGCTTCTAATTTACAGCCAGTAAGTGGGTTAGGAATAGGATTTCAAGTGATTTTGAAAAAATGGTCAAAAAAGAAAATCACAATCTCACCTTTAATTTAATTTCAACATTCAATAATATATTGTTGGAATTAAAAGTTCTATCTGAATTTGTATTAACTAACGTTAACAAATATGAATAAATACTGTAACAAATGTATTTCTCATTGATAGTAAATGATATTTAATGCATGAACTAACGGAACCTTGTAAAGTGTTTGCAATTTTTCTTCCCCAGATATTGATCAAGCCTTATATCTGTTTAATGAACTCCGGGAACAGGATCCGTTTCGCATCGAAAACATGGACACGTTCTCCAACCTGCTTTATGTCCGGGTAAGAAACTGTTGATCAGGGGTTTAAAGTCGGCCTGAAATTAATCAACTAATAATTTACCTATTTTGTAAATGTATATTATAGGTCTCATTGTGAATGTCATCCAAGTATACATTTCATTTAATAAAATAATTGGCCAAATTTTTTAGTTTTAGTCAAAAACAGACTTTTGACGTATTCAAGACGTCTTCAATTATTTGTTCAGCTAAAACGCTCCCCTTTCTTATGATTGACAGAAAGGAAAATGTTTGAAATTTGACAGTTATTAGCTTTGGTTATGTGATGCATAATTCAAAAGACATTAATTGTCATATTTCATTGACTATCCGGTTGTTAAGTTGTGACGTAACCACTCTCCGATAATACTGTTTCCGGGTCCAAAGGCCGGGTCCTCTCTACCTACTTACCGCTTTCGCCCGAGTTTTTGTTGTTTAAATAGATCGGAGTTAAAAAAAAAAAAATGACATTCAACTGTCATTCTACCGCTTTTCCTGTGACGAGAAAGATAAGAGAAAATGGCTGCAGTTGATAAGGTAAGTTACAAATCTTAAACGAATTAAGAAACTTTGGCGCCAGTGGGTGCTATACCTTAATCCCTAACACCCACTGGCACTGAAGCGAAAAAAGCCCTTTAAGAAAAGGGTTTATGTAGTCTAGGATCTGGAGTGGACGAGCGGAGCGCTTGGGCCCGAAAGAGGCTAAACGTCACGCGTGACGTCAGACTTAACAACCGGATACATCAAAATCAGGAAGAAAACACGATTTTCCATCTCATGCAGACTTTAACACTAAAATGTCACCATAAAGTGATTTCTATCATTTTTAATCAGGCAAAGGATAGAGTGCCCATACAAAGTTGTCTCAGCCAATGGAATTGGTTTGGGGTCCAAGTGGGATTGGACAGTGCTTGGGGGATCTTGCAGGATATGTTTTTTGGGTCAGGTTACAGTGAAACTGGACGGATTATCTGCTGATATTGTATTAAACTGGAATATATAGGATAATACGAAAATGCAACTAGAAATGAATTTCAGTTTTAGTACGGTAGATAATATCGTGTTAAGATCCTCTGTTTGTCTATCTTATTTTTCAGAGCATGAAGCCGGAGCTCAGTTATCTGGCCCATAATCTGGTGGAGATAGATAAGTACAGAGTGGAGACATGCTGCGTCATAGGTGAGGATGAGAAAGAATGGAGTCTCATATATATATATATATATATATATCTAAATTAATTATTGTTAGTCACTGTACATGTTGGTCAGACAAACTCTTACTGTCTTAAGTGCGCGATTCTTAGGGGATGTAAAGTGGACACAACATCGTGTCGATGGTAATAAGTCTGGATAAGTGACACTATAGTCAATATCGGTGATCTGTACAGTTGGTTGATAAGAGGATGCTATTGTATTGAATTTTTCCAAGGAACTGGTGTGCATAAAACAGTGCCTTCCAGTTTAGCAAGTTTTAGATTTCTTCGACGAGGATTTAAGAAAAACAAGACAAAATAGCCTCAGGAAGAAATAGTCTATAATCCTATATCTTTGTAAATTGAACATCAGTCGTTGTGTTGTCCGCTCACAGGGAACTATTACAGTCTGCGGTCTCAGCATGAGAAAGCCGCCCTGTATTTTCAGCGTGCTCTGAAGCTGAATCCACGCTGTCTCGGGGCCTGGACACTCATGGGTCATGAGTACATGGAGATGAAAAACACATCAGCTGCCATTCAGGCTTACAGGTACCAGAGATGGGATTTTTCCATCGTATTAATATGATGATTGAAATCGCCAAATTTCCTTAAACAGTTACTAAATAAACTGCACAATGTTATGTTTTCTAATACTTTCATGCATGGATTGCTTCTGACATCTGCATGTTAGCCACAGGGTTTAAGTGCCAAATGAGAGTAAGAATCGTACTTACCTGTTGCCTGGTACCTTTTTATGAATTTTAATAATGCATGGTTGTAAGAATGTAATAGGGCTTAGTGAAAACATCAAATCGTAATGCTTATGTTTTAATACTATAAATATATAGTCAGGTACGCTGCATGTTTCAGAGCTAAGCCAAAGCACAGCACTGTGTTTATTTTCAGTTTCGATTCACATAGATTGCATAGAATATACCTGTCTGAGCGCCATAAATATTATTTTTCCAAAGTTTGCATGCCTGTAACACTAAAAGTATTCAAGATATCTTAATATCCTTCTAGATTCTAATTCGTATTACACTTTTCTTTTGAAATCTAAATTTTGAAGGCCCTATATGGTTAAACTACATATATATGGGGATTCCAATGCGACTCATGTTCAAATTGTTGACCAAAAACCAACCATTTCAACTTTTCAAATAACTGATACTCAGTGTTTAAAGAGGAATGTCTGAAGAACAAATAATACTCAAACTAGAAATATATCTTTGATGAAGCAGAAAAAATGGGGGGGAAATGGGGCTCCGCCCTCCTACGCACTTCCGCTCAATTTCATTTTCCTTCAGTACTACGTCTGGGTTTGTGCTGTAGACTTTGGTTTCCAGAAATCAATTTTTTGTAGGACCAATCAGCGAACAGAGGGAGTGGCTGAGAACGATGACGTTGATGTCGACTCGTGCGTTATTTTGAGTTGTAGTTCAAAATAAGAAAGATGCGAGTGAAGCCATTCGGTCCGTTGTGGCAACGCTGCCGAATATCAAGAAGTTAAAGCCGGAGCAAGAACAATCTTTGCTTAGTTTTGTGCTTATGGCCATCCTCCCACGGGGTTCGGGAAAAGACATACGTCACGACCAAACGTTAGCGATTGGTTATGGCAGATAGAGTGACTCTGGGCAGATCCAATAGTTTTAGACTTCAATAGAGTTCCCGTCTACAAGGAAGTAAACGTTTGTCAATGGAGCGGTGCCAGACTCTCTGTACAAATGAAATGTACGAGAGTCTGGTAGAACCAGGCTAGGAAATGATATCTCTTTTATCATTTAATAAAATCTAATTAATCATATCTTTAAAAATAGTTTGTTTATCATTATTATCATTTGAAATGTATGTTCAATGCTCTTTTCCCTTATTAATCTTGATGTCTATATGTAGCTAACCTTTTGTTCTTTCTGTAAGACGTGAGCAGAAATCTATAGTTTCCACTAGACCGACCACAATGGAACAAATGTTTTTATTAAAGTGCCAAAGATGTTATCCTAAATATGTCAGCAGAAAAGACATCTAGCATGTAGGGGAAATGGGGGCAAGAGACACTTCTTTTAAATACTATGTGTATGTATGTGTTGAGACTAACAATTTTCTGTCGCATATGGTCAAGAACAATATGAGAAACTGTGCTTTCACCCCAGGGGTGTGAAACCACAGAAGCCAGATGTCTAATCTTGCAGCTGTTTCTGGTGGGGCTGCCTTGTTTCAATATACAATGAAAAGAGGAAGTTACAGAAAATATGTCTTCCTTTTTTAGTCTTACTTTGGACTCAGACCTCAGACCCAGACCAGTCTTATAGAAAGAGAGCTCTCGTTCACTTTGAGTAAAATATTTTTGCCTAAGGAAAAGCAGATGTTATGTTTCTTTATTAAACTTTTAACTCCTGATTATGGATGAAATATTATTTCTCTTACTGCAACTATGTCTGCTAAACTACATCCCAAATAAAGGTCACTTTGACGAAGCGATGATTCCCGACTGGAGCGCACACTCACTAACCACGACAATCACTCCCTTTATGGGACAATTGTCCACCAATCCGGACGTGATTGTCGTACGCCCCAACTCTTTCTTTGTCTCGAGACAAAATATGAAAGAGTTGGGTCCGCAAGATGTAGGCTAGCTCACAGACTCAAACAATCTGCAGAAAAATAGAAGAGATGTACTCACCCCTCTGTTTATGCCTTGCGAAGAATCACCAATTCAGCAGATCAACAATACCGATCTCGGTGGAACCTGCATTTATCTCATGCTAGAAGTCCAGTCAGATGATAATCGGAAAAAAAATTTGAGGGCAAGTTATGTGCCTCAACTTGACCATTTAAGAGGGGATTTTTGGCACTCAAGAGAGGTATGTTGTATGCAATTGTTTTGAGGGAAACAACATACATTTCTAGTTTCAACATTATTAATTCTTCAGACATTCCTCTTTAAATGCAATAAGTATCAAAGCGGTGTGCTAAGTGACCCCCATTTGGTTTTTGACCATTGAAAATGGGTAAAATGCAACAAACTGAACATGGACCTGCATTGAGATTCCCATATCTATGGGACTGAACCATATAGGGCCTTTCAAAAGAAGAATTTAAGAACTAGAATCTAAAATCATATTTAGATATATTTAATACAGGCACGCAATGTTTGGAAAAATAATATTTATGGCAATCAGACAGGTATGTTCTATGCAATTGTGTTGATAGAAAAAAATAAGATGCATATCTAGTTTCAACATTGTTTGTTGTTCAGATATTCTGCTTTAAAAAATATATAAACTGTATGTAAAGTGACCCACATTTGTTTTTGACCACTGAAAATTTACTCATGGAGCAACATTAAAATCTCAATATCTCTGGCATTGTACCTTATGGGGCCTTTAGAATGAAGATACCTGAAGAAATGTTTGTTAAAATATAAAATATAAACGGATATTAAGGTATCTTTAATAATACTTGAGCTACAGGCATGCAAACTTGGGGCAAAAAACACAAGAAGTGCTTTTTCCCAGTTTTGAACTGTCACCGTCATCATACAATGCTACAAAGTTTGCTAAAGTGAACAGATTTTACTAATAGACCTACCAATCTCGGTGTAAAAACTAAAATAATGATGCTGTCGTCTTTTTAATGTCATTTTTAGTATTTATTAATGTGAATAGAAAGTACACCCTTTTGAATTCTATGGTTTTACGTATAAAAAATCATCTGGCATATAACAGGTCTTAAAATGAGGAAAATAAAACCTCAGATGAACAACAACACAAGACATTACACCGTGTCATTGTTATAAGCAACAATTGCTTAAGATCATTGCTGATGTGTTTCCTCCTTTGTTTTAACACACACCTAAACACTCCAGACCAGCAAACTGCCAAAACTTCCAAAACTTATAAAGTTGATCACACTTGCTGATTTGTATTTAAATGTTTTAAAAGTAAAATTCAATGACTTTCAAAGTCAGACCTTAAACAATAGAAGTGACATTTTTGACTAGTTTATTTTAGGTGTACTAACTGTAACACTTACTTAGGTGTAAGTGCTGGTGTACTTACTTTGTCATGCATGACATCTCCATTTTGGCCTAGACTTTTGAACTGTTGCAATCATGTTAAAAGAAGTGAAATAAGAGCTACATTTTTAGCCTTGATGTAAACATTGATGTTAGGGGTGGAACGGTACACATAAGTCACGGTTCGGTTCATACCTCGGTTCAGACGTCACGGTTCGGTACGATTTCGGTACAATGGAGTGAAAAGCAAAACAAAAATGCAGAAGGCATTTTTATAAATGTCTTAAGCCTTGTATTTTTTAAATAAGTTTTATTAATAAAGGCATAGAACCAGTTTATTTGTAGTGCACTGACAGGAGTTTTATATAATTAGTTTATTAATTAAATTATTAAAAAGATGAAAAGACCTTGAGATATGTTTGGTAATTGTACCTGAATGAATTTAAAATTAATTTGCTCTTTCAGATCAAGATATTTGTTTTCCTTCATTTTAGTTAACCCTAACTTTATTCTCATCTGAATTATAAATAATTTATTTCCGTATAAAATAATACTACCTTTAAAAACTTTTGTTAACATTTGTAGGTTACAGTTTGACAAGAGTTTATAGTGTAACAGAAGCACAATGTTATGTTTTATTGCAAGTGTACACAAAAATATAAGTAAACATTAAACACTTTGCAGTTTTAATGATGTCCTGTATGAAAAAATGACGGAGTATGTTTCCACTGATCGCGCACGAGAGATCTCTCTCGCACGCGCGCAAACACACACACACACACACACACACACACACTGACTGTTCATCGCGCCTCTCTCTCGCACACGCGCGCGCAGACACACACAGTGGGCGCCTCTCTCTCTCTCTCTCTCTCTCTCTCTCTCTCTCTCTCTCTCTCTCTCTCTCGCTCTCTCTCTCTCTATCTCGCGCGCGCCGTTTTTGTACCGTGTATTCTACGTGCAAATTCGTGCACCGAACCGTGACGCCCGTACCGTTTCGGTTCGACACGAATACATGTACCGTTCCACCCCTAATTGATGTAATACATTGTCTTTTAGACATGCGATTGAAGTGAACAAAAGGGACTACCGGGCCTGGTACGGACTCGGACAGACCTACGAGATCCTCAAAATGCCTTTCTACTCTCTCTACTACTACAGGAAGGCCCATCAACTCAGGTGAGCGCATCATGTACACGCATCATTTGGTCTGTTTTATGCAATATTGCCCCGAGAAAGTTCACTCATGCTGTGTTTGTATCAGGCCTAACGACTCGCGAATGCTGGTAGCTCTTGGTGAATGTTACGAGAAACTGTCTCAGCAAGTTGAGGCCAAAAAGGTGAACAGTTATGGTTCTTCAGCACTGGAATAAATCATTGTCTCTCAGAATGTGAAATCGTTTTCCAATGATGCTTTGTTTTTGTGGGTTCAGTGTTACTGGAGGGCTTATTCGGTCGGGGATGTGGAGAGAATGGCTCTTCTAAAGCTGGCAAAGTGAGTGAGGTTTGGTTCAGGATAACGCTCATAGTGTTGTTGCTGCCCGTTTTGCTGAAACCGTATGTTTCCTTTAAGGCTTCACGAGCAACTGAACGAATCTGACGATGCTGCACAGTGCTACATAATCTACATCCAGGACATTTTCTCATGTGGTGTAAGTTACTGGAGTTTTTAACCCTAACCCTATACAGTAACATCAAGATCTGATTTGATGTTAAGAGTCACGTGATTAGAAGGAATCTGATCAGATGTGTTTCTGTGGTCTCAGGAGCAGCTGGAGCATGCGGAGGTGAGCACTGCTCTGCGTTATCTAGGCCAGTACTACTTCAAGAACAGACTGTACGACGAGGCGTCTCTCTGCGCTCAGCGCTGCTGCGACTACAACGACGTGAGTTTCTTCTGTTCATCACCCTTCATTATGATATTTCAGATTCATTAAGATAATAAAGTTTGCCGAATTTTATGATAGTAATTTAGTCAAAATTATTAATTCTATATGAAAGAACGTCAGTGAACGTCTCTCTTACAGATTGCATGGCTACTTTACTTAAATCTTACAAATCCTTAAAACCTGCAAACTTAAAGGAGTAGTTCACTTTTAAAAAAACTTTTGCTGATAATTTACTCACCCCCATATCATCCAAGATGTCCATATCTTTCTTTCTTCAGTCGAAAAGAAATTAATGTTTTTGATAAAAACATTCCAGGATTTTTCTCCTTATGGACTTCAATGGGACCCAAACGGTTCAAGGTCCAAATGACAGTTTCAGTGCAGCTTCAAAGGGCTTTAAACGATACCAGACGATGAATAAGGGTCTTATCTAGCGAAACCATCGGTCATTTCAAAAATAAATAAAAAAGTTTAAGTTTTATTAGCACAAATGCTCGCCTTGCTCTGTTCTGTGATGCGCGTTCGTGATTCTCCTGTTCGAACTCGTTCATCAAAATGAACGAATCTTTTTTCGAGTCATTTCGTTTGTTGAATTTTTTCCCTTATTCATCGTCTGGTTTCGTTTAAAGCCCTTTGAAGCTGCACTGAAACTGTCATTTGGACCTTGAACCGTTTGGGTCCCTTTGAAGTCCATAAGGAGAAAAATCCTGGAATGTTTTTATCAAAAACATTAATTTCTTTTCGACTAAAGAAAGAAAGACATGGACATCTTGGATGACATGGGGGTGATTAAATTATCAGCAAAAGTTTTTTTTAAAGTGAACTAATCCTTTAAGTTTGCAGGTTTTAAGGATTTGTAAGATTTAAGTAAAGTAGCCATGCAATCTGTAAGAGAGACGTTCACTGACGTTCTTTCATATAGAAGTGTTACTAGCATGTTGCTAGCATGTTTAAACATTTCTAGAAGTTCTTAGCATGGTTTAGCATTTTGCTAGGCATTGATAGCATGATTTAGCAATGTTGCTAACACATTGTTAAGATGTCATGTTGCCAACATGATTTATCACATTGTCAGCAGGTTTTAACATTGTTGCTAGCATGTCTTAGGCTTTGCAAGTAAACCTGTTAATCAGTTAGAAAAGGCATAGCACACTAAAGCCTCCAACATAATTATAAATCTGTTGGTTGGGCTATCCATTATTTTTCAACAGATACAAGGTGTTTTCTGTGAATGTGCAACACTTATATAATAGTGCAGTAAAACTGTATGGTAAGAAATATCAATTTGCAATATCAAGCAGCATAACAGGCTGTTTTGTACAGCTAAAAATAACTGGAAGCCATACACATTCAAATTAATAATGGCCGTGACCGTACTTAACTGAAAAACAAGGTGGATAACCATAGACAAAAAAATATTGGATCACTTCCTTCATATAAAAATGAAGACAAAATAATCCCAGAAATGGCGGTTGACATTGGCTCCCAATTATATAATTGGCAGAGTCTGCATTAGTGATCCTGAGGTGGAGCCGTGGTGTCAAGATCACATTTATAGTCCTGTTCCTGCACACTCACAAGACCAGCTGTCTTTCATGACTTCACACCCTGTTTTATAGCATCAAATAACTAAAGCCAAACTTATTGAAAAAAACGATCTCTTAAACATACAGAAACCAAATAATTTTTTTTTAGTTAGGCTTACATCCCATCCTAATACATGTAAAGCCAGCCACCAGGGGGAGTCGATCAAAATGTTTTTGCTTCACTTTAAAAACATACATTCTACAGCAAGGACTACCGACACCCACGTTTGGGGAAAATTAGCTTAATGTCAATTTCTTGTCATTTATTTCCTCTGCAGATGTTCAATATAGAATTTCTGGAGCTTGCTTTAACCAGCTCTACCACTGCATCAACTTACACTAGTCAAACCTGTTTGCTGCTTTCTTTTCAGGCACGAGAGGAAGGCAAGGCTTTGTTAAGACAAATCTCTGCGGTGCGTGAGCAAGGAGAGCCTACATCTACAGATTTGTCTTTACCCTGTGTCTTCAACCCTCTGTCCAACAACACCACTCCAGTCAGGAGAGTCTCTCCACTCGACCTGTCGTCCATTACACCCTAACGGGACGCTTTTCCTACTTAGAAACTTCTCTCAATTTTGATGCGTTATGATCTTTGTTCCCATATGCTACATTGTAAATAACTGCCTGTACAGACAAAAGTGGCCATTGTGTTAAATAAAATGCTAAAACATTGAAGGTTGAATGTTTTATTTAAAAACTCACCCATTTAGTTGAGATTATACAGTGTGGAGAAAACACTTAGACATTCAAAAGTGACAAACCATTAAATGAACATACCAAAATGTGCAAAAGAGCAGCCAACACAAGAATGTAGTGCTTAAATTTGTGTATTAGGCTACTTACAAACATAAGAGGGGAAAACTTGTATGCTTATTTGGTGACAATAACACTGAACCTTGCAAAAGATGAAGCAGCAACCATCAAATATTTTAAAATGAACTGAAAAGCATGAAATGGATTGGAGTTGTGCTCAGATTTATTATACATTTGGGAAACATTGAATGCCAGTTAATATTTGGAAGCACTACTTTTATCTTTGTATCTTGTATTTGGTTTGCATAATATGTACATGTTAAAAAAAGATCATGTTTTTATGATATTTACAATGAGCGCAAATTAAATGCCTGAAAACCTATACAATGTTTTCAGAAAAAAAGGAAAGAATTATCAAAATAAGGCCGATTCATGCATCAACAAGGCCACCTGATTATATGAAAAGACTAAAACCAAGCCGCTTTAAAACGCTGCAGTGTCCAGCTCTTAATACTTGACTCTGAACTGGATGGGAGTGGACGGAGGAGAGGGCTGGCGTGAGCGCAGCACGCGGGCGTAGGGCGTGTTGACGTCGGGTTTCTGCCGGGTCTGACGCGACGGGGTCTTCGAGGGCGTGCGGGAGGGGAACAGTGAGCGGAAGAAGGGCCGTTTATCAGGAGGCTGGTTCTCCACATAAGCTACCGCGACCCCGCAGCCCCTCTTCTTGCAGGATCCGGGTGCCGTGGGGGCCCGAGGCGGCTGAGCGCTCTGATGCTGACCGAGCATCTCGTCTTTCTTACGCAGGTCTGCTTTGACCAGCTGCAGGCTGGTGTGCAGCTCCACCAGCATTTGATCCTACAGACGCAGAAAACAGGGAGGAGAGGGCGGCGAACAGGGTTAGAGAGGCCAGAGGGCAAAAGGTGAGGTGGAAACTGGAATATCCTGTGGTTAAATCTTTTCAAATCACACCAATTAAATCAATACTGGTTAAAGTCAGGAGGTTTAGAACAAGAAACGGCACGTTAGGAAAGGAATTAAGAGGAAGTGGTTTGGATGCATGTGAATCTTTTGCATCATTTATGTCATTGTTTGGATTTTGTTCTTAGTAAATATGAGCAAAGTCTAAATTAGAGTGAAAGGGGTTAAAGAGAGAATATAGGAAGACACAAAGAGGGAAAGGTGTTGATGTAGTACAGACTGACTCTCCAGGCAGACATGACAACTTGTATTGAATACTAGGGCTGGGTATTTAAAAAAATACATACATTTTAATCAATTCTCATTCTTAAATATCAAGAATCTTTTGTCGTTTTCATTACAATCAAACTAATATAAGTGAACTTAAATCACAGCTACATAATTTTGTTCAGGTGGTCTACTAGAACAGGTTCACAAGATTTAAATGGTTAAAAAAAAATTATATATATATATAATTTAAACAATCTGCAGTGTTACAGTAAACAGCTATATTACACACTAAATGAAAGGTAAAGTCAAAAAAGCATAATAGGTCCTCTTTAAATGTAGTGTTCAAACTCTAAATGTTGTGTGAATTAGGTAAGCATGACGTGACAAAGTTCATTACCTGTTTGGCCAGTTTGCTGTCTGCTGAGGAGAGCGCGTGACGGAGTTTCTCTCCATCTGTGTTACGGCAGCACGCTCTTTCTCCCGACTGCAGCTTAACACCCAACATCTGAAGCTCCATCCGCAGCTGCTTCAGGTTCTACACACAAAACACACACACTCATTACACAGTCCCATTATATACAGGATACTCTATTTGTCCTATCATGCAAATAGTCAACAGTGGAGGAATAGACTTTGTGCCATCAAGCGCCTCCTGGAGGGACTTCGTCTACAAGAACAACACTTAGCTAGAAACATTTCCACCCAATGTATTAAGAACGAACATGAAATAATAAATGTTATATTTATAAATTACCATCAGCCGAGAATAATAAATGCTTTAAAAATGTTGTTCATTGTTAACCCTTCTATTATCTTCATTTGTGTCTACACTCATTATCTTTGGGGTCTCCAGGGACCCCAGACAATAACATTTAATTTTGTAACAGTATAATATATATATATTTTTTTTTTACAAATGTAATTTTACTCTGTTTATTAATGTTTTTACTCAACATTTGTGCAGTTTTTGGAGGATTTTTGACATCTTTTAAATTTCTATAAATACATACATAAATATTTATTTAAATAGGCTTTTTTACAAAAAAACGCCATTGTATGTAAACTTCACTTTATAAAAGACCCAGATTTCTAATTTTCATTCATGGAGATAACATGGATCATTTTACATGGTTTAATGTAAGATTTTAGATTTTTTTTTTTTTGGAAAATGCAGTTTTAAAATAAAAAATATCATTTTAACCACTAGATGGCCATAGACCTCCACTATAAGCTATTTGCTATGTGACTAACCAAACTATATATCTTTTCACAAGTTTTTCCAGTTGGATTAATATCTAAATATTATAAAATCACAATTATAACAAAAAAAAAAAAAAAAAAAAAAAAAAAAAAATTGTCAAAGCATTTTTTGTACTGACAAAAGTTTTTCAATAATGTTACATTATGCTTAGAATCAAACCTGAACAAGACTCCAAATGTTGGAGTCTTTAGATTTTATCATTTATTTCAATCATCTGTTTTTAATATAATTCTACAATTTTAATTCTACAATTTTACTAACTGTAATAAAACAAAAAATTACAGAAATTTAGTTATATTACATATTGAGTAAAAATACATGACATGAACATCAAAATGCAATGATCTGAACAGCAATAAAAAAATGAGCAAATAAAGCAGTAAAAAAAATTAATTTAGTTAAAAAAACAGTGAATGGGGAAAAAAATTGAACAACTAGGAACAATAATTGGTGGTCATCTCATACAGTCTCATTTACAGTGCACTGCAGGCAGTATGCATAGTATAGCCTTACAAATGTATTCCTGTGTGTGTGTGTGTGTGTGTGTGTGTGTGTGTGTGTGTGTGTGTGTGTGTGTGTGTGTGTGTGTGTGTGTGTGTGTGTGTGTGTGTGTGTGTGTGTGTGTGTGTGTGTGTGTGTGTGTGTGAGTGTGCCTTGTGGATTTTTTTTTTGCACTGTTGGAAGTGTGCCACTTTATTTCTGTTTATGTGATCTGCGTTTTTTCTTCGTTGTTTCTGATTTTGATGATGAATTTTGTATATTTACTATGCGGGGTCTCCAGGGACCCCGAGGATAACAAGTGTCGGCATTTTTTTCACGCTAACATAAAAACAGATATCATTCCAAAAAATTTTTTTTTTTGGTAGATCTAGACAGTGTTAAGAGGCGTAGAAAGTTTCATACCATTTGGACAAAGAGAACATTTTTTTTTAAATTGACCAAAAGTCATTTGGGGTACTAAAAGACCCCGAAGATAATAAGAGGGTTAATTCATGATATCTACTGCATTAAAGTTAACAAACTGAATCTTGTTTTTGGAATATTGTGCACTGATGAACTAGCCTAGAAATCAAGACGCACCCTAGAAGCAGCAAAATGTATTTTGCAGCCAGTGTAGTCTAGCAACTAAAATCCAAACTCTAGTCAGGCCAATCACATTGTGTATAGAGTTGGTGGGCGGGCTTAACAATGACGGCAGAGATGTGACGTTGGGCATGAATTCCCTGCTACTTGAAAACAAAGATGATGACGGCTGCTGCTGGCGAACAGCGGTCTTTCAAATCGGCTTTGGCCGCGACTCTTGAGGACTTGGAGTTAAGCTTTTCTTTGAGAAAAGAACGTCACTTAAGTCATTCTTAAAAAAGGAAGATGCGTTCGGAGTTTTGCCGACCGGATACGGCAAAAGTTAAATCAACTAGCTCCGCTGGTGGGAAAACACATGGGACTCACTCAGCCCCAGTTCGTTGCTCTGGGTGGTTTAGCGCTATCCTATTGCGTGCAGAGGGAATTTGAAAGACAACCGTTTTTCTCGCCCCTCGTATTGAGGCATGCCAATGGTGAGTTCCCAGACCTAACATCTTGATGTGGGTCTGGCTTGCCAGGATACTGATGAACTGTACATTTACTATAAAGTTAGCAGGGTTAGGGCCCTATGAAATCTGTTTTTCCCCTAAAGGCCATTGCACACTGAGTCCGAAATTCGCATCCGAAATTTTCGCACGTTAAAAAAAAAAACCGACCTCACGTTATGTCAATCACGCTTGCACACTGCCTCCGAAACTTTCGTCCGTCATAAAAAAATTCGGATCAGGTTCGAATTTTCTGCGTTTTTCGCATCCACAGCCAGCATTTTGAGAGGTCTTTTGACTATTCAGACCCACCGTACAAGCGAACGACACAATCCAGAATGGCATCTGACAAGTTGATACACTTCGTCTCGCAGCACAAAGTAGCCTACTGTATGATAAACAAACCATGATACAGCTGTTCTGTATGCCCAGCGTTTCTGCCGGCCGTGTGTGTGTGTGTGTCTTTTTTGGTGGTCTTTTTAATATGTGGCTCCAGTATCGCTAGCAAAGCATCAAACTGTTCCATTGACATTCTGAGGTAAATTTTGAATCGCTCGGGATAATTGCGCAACTCCTTGACGAGCTGAAACTCTCCTTCCTCTCGGCACATTTGGATGGACCCTCTTTTTCTTTTTCTCTTTTAAAGAAGAGAGAGGGCAACAAAATCATCCTCACTGCTTGACGAATCCATTTTGTATTTTTTTGCGTTTTTTTCCGCAAAGGTTTAATAAATACGCATCAGACTCAGTGTGCAAGGTTTCTGTGCGTGACGAAATTATAGGCTGACGAGCACGAAAAAACGCATACGAAAATTTCGGACTTCAGTGTGCAATGGCCTTAAATTCGGTATTGTCTGTTTTAATATTTCTGAATTCTGTTTTATATTTTTAATAGACATGTATTAAAAATCATTATTAATTTGACAAGTACTTTCCTATACAGTAGTAGGCTCATGTATTTCAGCAGGTTTAAGTGAAGACATTTGAGTTTCTGTGCTGTATTTGACAATAGTATCAAATGAAATGGTGAAGAGCAGCTCTGGAGATGAAGTTGACTGTCCTTAGACAGTGAGACGGCAATCGTAGAAAACACCACAAGCATCACGCATGCTTGAGTAAATGGAGTCAAACAGTGGCACAGATTGGCTTACTTCAAGGCCTTAATTACACCTAGTATTAAATGGTAAATGGACTGCATTTATATAGCACTTTCAACAGACCAATGGTCACCAAAGCGCTTTACAGATTGCCTCTCATTCACCCATTCACTCACTCATTCATACACCGACGGCGGTGTCAGCCATACAAGGCGCCATCCAGCTCGTCGGGAGCAGCCGGGGTTAGATGTCTTGCTCACACCTCGACACTTGGTCAGGTGGAACCGGGGATTGAACCACCAAACTTTCGGTTTGTAGACAATCTACATGAATGCACTGAGCCACTGTCGCCCCTAAATTTTTAAGATGCGTTTTGGTCAATCGGATCAGAAGTAGACAAGAAACACATTCCCATTTATACCTGGTGCTTTCTTCAAGGGGGCGGTCCTTATTCATTTTTTTTTTTTATAAATCTAACTATCGAGATTTTAAATAACTAGAGATGGAACTTTTTGTACACCACGTACAAACCACGGAAACGTATAGCAGCAACGAAAGCGGCCAATAGGGCGTCTAAGTATTTATTATGTCTATGGTCTACAGAGGAAGCATCAACTTGGCACGCTACACATCTAAGTCTTACCTACAGGAAAGAACAGTTTATCTAAATTATCTAAGATCACGTTCGTCATACTATACAATAGGGGTGGGAGAAAAGATTCTTTCTCCAACGATTCTGAGCTTAGTTTAAGCGCAGACGCTGCGTGCGTTTTATATTCGCTGTGAGAAACGCGTGCTTTGATTGACGTTATGCTTGCAGAATGTTATCGCCTGCCGGTATAATCTTTACAAATGCTCTACGAAAGCATCATCCATGTTGTTAGGAATGCAGTGGGCTTATATATTAAAAATAGGAAACTCACTGACAGAGGGCTGCTTTCAATTTCAAATCCTGACGTGCGCTCGCTCTTGCGGCTGTGCACGACTCCGTGTGGTTCAGTGTACTCGCATCTCAAAATGCTTTTACGACGCAAAATTCATGTAAAGTCAGTCAGTCATGTCGTAAATGATTCTAAATTGTCCAGACAGGACAAACCACATCTTATATTTCACAAGAGAGCTGTGCAATGGTGTGAAGGCAGCTTATCAGATCTCCCACTGTCTATGATGTCATCAGTAATAATAATAATAAAAACAGTAAAGATGAGAAAAAAAAAATCACTCAGCTCTTGAAGGGAAACGTTAAAGGAGTAGTTCTCTTTTAAAATGAAAATTCTGTTATCATATACTCACCCTCATGTTGTTTCAAACCTGTATGAATTTCTTTCTTCTGCTGAACAGAAAGGAAGATATTTAGAAGAATGTCAGTAACCAGGCAGTTTCTGGTTCCCATTGACTTCCATAGTAGGAAAAAAATATACTATGGAAGTCAATGGGAACCAGAAACTGCCTGGTCACTGACATTCTTCTAAATATCTTCCTTTCTGTTCAGCAGAAGAAAGAAATTCATACAGGTTTGAAACAACATGAGGGTGAGTATATGATGACAGAATTTTCATTTTAAAAGTGAACTACTCCTTTAAGGCTAGATAAACAAAGTGCTTCTAGTATTTGAGAGTATATTGCAAGTAATATGTTTTTTTTTCCCTCTTTGTCATTTACTAGCTTTTATGTTTTGAAACTATTAGCTATTTAAAATTAAACTAATACATTAAAAAGTTAAGTACTTTTTAAAATAATTAACATGCAAATGTTTTAATTAATTTTTTTTTATTTAATTAAATATTAATTAACCGTATTAATAAAACATAAATACATAAGAAAAAAAGAAAAAAGTAGATCAAGAATTGTTTTGGAATTGGATTGTGATTCCCAAAATCGGATCATGACTCATGAGGTGCCTAAAGATTCCCACGCCTACATGATTTATTATGTGTCTTTGTTGAATAATACAGAAGATAAAGAGCGTAAAATATATATATATATATATATATAACATTTGCAATTAGATCATTTTCCAAAATCATTCAGCCCTACTTAGTATGTTTTTCGTCTTCAAAACAAACCTTAGGTCTTCCGCCAGTTTAAATCCGATCTGGCTAGAGCGCTTCCATGTTATTTACACATTAGGTCAGTTGTGCTCAACACATTTGACCACATGAGCTTTTACACTACGAAAGTCGGTGCCTTTTTCGAATCGCTCTGGAAGTGGGGGGTGGGCGTTGCGACATTCGTCTGTTATTATAGGACAACTTAGTCGTCTTGCTGTTAATTTTAAAAACTATGTGTGATTTATTTAATGGAAAGCACATTCACTTACAGTAAACAAAACCTTAACAAAAAAAACTTTGCAATGAACTGCAATTTAGACGCGCAAACTGGGTGGCGGTGCGGAGACGTAGCCTATACGCTCGGGCAGATTCGGCTTGAAGTCGTTCATCCTCGGATGCGGCGCTGCACGTGCTGTTACAAAAAGAGCCTTGCACACAGCAAAGCAAAATGAGGTCTTGTGCTTCATTTTTGCCGCGCGCACCTTCGCGCTCGTGCAGACCTTAGACAAGGGGTTCCCAAACTTTTTAGCCTGCGACCCCCTTGATAAATGTGCTGCTGCCCCGCGACCCCCCCCCCCATTCCCCCCTCTCCTCTACCTTCCCCTCCCCACCCTTCCCTTTACAGCAAATCGATTTTATGCCCAGTAGTGTTGTCAAAAATTTCGGATATTTCAATAAATATTGATACTGAAATATCTGAACGGTACCAATACTAATTTCCCGAAGTATCGATACTATCCGAGCTGTCACTTTCACTTCTCTCCAAAGGCGCGTTGATAAAAAACACACACATACACACACACACGCGCGCGCACACTTGCTCTCGTCTCATTCGCTCTGGTTAATTAGCAAAAGTGAAGTGAATGGAAAGATGGAGAGTGCGGCGCCCGCGCGAACAGTTTTGGTTGATAAAGAACACAGCAGGAGTGCTATCTGGAAATATTTTGGATATGAAGCAAATGAAAATGGAAAACCGAAGGACATAAGCAAGCGAATATGCAAGAGATGCTACAGAGCAGTGCTAACAAAAGGCGCTAACACATAGCAAAGCACCTGAAAGACCGACACCCGGATCTATATTTAAAGAATTTCGAGAGGTTGGTAACTCTTCTCATTTTAACATTTCTGAAACATTAACCAAGATGGCTTAGTATTGTTGTTGATATGACTGTGTGTTGTCTTCAACTTTACTTCATGTCGATCCAGTGAGCATTGTTCCCACCGCAACTGCAGTCTTCGCACCATCAACCGGTCTCACGTGTGACTTTTCTCCCCCTCTCGGTTTTTCTGTTGTGGATGTTAACCACCGTTTCATTTTAAAGCAGGTATTATTTGTTTGTAGCCTCCAAACACCTTTAGCTTCAGCAAACAACAGCGGGACACGTTGTGTTACTACGCGTGATGATGTACGTATCTTGATTGTGATTGACGCTGACGAAATCTCGCAATGTTCGTAATCTCGTAATTTCTCGTAATATATGTATTATATATTTTTATCAGACTTTTCTGCAAACACCATTTAACAAACACCATTTAACAAGTATTAAATAAATAAAAAATGGAAAAAATATATATGCCCTATATATTTTTGTTGCAATTAATTTAATTTATAGAAATCATCTCGCGACCCCTGCACCGGGGTCCCGCGACCCCCACTTTGGGAACCACTGCCTTAGACAGTAAAAGAAACTGACGCGTCGAGTATAAACAAGGCTTTTCTTTGTGTCAGCGCGCGCTCTGATCGGTAAAGGGGCACAGACCTCTCCCGAATCATCTCCAGCAGTAGCAGCCTCCGGCTCCGAGCACCACCAACTCCCCCTCCGTTTCCCTCGTAAGCTGATATTAGTATTTAAACATTCTCTATGATCTTTTTTTTTGTAAAAAATATTTTAATAACACGGTTTTGACGGTTATAGAGTTCTAATGACGGTATTTAACTATAACCGTCGGTCTCACGGTTATATAATAACCGTCACACCCCTAATACCAGGTGTAAACAGGGCCAGAGACAAGCAGATTTGATTAGTTGTACAGCCCTGCTGTTGATGATTTCAGAACTTGCCAAATTCCTTGAGGCGCAGTCACATTATCTTTTTTTTTTGTGCAAATTTTTTTTTTTTTAAATCCATTGTGTAGCGATGCACAAAACACTACTTATGCTGAAACCAAGCAGCTTTCTGTTGGTCAACATGGCGAATTTGAGTGGATGCCTTTTGAAATTACTGTTTTTTTTAATACAAAGTTTTGCAGAATAAATGTGACTGCACAACCATTGAACAATCCTAAAAATGGAATTCAAACAGTCCATCACATCCAATGAGACACAGAAGCACTGACCCTCTGCCCCTCCTCCAGTTTCCGCTCAGCTGTAGTTGTCAGGGAGCCTGTGATGGCCGTCAGTGGGAGGTTCTCCTGAAAACGCTTCAGTTCTAAAAAAAGTGTGGATTCAGTAGTTGTAGAAAAGTGCCGTCAGGTAAATACATTTTTTTTTAACTTGTAAAATCGAGTCTTCAAACCAGAGATAGGCAACGTCGATCCTGGAGTACCGCTGTCCTGCAGAGTTTAGCTCCAACCCTAATCAAACACACCTGAACAAGCTAACCAAGGATTAAATCAAGTCTTCAGGATTACTAAGGCTAAAGGCAGGTGAGTTTCTATCAGGGTTGGAGCTAAACTCTGCAGGACAGAGGCATTCCAGGACCGACATTGCCTTTCCCTGCTTTAAACTGTTACCTGAAACGTTTCCAATGTCAAATGCAAAACTTACCAAGCGTTTTCAGGCGCAGTTCTGTTTGTTTCAGGTCCAGCTCAGCTTTGCACTGTTCCAGCTCGGCTTTACACTGCATGAGCGCCACGCTCTCCTGGTCCGATTCTTGTTTGTGTGTTGAAGCCAGGCGCCGTGAGCGCCGGGGACCGTTGACATCACTCAGAGGTGAGAAAACAGGAGCTGGGACAATATTGCCCTCTTCCCTTTCCTTAAGAGCAGCAGTTAGCTCTCTGATCTCATCATCTCGCTCCTTCAAGAAATGACCAAATCAAAACTATCAAAGTCACATCTTTTAATCTGTCATCAGCTTTGGAAAATAGTGTTCACTCTAAACATTCACTCGGTTGTATTTAAAAACAAATAAATAAAAGTTAATATAATATTATATATAGATTTATTTTTTAAAGGAAGTTAACATCCAGCAACAATGCATTAAATTGATCAAAACAATTTGTTCTTTGAAACTTTCTAGTCATCAAAAAACCCTGGGAAAATGTTTTATTACTGTTTCTGCAAAAATATTAACTGTTTTCAAAATTGATAATAATAAGAAATGTTTCTTGAGCAGCAAATCAGCATATTAGAATGATTTCTGAAGGATCATGTGACACTGAAGACAGGCAAAGGAATTCGAAAGGAATACTATTATTGTTGTATTGTTATTAGAAAAAAAAACTAAAAATGCGGACAAACAACGACGTAATTTTTGCCTTTCCTCAAACAACTACTGTATAAGAATGATGGGTCTCTTATAACAAGAACTCTTGACAATGTTCTGATGTGGGATGCAGTTTTGTAGTCGGTTTTAAAAACATTTTCATTGAGGAGTCCAATTCTCATACGAGCATCAGTGGTAAGGTGGCGATGTTCAGAAATTAGGGAAGGCAAATCATATTCACTTTGCCAAATATATACACTACATAGCACATTCATATATTATTTTTTACTGTTTTTCAATATTTAATGCATGTTTGAATAAATCAATCAAGTTTTTATGACAGCCACCATTTAAAAGGTTATATTTTGCAGCGCATCTTTGATGTTTAACAGGAATGAAAGTGAGGCTGTGAGGGATAGACATTCATTTCTTCAGTGGGTTTTACTGTTATTTAACATGTTTTTGGATGGTTCTGCTGCTGAAACACTACTGAAATTTCTTGAAAAGATTTTTGCTGACAAAAAAACCCAATATGAGCTGTGGTAAATAAGTGATTAAATATTTATACAGCTTTTTACAGTGGATGCTATTGAAAACACGGTCTATCCCTCACAGCCTCGCTTTCATACCAGTCATGGCGCTGCTCTGAATCTATATTCATTTGATAATACTAGCAAGCCTGATAATAATAAAAACAACAAAAAATAATAAAATACATTAGAGGGAAAATTATCTATTGATAATTATCGCATTGATATCGTCAAAGGCATCAGCAATATCTCTGACTTTTGTCAATACACGATACTATCGTCTACTGGGACAACCCTAATCCTTAAAATAATAATTTCATAAATTGTGCCATTATTATTAATAATAAATCAGATAAAATGGATGCGAATACCAGGTGTAAAGAGTGTTTTGGTTGATTTGTCAGTGTAACTGCTCCCTTCACATCACTGACCTCTAGCTCTTGGCTGTAATAGTTCTTCAGGCTGCTCTTCAGGTTGTTAATTTTGTTCTCGCATCTCTTCTCCATCAGATCCCTCTCGCCCTCCAGTGTCTCGCTGCACGACAAGGGAGGAACTTAAAACATCGAATTTACAACTAAATAACTTTATAATGCGTTACATATATATGCACTAGATATCTAAATTCTTTCCCCTATGTATAGAAGCACTAAGTACCTGAAGTCATGCTGCATGCGGTTAATGACCTCCATCATCTCAGTGCAGACCTCCTCTCGAACCTTGGCCTCGAGTTCCTCTTTCTCCTGCCGTTGACGCAGCACCTCACGCTTCAGAACATCGATGGCCTTAATGAGCGCCTGCCCAACATAACCAAATCCAGCTGAATTATTAAATATTTCACTATCAGTAGGGTTTAAGGAGAATTTATGCTTTCTGGTAAATAGGGTTTCTGAGATATTAACACAGAAAATAGAAAGTCATTCATGACTCGTTACATCAACAGTCATATAGGCTAGTCAACAACAGTCAGGGATTTTCTACAATTACTTTCTACAGAGAATGAAAACTCAAAACACACAAGACTCTAAAAAAAATAACTTAATGTGCGTTTCAAAGATTAATCAATTAAACCTAAGAGGTTAAAGATCCAAAAAGGCCATGAAGGCATTGTAAAAAAACATCCAGTGCTTTAATTTAAGTCTTGTGAAGGAGATACCTTCACAAGAAGGTCTTTTACATTTTGGTTACCTGGACTTTTAATGGAGGGACAGAAACCTTTTCCTTTCTGGGTGAACTGTCCTTTTAGTTATCACTAACAATTATTCTCTCTTATTAACCAAATTAAAGTGGATTTACATCAGGATCAAACATGGTGATGTCTCCTTCCTCATCACTGTCCTCCTCATCCTCCTCCAGTAAAGTGGTATCGTTGTGATGAGCTGGCTGCTCGCGAAGCAGGGACAGGATGTACGCCACACGAGTCTTGCTGCACGGCCCATGTACCAGCTGAAATTTGAAAGATATTTATATATGGATATTGTTTAAATGCCGTTTGGTTCCCAGAAGAGGAAAGATAAAAACGTTTATCAGAGCAAGAAGCATCTTTTTACCTGTGTGGCAATGGCAGAGAATTTGAGCGCTTGGAGTGTTTCATCATAGGTGGAGGCGCTGGGGTTGATGTTGACCACCATGCAAGAGCGCCCGTGACCACAGAAGAAACTCTGGAGGACCCTGGTTAGCTTGCTGTCTCTGAAAGGAACGACCAGCGGAGGACGAGACCTGTGGCAATGACAGAATAATGACATCAGTAATGGCGGTTTTCCACTGCGTGGCACGACTCGGCTTGCTATTCCACTGCAGTTTAGTACCGCTTCAAAGTGGGTGGGATTATAGACTGCACAGATTATAGTTGCACTGCCTCTACTGCCGTGACATCACGGTAAACGTGACAAACAAACACACAGGAGCATATTGATGAAATGGTGTTCTTGATTCACTGCAAGACGATGTTTGTTTCTAACGGGTTTGGTGTCTTGGGTCGCAAATACAATGACGCTGGTAGTGACGATTCTCTGACAAATCAGTGATCTTCAGTGTTAGGACGTCACATTTTAGTAATGGTATGGCACGCTTGGAACCTCAATTGAGGTGGTACTATTTAAGTGAGCCGTACCATGCAGTGGAAAAGCATTATAATGGTTTGGACAGTTGTTGGACAACTAGTGTACCATTATGACCCATCACACAGTGTAAATTGTGAAGCGTTTCACACTCACTTGTTGGTTTGATTGTGCCTCAGAGCACTGATGCAGCGTCCCAGTGTCAGCAAAGAGGTGTTGATGTTGTTTGCCTCTTTCATTCTCTCACCATTCTGCTGGACTTTACAGCGCTCCGAACCCGCCAAGTCACACACGGAGAGCCTGCCGGAAGTAACAGAGAATTCCAAATCAAATCATTTTAAGAACTGAACAGATGACTATCTTTTAGGTATGTAACGATTCACTCGCAACCGGTTGAAAATCGATACAAATGTGTGACGATTCAAGTCGGTTGAAATGTTAAACGAATCGCGATACACGTTTTAAACAGCAGGGCCGTTTACTGTACTAGCTTGTGAACCTCTCTTTACAGGCACAATAGCAGCAAGCACACACTGGCGCAAAGCTAGCAAGTGTTTTCACTTCATTCATGAAACTTGAGCTTGTGTGAGCCAATCTCAACCTCCATAGGAATGAACTGAAAAAACGCTCGGTTTGCTCCGCTCGCGCCGCGCCAGTGTGTGCCATAGACTGGTGTGCACGCGCCGTCAAACACGGCGACGGCAAGCGTAGATGTTGATGTTGACTCATTCAAATCGGAGGTGTGGCGGCATTTTGACTTTCCGTAGACTAATAATAATCACCACCGTGAGAAGCACAAGTCACCTCCGTTTTCATGTAAAAGGCATCAATATGACAAGTGCGAGAGCCACGGAGAACACAAGGTGTATCAGTGTTTCCGTGGCAACTAGGTGTTGTATTTATTTTACTATCTCTTTCTCTAAATGTGTACATGGATATATATATTTTTTATATATATATAATTTATTGATGGTTATGGCATATTTTTCTAAATGTGTGGGTTTTTTTTTACTCTTGCTAGTGTAATGATACAAATTATAACGAAATTAAAACCCCTCTAAATGTGGTACTAATTGTACATTGTCTTTTACTTAGTGTGCGAAGGTACCAGTGCCCATCCTCTTGACCAGACAGACAGAAAGACTGAGTTGAAACAACCTTGAAGGGATTTTTTTTTTTATTTCAATGTAGTTTTTCTATTTGACAAATATATTTTAAAATTAAAAAGAAATGTGGAGCATTTTGTCTGAGAAATAATAAAAGGGACACTTTTTTTATTTATAATTTCTTAATCACTTGTTAAAAAAATCGTGAGAAAATCGTATCGTGAAACCAGTATCGTGAATCGTATCGCATCGTGAGTTGAGTGAATCGTTACATCCCTACCATCTTTTAATCGCCAGAGTAATTCTAAAGGGTTCAGTCCAATACACCAATAAAATACCTGATATAAAAAATAAAAAAAGCACAGTTAATGTGGAAAGACTCACTCGCTGATTCTGGTCACCTGTCCCATCTCTGCTTGTGGCTTGACATGTAGAACACGGATGGTAAAGATACTGTGGCTAAAATTGACAGAAAATACACAAAACAAAAGTATATTTTATTAAATTGAAAAATAATTGAATCGTGTTGTGTATTGTTGCATAAATAAATAGCTAAATACATGTAAACTTTTAATATATTTCAAATAAAAAGATTCTGATTGGGACAAAAGAGTAAAGCCATGATCACACTAGACATTGAGCATGCGAAATTTCTTCGGACACTGCAATGGTCATGATATGACATGATGCACTGCAGCGTCTTTTTTACAAACATGAATTCAACATAACAAGAGCCACGTTTCCACCGCAGGAACTTTCCACAGGAACGAGGAACTTTGGGTTGGTACTCTTGTGTTTTGACCTCAGGAACCAGGGTCTAAATGAAGTTTCGGCTAACAATGTCCCCCTCTGAAAAGGTACTACCTCGCGAGCAGGGACTTTCTAAGTTCGGGAACGTTCGGGGGTGGGACTGCAGAGGCAATCCACCTGTCACTCGGTCCACGCCCTTAATTATGCAAAAATGTAAGGCTTAATTCAATTTAAACGGATGAGTTATATTAAAAAAATATTCACCCCCCTCACAGTCGTCATGAAAGGCAAAATTAGCTATATAGATCAAAACCACTTTTTTCTGCTGTTAAGCATTTTAACATGAGGATCTATGGGATTGACTCTTTTGGAGCCTGTCTCTAACGGCCAGTCGATGAATTGCTGTTTAAGTCACTTCCGTGTTGGATTCAAGAGAGAGACAGGAAGGTTGACGCTTGGGTTTAACGTGATTAATTTACATGACCAACTTGGACCTGTTGTGAATTTGGTGTGGGGAAATCCCGGATTGCAAAATTCCCAATTGTGTAGATTCCAAATTGAAAAGACTGGATTTAGCCTGAGAACATTTCCAGAACAACAGTAAATTTGACCGCACCTTAGTTACAATGAAACTTAAGAAACGACTGATCTTCCGCATTGCGACACAATTCTGAGGGTAACAGATCGGGGGCAGGGGGAAATGTAGGCCGGGACTTGGTTCTGGTATTGTTGATTGAATTTTGATTTGAGATCAAAGTTGAGGCAGATGAACGCGAGCTTGCAGGAACAGGGTTTAAGAGGACTAAATGTTTGCAGAAGTCTTGCATACAACAGCAGAGAGAAGACTGTCATTAGCTATGTTTCTATCAACCCGTTGCATTTTGGGATAACGCTGGGTGGAAACGGCAAGATGCACATATTAAAATGCATATATATATATATATATATATATAAAAAAAAACACTGTATGCACTCAATTGAGGCATATACATTTTTTTTTCTGATAAGACATGCATCAGAATGATTTGGTATGATGTCTCCCAGAAGTGTCTCACATGATTGCGTTCCCAAACGCCAGTCATCCAATTCAAACACAAGATAACATGACAGCGTTTATTAGGGCTGGAAAAAAAATCAATCGCGATTAATCGCATCCAAAATAAAAGTTTTGTTTACATAAAATATGTGTGTAGTGTTTATAATTATTTTGTATATATAAATACACACACATGCATGTATATATTTAAGAAAAATGTGTTATTAATATAAAAAATATGTATATTTATATAATATAAATGATGTATAAATACATATACAGTATATACATGCAAATATTTCGTACATATATACATGCATATGTGTGTATTTATATATACAAAATAATAGGGCTGACTTCTAATAGTCGAGGATTCGACGATTCGATTCGGAGAGGTCTGATTCGA
The DNA here is from genome assembly GCA_036326025.1 of Chrosomus eos. Lineage (NCBI taxonomy): Eukaryota > Metazoa > Chordata > Actinopteri > Cypriniformes > Leuciscidae > Chrosomus > Chrosomus eos. The sequence goes on from CM070834.1 coordinate 27,803,590, forward strand.
CTATGAACCTCATAGTCGAATAGTAGGGGGTGTGTTCACATATCGCGTCTTTTGCGCGCTCAAGTTCGTTATTTCAAAATAGGCGCGCCGCGCGCGGTATGCAACCAAGCAGCAGCAGCACACTACATGCCTGTAACGTCTGGACCACATTTGTTAACATTTACGGATTTATTGGCTCACAATGGCTTCTAAAAAGTCATCAAAAGTGTGGGAGTATTTCGAGAAGGTTAAAGATGACCCAAAGAATTTGAAAGTTAAGTGCAAGTTGTGCCAGCAGCTTCTTTCATATCACACGACGACAACCAACATGGCTCATTTGAAACGGGTAAGGCTTGTTAACTTTACAAACAAACAGTTCTACCACTCTTTTGTCAATACAGACATAAACCCTATATTAGTATAATTTTTGGGGAGACGTGTGCATATTAATGAGTAGCCTACTCTCTAGCACACACACGCAAGGTCTCTCGCGCTCTCCCTCTCTGTGCACGCGTGTAATTAATGCTAGCACACACACGCAAGGTCTCTCGCTCGCTCTCTCCATCTCTTGCGCTTATTCAACGAAACCTATAATATGTAAAATTATTCATCTGGCTTTAGATGAATAAAAGGTATTTGTTACAAACCATGTTTTTCTTTTAGTTTTTTTAGCTCTTTTGTTTGAATGGAAAAAATCAAGCTGCTATCTAAAAAAAAAAAAAAAAAAAAAAAAAAAGGATCGACTATCAGTCGACTACGGCAAAATCTAACGAATCAGATTCGACTATGAAAATCCTTAGTCGAAAACAGCCCTACAAAATAATTATACACACTACACACACATTTTATGTAAACAAAACTTTTATTTTGGATGCGATTAATCGCGATTGATTTTTTTCCAGCCCTAGCGTTTATTGCATTTCATCTGCGCGCTCTAAGATGCAAATCATTTATGATGTGGGGAAAAGAGCCACAGTGGCTTCCCCGATTGCAGAGACACATTTTTATTAGATATTTTGCCCCATTTTTCTTCTCTTAAACACATGGGATGGCTTTATTTGCGTTTTAAGCGATATTCCATTTGGGTGGAAATGGCTATTTTCACTGATATATCCAGTTATGACATTGTAATTAAACATTAAAAGGTCAAAACATCTTTTAAAATGAAACCTGGATGATAATCAAATGGATGATATGCATGGAAGAATTGTTTCCAATAAGATCAATAACATGCATTTAGAAAGTGAAGTGAATTTTTTACAGCATCACTCATGCTCTTATGAGTGATGGGCATAATGACATTAAGCAGGTACCTTCTGCTGGAGTTGTGGTTTAGGTGAGTACTGGCAAAACTTTGGTTGCGATGTCCAACTTTAAGCACTTTCCAGGCCTCTTCTGCACTTTGTACTTGAATCCAGGTCAGATCTAATAGAAGGACATGAATGATTAAATATAATTAAAATGGGCAAGTAAAAAAAATTGAGGAAATGGATATATAAATCAATAATTGAAAGTGGTAATTTCAGTGTTCTTCTGTGATTCTTACCCTTTACGTATGGGTTTCCATGTTTGTCATCGCTGAGGCGTAGTGTGGCTCTCTTGTGGGACTGAAGTGAAGGCGGAGTGTCCAGGAGATCATAAAGAAATTCGTTGTATATCTCATAAAATGAGACCCACACTGAGAAATGCACTCCGTCCTCAAGGTCCTCTCTCACCACTGAGACCCAGGCCATTTGTCTCCAATAAAATGCCATCTGAATCTGTAATACAACAACACACCTGCTTACAAGAAAATCTCTAAAAATTTTACATTTGGATTAAGATTGCTGTGAAACTTTGCATTTTATAAAGGTCATTTCAATAGGAACCCACGCAGTTGAGTCTATAAAGTAAGTAAAAAATCTCTCCACATATACAAACACACAAATTCACCATGCTGACCAACAGAAAGCTGCTCGGTTTGAAAGTGACTGAGCGGTGCTTCATGCAATGGAAAAATGACCTGTTTTGCCTGCAAAATTTCACTAATGACTGCGTCTGATATGTCAGTGAGCACTACATGTAGCTCAAATTAAAGCTGGAATGTGTCTTTCTTTCCCCAAATGGAACTATAACCTCTTTGTTTGAGTGGCCTAACTTGTGAGTGCCTGGCAAATTGGACAAGTGTCATTATTTCTGCAATTCTTTTAGTATGAAGTAGCTCAGGGTGGAATGTCAGACAGTTCCTCACCCTCCAGCTGTGTTGCTATGTGACTGGTTGCTGAGAGTCCACCGACGCCACTGTCCCAGGACAAACCTGCACGCAGCCTAGACTGATGTCCACCTGTGCTTTCCTCCTGAACAAAAGGAAGACGATTCAAGACAAGAAAAATCAGAAACTACTGAAGGAGAAAAAGGATTATGTTCATTACTTTGTTTTTTTTTACAGAAACACTGAATGACCAATAATATCTCAAAAACCACCACCAGCTTATAATTCTGTTTAATGACATCACATTTTCCTACATGGTTGACATTTTATTTCTAATTGTTAAAGTTCATAAAAATGCTTGAGTGACAGATGTGTCTGTTTTCACACACACTTACAGCCTTTCATAACTTGCCGTTGTATGCAGACACGCTCTCGGCCAATCCTCGAGCAGTGCCAAGTGTGCCATTCTCACCAGTTCTCACAATAAAAACCTTTTATATACAGACCTCTTATTAGCCAGCTGTACGTACATACGTTATTCAGACCTCGCAGCTGAAGTTAATGCATTAATAATTTTTGTATATGGATTATATAATACAATAAATGCAACATTCTTCAATATAATTATAGTCGTGTTAGGATGAAATATAACTTAACACTATTATAAGGCCGTACAGAGTAGGCTAACTGCTTTGTGTACGTGTGGTTTCAGTTGCTCCTATACTTTTTTCTAAATGTAGAATAAACGATTACGAAATTTTGGGTGAATCGTGATTTGTTCTTAAAATCGTTCATATGCAAAAATGTGTGTGTGCGCATGCTTACTGAATGAGAACCAATGGCTCTCTTTATGATTGATTCGCTCAAAACTCGGATTCATTCAGAAATGAAACACTGTGTTGTCAAAATACTCGGTACTTCGGAACCAAGTCGGTACTAAAAAAATTATACGGTTACGGTACCAGCTTTTCTGAAGTACCGGTGGTACCGAAGTACCGGGTTAATCCGGTTCTTGATGCGCTGTCCGAAAGGTGCACAGTTGTGTCCTCTTCATAAAAACACTGAGACCGACGGCGCTGAATCCACTTGTTAACACGAAAGGAAGAAAGAGTCACATATAGAAATATTTTGGATTAGGCTAATGTCACGTTGCCATAAGGGGCCGTTCACATGCAAATTCGCGGCGTGGCACGCTCGTTTTTCCATGCACGCCTGTGTTCATGGTTGCATAGCAATGACAGACGCAGGTTTAAAAAGCCTTTATAAAATTAAATATGAATGCAGTTTTAGATTAAATAAAGTTTTATCTCCAGTAGAGTTTGGTGACACTACAATAAGATACCATTCATTAACATTACTTAATGCGTAATCAACACATTCACTTCATTCATAGAGCATCAAATGTTAACAGATAAAACTTTTGATTTTAAAAATGTATTAGTACATTTTTAAATTAACCCCAAGTAGAATAATTGCTACAGTATATAATACATTATAAACTAGGCTATTGTTTATTGTTAGGTCATTTTATCTAATCTTATTGTAAAGTGTTTTAAATACAGATGTACAGTTTCCATCTTTGTAACCGTACATATATTAAAGTGATATACACTTTAATATATGTAAATTTAATCTAAATTAAGCTTTGAAATTTTGGTACCGTGACAACACTACCGCCAACTGCATTCTATAGGCTACATCACGCACTGAGTTTTTGCCCTGTATCATGTCACCAATGACCTTTGCGGGTCTAGGGCCGGTGCGTTAAATATTTTAAATGCGCCATTCTTCCAGAAATACTTAAATTACGTGTTAAATCAACAGCCCTACTAAATGCGCATCTCTAATTATGTCTTATTCAACCACTCTAATTCTTTGTTAACTCTCTCTTTACCTCTTTCAGCAAAGCATCACGACGCATTTCCTCAGCACGGACCTCACCAGCGTCCAGCTTACGGACCTCCATGCTCAGTACGGGCTTGAGGTCCATGGCGGAGTACAGTCGCCCAGAAAGTTTCAGGAAAACAGACACTAACGCCCGCGGCAGCAGACCCGCCTCTCCACCTGCCCCTGTTGAATCACAGCAACACCAGTACTTGCATTAATTTAGGAAGCAATAACATTATCCAGTTTTACATATATATATGCACCAAACCAACATGCTGAAATCCAGAACAGTGTGTTATGGCCGTCTCACCCTGTATGGTGTAGGTTTTGCCCGAGTTGGTCACACCATAAGTATAGAGGAGGCGGTTTTCTCCACGCAGAACATCTCGTACCATCTCCCTTATGGTGTGATCATAAACCTCCTGCTGATTGGTTTGTGGTCCAAAAATCTGCACAAAGAAAAAAAAAATCCACATGATGCTTCACATTCACATGATTGTATTGGCCAGTGAAACTGGGGGTGGCGGGGGTTGATGCGCCAGCGCCTTTAGGTTTTTCAATGAAATGCTATATTTGATGATTTCCTTAATAATGGATGCATTACCTTGGTAAAGGTAAACTTGTGCAGGCTTTGAGAGACGCCTCTCTCGGCACTCTTCATGTTGCGGGAGTCTTTTGGCGCTCTGAGAAGCAGACTGTCCTCAGATTGCACACTTACACAACCCTGAACAGCACAAACATTACAATAAAGATGTCATTGTTTGCCAACCAAGCCATTCCTTCCTTGAAAAAGTGTTTCACTAAAGTGTCAAATTCCTTTACTTGCTCATCTCCCCGCTCCTCCTCTGCCTCGGTAAGAGGACGGATCCGTACGAAAACCTTCAGCTTCTCTGATCCATCATCAGCGCTGCCTCTTCTACTGACGTCACTCTTGATCTGGACAGGCTGACAGTCACACAGATGAAAGACCCATTAACATCACAGAACTGAGACATTGTACACAAAAAGATTTTCGTTTGAAAACGCATCTTTTTCTCTCTGTTGTGGCCGTCCACACGGGGTCCGTGTTTTTGTCAATAAGAGAGAGGATTTTGAAAACGCTCTTCCAAGTGGATAAATTTGAAACTGTCATTTTCTCATTGTAGTGTTGACTGTGAAAAAGGAGGTATTTGAAAACGATGATGCACGTTTAGTCATGTGGCGCATATCGTACCAATAAGATTTATGGTTATACCTGCATTGTTGTGCCTGCAATTTACTTTGTGTTAAAGATAAATGTTCCTTGGTAGAATCATCATCATATTATATTCCTGGAAAGACGACAGAAAATTCTCGCAATTGCTGACATGCTGCAAAACATGATGAGAATTGCGTTTAATCTATGCGATTTTGAGTGCGTCCTGGACGCAACAGGTGGGATATTTGGCTAAAAAAAATGATGGTGCCAGAAGTGAGAACTTTATGTCTGCTCTCTCGGTTTCATCTCTTGAGCTTTTATTACATTTCACACATGCGTAGTAAGGAGATTTAAGCATATTTAGATGTTTCAGTGTGCATGAGCAACATTTGGAAAACAATTGAAAACGCTTGTGAGGACGACAGGGAGCTTTTTGAAACGAAAGCACCGTATTCCATTTTTAAACTGACTAACATTTACTCATTAGATTTTAGTACTTATTCCAATAGTAAAAATAACCATTCCATTGTTATTGGTTATAAACTGACAAGTAGGCCTAGTTATTTGATATTAGTACCCATTTATTACATGTCAAATCCAGTCATCACTAGTAACTGATACACAAATTTTTGCACAACTTATTTTACTTGTCATATGTAATAACTAATCAGAACGATCGGCTACTGTAGCTTAATTACAAATCTTACTAGTAAAATGAAAAATCGAACAAGTAACGATTGGTATATATATATATATATATATATATATATATATATATATATATATATATATATATATATATATAGATAGATAGATACTACGATCAAATTAAATAAGTACTAAAATCTAGAATACTAGAATTCACTAAAATTGTAAGCAGTAACAAAGGAAGTTACTAGTCACTACTTAAGTGATTGCACAATACAAATTTATAAGTCACAAATAAAAACTAAAAAAGTACGACCAAGAGAACAACAGATGTTAGTAAATCTTAAGAATTATCCTGTTTCACAGACAAGGCTTAAGCCTAGTCCCAGGCTAAAATGCATGTTTGACCTGTTTTAACTGAAAGCAACGTGCACGGACATATCAATATATCAATGACATTGTTTTGTCTCAAGATGCACACAATGTTTTATCCTACAGCATGTTTCTAAAAGCTACTTAAATGTCTTAAACTAGGGCCTAATCCAGGCTGTGAAACCACACCCAAGTGTTCAAATAGACTGCCACAAGATGTGATGAATCATTATGTTTTGCCCATCTCATTTCAAAGCATGTATAAAATCCACGTTTCTAGTATAATTAAAAGGCCTTAAATATCACTAAGAGTCAGCATTTGACATCAATAGTTAGTTTTTCAGCTCTGAAGTTACTGTCAGAAACATGACCAATTCTACTAATCAGATTGTGCTACTACCACTATCATATTCATGAGCTTTGATGCTTCATTAACGTCCATACCTCCCCCTACCCTAAAAACAATACAAATATAGTGTTGGTAGCACAATCTGATAGTTATCATCCAACACCTGGACCTGAGCCTGCAGATATATTGACTATTTGCCAGTCAGAGCATAAGTTTACGGTCTATCATACCTCTTTAATGGGTGTTTGAGAATCTGCAGCAGGGGTTATGACGGAGATCTCTGGCAGAGGAGACGCGAACCGTGGACATCTCATGAGAGCTCCAATATCAGCAGCTGTGGACTCAAACACAGCTCCACACTCTTCCTCATCGGACAGAACACCGTATGGAGACGCCAGAGCCATTATGACACACCTACAAATGAAAATATGGACAATTCTACAGTCAAACGGATACAAATGTACTGTCAGCAGGACGTTTATGAGTGGACAACGTTACTTATAAACAACATCAATCTGCTAGCAAGCTAACTTAGCTGCACTTCAGCTCAAAGACGCTGTGTTGCGCTAACGTTAACTTTAGCTAGTTGAACAATGAGCATTATGCCATGATTAAAAACAATTACAAGATACGAGAATAGAGGAGCAGGAAACAGCATTTCGACAGGAAAGTAACATTTATTTTACTGACCGGTAGCCGTGTTTGCCCTTTGCAGCTAAGTTAGCAGTGCATATTTATTTGAAAAGATGTATACATTTTTACCTTTATTTATGATGTCCTCAAGAGGAAAATAAGATCCAAATGTGTTTTAAACGGTTATATAAATGACTTCTATACAGTCAGCTAAACTAAATATGTGTCTCGAAAATCAGACCATCTAACCTAAGCACACAGTTAGTAACTAAACTCGTCTCTCCACCTGCATAGTGCATCGCTCACCGACGGTTACTGAGACGAGAACATTCGAACAGCGCGGTCCGTGCGCTCCACCAATCACCGTGGACCAGAGCACCTCCGTCCAATCAGACACGCCGGAGGAAATACTTGGCTTTTGATTGGTCACCATGTCGGCACTTTCCACTCCCGTGGAGGTGTTGCTTCAACTTGCTTGCTACTTGCTAGCATTTTTTGTTTTGTTTACTTTTTATCGTCAGTCAGCTGATCTGATATTAGCTACTGTAATGAAGATGAACGTAACTTTTAATAAGCCGGGGACATTCCCGACTTTAAACAGATAACCATTTAAATGTTTAGGACGTTTGCACTGTGACTTCAGATATAAAAACACTTGACTCGTTAGGTAATGTTTCCTAACCAACATGCTTGCGCGGTGGCATTACTTTTTATGACGTCATGAACAATCCACGATATATATATATATATATATATATATATATATATATATATATATATATATATATATATATATATATATATATATATATATATTTAAATTACCTATAAGTGCAGATAGAGTCTAGACCCAAATGGTGCTCAAGCACCTGCCCTTTTGGCATCTGGCTATATAAGTGCCCTTTTGGAAGATATTTTAGTTCAATTCTCAATTACCGGTAAGTGTGCCAGACAACTGCGCCAAAGCCCTGGCCCCCCTTTGATATCCATTGTCACACAGCCAGTTCTCCCAAAAATGAAATTTCTGTAATTAATTACTCACCGTCATGTTTTTCCAAACCCATAAGACCTTCGTTCATTTTCGGAACACAAATGAAGATATTTTTGATGAATTACGAGAGGTTTCCCAGGTCGGAAATGCCACCAAAATTAATAAAAATGGCCAAATGTTATATACATTTTGTACAACAGTTCAATGAACAGTTACATTTTTAGACACAATGTTGTCAATTGTGACTCTTTTTGCTCAATTTCATCAACACAAATAGTTACAAACAAAGCAGAATAGTATAACTCGTTACATGTAGCCTTTATGGATTACGTAATCAATCAGATTCTAAAAATCAAGTAGGCCTATTGTAATTTTAAAATGTAATTTAATCTAATTACAAAGTATTTAATTTTAGGAATCTGATAGATTGCACATAATCATACACAGTACAATATTAGCCTACGTGTATAGGCCTACCATTTTGCACATGTTTTAAACAAGCTTTCCTTTTTTGGTGTTTGGTAAAACTAATACAACTAATAGGGGTGATACTTAACCCTTGGTCATGTGGGCATAAAGAGATGTCTTATGTTGTTTATATTTTGTTTTATTTGGATAATTACATTTATGTGTTTATTTCTTTTATCTGGTCATATGTTAAAGTATTTAAAACTATTTTTTTGATGCAAGTAAACTGAACCATGGGAAGAAAAGATGGGGGCATACTGCTCAAAGTGTTTGATTATGCTGCCAAGCACATTATATTAAAGTAACCAATGCATTTTTTTTGTCTAACCCTTTGTATTTTTTTATTTTGGTTAGTTTCATAATTTTAATTCATTAATTATTATTATACCTTTACTTCTCCAATTGCATTTAATAAACAACCTTGAATGATATTTGCAAGTCCTGCGCCTTACCAACTTATATTATATAGGCTATTTAAGACAAATATTATTTATGATTGCTGAATCATACTAAATACATTAATTCATACAAACAATCCGTTTTTTTAGATAGATAGATGTATAGGTCTATATAGAGAATAGTATTTCAAGCCTTTTTAAAACTGTCAACATATTCCTTTTTTTTCCCATGCTGTGTAAACCAATATTTTTTTGTTATTAAAATGTGACTATACATTTTCTATTATAGGTCTACTGCTTTTTTTCCCAATCATAATTTGAATTTTCTATTTATTCATTATAATATTTTTATGAGAAGAAGTGCAATTTGTTCTGGCTTCAAGCTGTGTGATTTCAAGCTTTTTCACCCTAATGTTTTTTTAGGGTTATTATTCTACAGCAACAATTTTTTCAATTTTTGGTAGCATTTAATTTTACATTAGCTAGCCTACTCTTTAAGTTGGCTCTAAATGCACAGATTGTAGAAGATAAAAATCCTCTTCGTTTTTTACTCTCCTCCAGAAGGCAGTTTTCTGGGACATCCCATGTCCCCAGGCAGCAACATCTATCTTCTCTGGGCACATTTTTTCTGAGTTTCTTCTCCTCCTCCGCTGTATTTTCGTACTTCTGAATTAGTCTTTCGACATGATATTAGCCTTCTTCTTTCTCATCTTTCACTCGTGGCACCGCGCCACTACGTGGAGGAAAAGGTGCCAAACTCCTGACTATAGAGTTGGGGATGAAGCCATCAGGAGCGATAGGCCAGTTAATTTTCGGGCGGGTTCGGGTTGGCAGTTTTATATCCGGCAGTTTGGTCGGTGGACGCGGATGATGAGTTTCTTTCACCGTTTTCGCCATAGACATAATATAATACATAGACGCCCTATTGGCCGCTTTGGAACGTTGCTGCGATACGTCAACGGGTCCGCCATTTTGCGGAGGGCAAGACTGCACTGTAATCAAGGGTGAGCTGCGTTTTTTTCTGGATAAAAACAAAAACTGTTTTTATATTTATCAACCGATTTCAGTGGTTTGTATGTGGTGTACAAAAAGTTCCATCTCTAGTTATTTAAAATCTCAATAGTTACACTTGTAAAATATTTTTTTTAATAAAGAATTGTCAAAGCTCAGACTTGTCATGTATCTGGCTTTTTATTCTTGGATAAGAATGATGAAGACCCCCATACTGAGATATAATTTAAGTTTTCTTATTGTGGAAAAAGCATTTTCTGTGATTGACCAGATTTGACCAATAACAAAGATGACTGATGGATCCATGCTAATACATATGTTATGGTACAACTAACATTTGTGAGAAGTAATAGTAAATAGTTGAGTCAATAACATAAACAAATAGTATACAGCAAATAAAATAGTAATGAATAGTATAATTATATAATATCATACAATAATACAATCACAAAAATATTGATAATAGCATATGGTTTATTAATAATACTATAATAATAGCAATAGAATAAGAAATATCAATTACAGAATATACACAATAAAAAATAAGTTAAATAGTGACTTATATTTAATATTTAACTCTTTTTGTTAAATTTCAGTTTTATTTATCAGTAATAGCCATTATAACAGAAGTAGCTTCAGTCAAACATACAGCAGGATACAACGTTAAAAAAGCCTAAATATAAAGTTATGAAACTTCACTTTGCCCTCAGCCAAAACGATTTACCAGGGAACCATTTATAGATTAATGAGACCAAAGATCGCCCGTTAGATATACACAAGACGAATAATATCTCATGTTTAATCACTAGACTAGAGGCATCCGAGCCGGCGGCAAACTTCAGACGCTCTGGCCGAGGTAAGGCTGTCCTCTGCGGGCTTAATGAGCGCCGAGCGCCCGGTGATCGCATCTTACAACTCCGAAACAGATCAAATTTTTAAATAGGCGCTATCTTTATAAACAAACCACATATTTAAGCTTTAAACAACTACATTGTCGACTGAAAAACTATTAAAACTACATTTCGTGACACAATAACAGTAGTATTTTTTAATTTATCCTCTGAACGTTACTATTACTAATTAAATAATGACCAAATACAACCAAAAACAAACGTTCAGTCTTGCCTGTGAAAGATAATTCCTCGAAAGCTTTTTTCAATTGTGTGGCGATTTGTACAGCCCCAAGCAGCGCACAAAACAGGCATTTTTCTCATTCCCAGTATGAGAGGTATGGGAAAGTTGCCATCCCCAATATGGCGGCGCCGTTGACGTGCGCTCCAGCGGCCAATAGGGCGTCTATGTATTATATTATGTCTATGGTTTTCGCCGGCGTCGGACCCCTTGTCTTCTTTCTGCCGCAGGACGCCCGATCCGATCGCTGCCCGTTCGTCGGAGCCTTCTGTGCATATTGAACCATCTTAACCGCCTTATTGGAGCACTTGCTCACATCGGACTTCTTGTTTATGTCCGGTAATTTTGGTGGGCGTGAAGTGTTTTTTTCTTTCGCCATTGTAATCGTGAGTCACGAGAGATAAAAGCCCTTGAGGAGCAGCCAGTTAATATTCCCGAGCTGTTGTTCGTAAACGCTAACAAAATCGTCGCGAATTGTCTGCGAACGAAATGCTAGCCGTTAAAATCTGAGAATGTGAGCAATGTCGTGACGTCATTACACAATCCAAAATGTTACATGCGTAGCCTACAATCTTTAAAAGTAAACAAAGCGTTTAAAACACGACGCTGCAGCTGCAGAACACAATGGACATTAAAATGATTTGGTGTACGAGTAACGACCATATCTTTTGCAAAAATGAATTAGTTATTACAGCACCAATTTTTATATTACAAGACTGATTTCTTTCATCTGTCATCATTGCTTCTGTCAAATTTAAATTGGACCCGTTTCATGCGATTTCAGGGCCTAAAAGTCTTTCTGTCTACTGTAAAAAATGTGAGATGAGTTGTGTCCCATGAAGCCACAGTAGAGGATTTGAACGCTGATGCTGGTAGGCCACTGACAACATGGCAAATGTAGTACGTCCAGATTACTTTCATACTACACATTCATATAGAACATGCTTATTTAGTGGTAGTGAAGTAATCACTTGTTCAAAATAAGTACCTCCTCGAGAGTATGTGATTTACTCTCGAGGAAAATCCAAAAATGGATTCTCCCCAAAATGAAAATTCTGTCAGTAATTACTCTCCCTCATGTTGTTCCAACCCCGTAAGACTTTCGTTAATCTTCGGAACACAAATTAAGAAATTTTTGATTAAATCTGAGAGCTGGATCACTCCTCCATAGGCTTCTAAGGGATTGAAACTTGCCAGCCCAGAAACGTTATTAAAGAAATCGTTAAAATAGTCCAAGGGACTACAGTGGCTCAATCTTAAGTTTATCAAGTGACGAGAATACTTTTTGAAGCACAAAAAACAAACAAAAATAATGACTTTATTTCAACTATTAATTTCCTTCTCTATGGGCCTCGAGTCAGTTCATGTAGTGTAATAGCGTAGAGCTACTGTGTTGTACATCACACGCATCACACACATGACCAGCATCGGCCAATAATGAGCCTACGTGTGACGTACAACACAGAAGCTCTTCGTATATGTGAATATCTCGAGGCCCAAAGAGAAGGAAATGAATACTTGAATAAAGATGTTATTTTGTTTGTTTTTTGCACTCAAAAATTAATTTCGTCGCTTGATAAACTTAAGATTGAGCCACTGTAGTCCCTTGGACTATTTTAACGATGTCTTTAATAACGTTTCTGGGCTGTCAAGTTTCAATCCCTTAGAAGCCTATGGAGCAGTGATACAGCTCTCAGATTTAATCAAAAATATCTTAATTTGTGTTCCGATGATGAACGAAAGTCTTACGGGGTTGGAACAACATGAGGGTGAGTGATAACTGACAGAATTTTCATTTTGGGGTGAACTATCCCTTTAAGGGAAGTTCTAAAGTGGAAAACATAAATCACGTGAGCCAACTACACATACACTACACATAACGACATGCAATAGATGGGTTTAAAAAAAAAAAAATACAAACCATTATTTAATACGTCATCACTAGACAGGTAATGAGCATAAGCTAACATTTATAATTTATTTTCGGCTAAAATGTTGCACACATATAATGTAAAAAGCAAAGTATTTAACACTGTACTTTAAATAACATTAAAAAATAATGTTAGAAAGATATCGGTTCTGCTGTTGTTCATAAATAACAGTTGTGATGTTGTACAATGAGGATGTTGTTACGCTGCCGGAAATAGAGACATCAGTGTCACAAAGTGAACCAGGATCCTTAACGTTCTTACCAGTGCCCACATTCATGTACTCGATATGATTCTGATTCACAACCTAGAAAGCTAGGGAGCTGATTGAGACACACCCTAAATCTGTCAACGTCCAACAGTTCTTTAATTATCTAGACTGATTAATAAATAAATAGGCTAAAAAAAAAATGATATTCCCAGAATCCCCCATCATCATTCGAAGAGAGACAATGGACTGTAAGGATTTTAATATTCTTTATTATGCACATTCAGTGATAACATGACAAACATGATTCAAAACTAAGTTAAAGTTAATTATCATCAGCCCTTTTTGATCTAAATGGTTCACTTTATTATTATTCTACACAGCATGGAGAAAGAATCTGTGGGACAAATGCAAGAGACAAGTGTTTGGGACATGTGTATGACTCCAGTCCTAAGTCTGATTGGTGTCTTGGGGGCTCCATAAAAGGAGAGTGTATTAGGAGTCAAACAGGCTCCTGGGAAGAGAAGAAACGCCACAGTGTCAATACAGAAGAGCTGAAGAACAACATCATCGTGAAAGACAGAAGATGAGTGTGGAGAAATGAGAGTTTTGGAGGTATTGCTGTAGATGTAGTTTGGAAAGTTACTGTTTCAATACAGAGACAGGTGAGTTTGCTGGGCCAAACCTCTAACCTCACGGTGTTCGGTGGACTTTGGAACTACAATAAGTTTTATATGCATTGGTTACTTTAATGTGAATGTCTTATTTTATTTCTCTTTCCCAGGTCGTCTGTATTTCTTGGGCTGGATCAGGCTGGTGAGTGAGATATGCTGTCCTCGGCTAAACTTAGTCTCGACAATAGTCACTGTCATGATGGTGTACAATTACAACACAGTGAGCAGTTGGTGTGAGAACTTGAAGGAACTATATATAGATTCATGTAGTGACCACAGTGCTGACAAGAAGGTTAATATACAAAAACAAACTTGAATTGCAATTGCAAAAGCTAGATTATGCAAAGGGACTATGCTGATACTCGAACCCCAATGTTTCTTAAATGAAATATTGTTTTATATTGTACATCTAAATTATTTTTCGTTTGTGCTTTTGGAGTTTGTTTTCGTCTCAGATCCATGAGCTCCTTCTTTTCATGTTGCCATGGGCAACTACAACGCCGCACTTACAGCTGGTAAGACATCTTGACACCTTCCTTTATCTTCCTAACAAATACACAAGAGTCCTGGTGTATTCTAACTGCATTTTAAACTTTAAACAAGATTATCTTTCATGTATTTCACCAAATTGTGCTTGGTATATTTTTTTTGCATTCATTTTATTTCACACATTTTGCATCTCATCATCCCAGATATTGAAGATTTCAAGTCCATTGTGTCGACTCTAGAGAACCAGCGTATTCTGTCTGAACACAACAGACTGGAGAACACACTCTTAGTTAATGTCAGTAAGTGAATTATTAGATATTAAAGGGATACTCTACTGGTTTTTCATATTAAACTATGTTATTGCCTTAACTAAGACAAGTTGATACATCTGATTGATACATAAGAAAAGTGGACTTTTCTTCTCTTCTTGGCACGTATTGAATGAACAGGGCTGAGATAAGATCTAACAAAGGTTTGCGGCAAGACAGCGATTTAGTGCACGCACTGAGACGAGAGAGGTATGCATCAACTAGTCTTAGTTAAGTGAATAACATAGTTTAATATGAAAAACCAGTAAAGTATCCCTTTAAATTATTGCACGAACAATTGAGTTATCATAAATTTGAGATTATAGGGGAAATAATCAGTGTTAAGTAAACATTACATAAAGGTGTGTATTTAGCAATGACAAACTTAAGGTCCACATACGTTCATTTCACTCACTGGGAATCATTTTACTCCTGGGAATGTGTATACAGAATGTTTGTCACGTTTCGACAGAGAGAGTCTGTGTCAGGATGTCCTTGAGTTATATTTATATTTTCAGTGTACAGTGTACAACTCAGTACATTGCAATGACTAATAGTGTACAACAGTGGTTCCCAAGTTTTTTAGAGTGGCGTACCCCCTGAGGCATTTAACGTTTGCATTCTCTCGCAAATGTTTTGCGCCCCCCCCCCCCCCCCCCCCCCCAGAAACTTTGCGTTCGCTCGCAAAAATGTTTGCTTTTCCCCGAGAAGCTTTGCATATCGCAAAGGTTTTGCGAATGAATGTTTCTCCGGGGATAACAAATTTTCTCGGGCTAATGCAAAGTTTCTCCGGGGAACGCAAAGTTTCTTGGGCTAACGCAAAATTTCTCCGGAGAACGCAAAGTTTCTCGGGCTAACACAAAGTTTCTCGGGCTAACGCAAAGTTTCTTGGGCTAACACAAAGTTTCTTGGGCTAACGCAAAGTTTCTCCGGGGAATGCAAAGTTTCTTGGGCTAATACAAAGTTTCTTGGGCTAACGCAAAGTTTCTCAGCGGAATGCAAAGTGTCTTCGGCTAACACAAAGTTTCTCAGGCTAATGCATAGTTTCCTCGGGCTAACGCAAAGTTTTTTCAGGCTAACGCAAAGTTTCTTGGGCTAATGCAAAGTTTCCCGGGCTAACGCATAGTTTCTCGGGCTAACGCAAAGTTTTTCGGGCTAACGCAAAGTTTCTTGGGCTAACGCAAAGTTTCTCCCGGGAATGCAAAGTTTCTTGGGCTAATGCAAAGTTTCCCGGGCTAACGCAAAGTTTCTCTGGGGAATGCAAAGTTTCTTGGGCTAACGCAAAGTTTCTCGGGCTAATGCAAAGTTTCTCCGGGTAATGCAAAGTTTCTTGGGCTAACGCAAAGTTTCTCGGGCTAACGCAAAGTTTCTCCCGGGAATGCAAAGTTTCTTGGGCTAACGCAAAGTTTCTTGGGCTAATGCAAAGTTTCTCGGGCTAATGCAAAGTTTCTCGGGCTAACACAAAGTTTCTCCCGGGAATACAAAGTTTCTCGGGCTAATGCAAAGTTTCTTGGGCTAACACAAAGTTTCTCGGGCTAACGCAAAGTTTCTCCGGGGAATGCAAAGTTTTCTGGGCTAACGCAATGTTTCTCAGGCTAACGCAAAGTTTCTCCGGGGAATGCAAAGTTTCTTGGGCTAATGCAAAGTTTCTTGGGCTAACGCAAAGTTTCTTGGGCTCATGCAAAGTTTCTTGGGCTAACGCAAAGTTTCTTGGGCTAACACGAAGTTTTTCCAGGGAATGCAAAGAAGGCAAAGCTTTTGTGAGCGAACGCAAAGTTTCTCAGGGGGAACGCAAAGGTTTTGCAAGTGAATCCTAAGTTTCTTGGGGGAATGCAAAGAACGCAAAGGTTTTGCGATAATACCAGTTACTAGTCACGTGACTAACACCGAAAACTGGGACCCACAGCATTTGATCATTGGATTTACGCAAATCATTTTACTTAAAGAAGTGTTTTCTCAACATTGCAACATTGCATATCTAACCAGCTCCTGACGAACACATTAATTATTATTTGAGTTATCACTCACTGAGTTATTTATTAAAGCATAACTGTCTTTGGAAGGCTTTTGTCTTTCAAACACATTGAAATTCACAATTTCAAGTCATTTCACATTTACATGCATTGCAGGGATTCCCCAATTTTTTTTGTTAGCTGAACCTCTTCAACCTATACATTACTTGAAGTAAGCCCTTAGATTTTAAGTTAATAAGTAAGGTCAATAATAAAATTAAATCAATAATAATAAAATAAACTTCATGGTTCTCTGATGTCTGTTTAAGAGGGGGTGAAATGCTGTTTCATGCATAGTGAGTTTTTTACACTGTTAACGAGTTGGGTTCCCATGCTAAACATGGACAAAGTTTCAAAACTGAAGTTGTAAGTTTGATGGAGTATTTCTGTTCCAAAAATACTCCTTCCGGTTTGTCACAAGTTTCGGAAAGTTTTTTTCGAATACGAAACTGTGTGACGTCAGGTGGGGCGGAATTTCCTTATACGGGTCTTAAGGGCACTTTTCCCGGAAGGGCGCGCGCGCATCTGTAGCCTAGTGCGTGCGAGAGATCAGAGAGATCAGAGCGCTGCAATATATAAAATGGCACCAAAAAAGTGTGTTTTTGGTTGCCAGGGCAAGACAACACTGCACAAATTTCCAAAGAACCCAGCGTTAAGGGACCTGTGGATGGATTTTGTTTTTCCAGAGCAGCAACGGAGTTGTGCAACTGTTCTTGTTTGTTCCCTTCGTTTCGGCGGTTATAGTTATAGGCCCAGTTCGACGGCGGATTTGCAGATCGCCTAATACTTAAAGATGGAGCAGTCCCAACGATAAAGGTTCACGGTCGTGCGTTGGAACCGCAGGCGGTGAGTAAAACTGCTTCAAATGTCTGTGTGTTGTTAACTATCGGCGTGTAACGTTAAGCACAGCAAGTAAACAACATGATCAGTATCGATGGAGCATGCGATGTATGGTGTGTGTGTGTGTGTGTGTGTGTGTTTGTGTGTTTAAATACATTTGTTTAGCTGGCCACTGTAGTGTCAGTTTGTTTATTGTAAAACTAAATCATGTCCTCATAAACCACGAGTCTGTCTGTTTACAACACACGCAAAAGCTTCGCGCGCTCCCGCCCACACGGCACGCCTCCACCCGCTCGGGGTTTTCCGGAAAGACTCGGTACAGCCTGTCTTTCTTTTATAAATATGATAAAACTAAAGACTTTTTGGAGATATGAAGGATGCAATACTACTCTATAGGTACTCAAGATTAACATGAGATTGAGTGAAACTGAGTGTTTCACCCCCCCTTTAATGACCACATGATATGCAGGTAAACACATTTTTGTTAAACTTTTTAGGAAATGTTTTATTTAGATTTTTACTTGAAAATTATTTATTTTAATTTTTACATTTTAGGACTTAATTAATTAATAGCTTTCATTCATGAACCCCTGCAGTTCCATCACAAACCCTAGTCTGGGAAACCCTGATATAATGTAATATTTAATGCACTTAATGTTGTTGACAACAAAGGATGGAACATATTTTCTTTCTCTTTGTATTTTTATATCAATATGGTACAAGATTATCCTATTCAAATCAATGTGATAAAAGGTCAATGTGTCAGGTCAAAAGTAATCTAAAAAGTAATCAAAGAGTAGTCTGAATACATTAGATTACATTACTAACTTTTTTTGACAGTTTTTGTCATGTAATTTGGAATCAGTAACTGACTACAATTTGTATCTACTGAATATTATCAACATTAAAAACAAGTAGTCAAGTCAAGTCAAGTCACCTTTATTTATATAGCGCTTTTACAATACAAATTGTTTCAAAGCAGCTTTACAGAGATAACAGGAAAACAATGTTGTAATAGTATTGTTCAATTGAAAATTAAATGTCCCCAACTAAGCAAGCCAAAAGGCGAAGGCAACAGTGGCAAGGAACCAAAACTAAGTACTCACACAGGGTATGTTTTTGTACCAAAGAGAGTTTGATACTTAAATCAATTTCTATGGACAGTTTGTGTATATAGGCTATTTGTTCTTCATGCTAAGGGATACGTATTTCTGCAAAATGTGTTGTGATTGAAGGATGACACCATTAGAGATGATATACGTTTTAGAACCTAAAACTGAAGTTTAGAGAATAAAATCTCATCCTTTATGAAGATATTAAGTGTTTTGTACTTATTAGTGTTCCCTTTGCAGGAACAAGCAGGTCAGGAGATGAATGAAGTGAATCAGGAACCAGACTTGCTGGCCCTCAAGTTTCTTTATAACACAGATGAACCCAAAGACACCAAAGTAAGTTTGTTACAAAAAAAGTACCCCAAAAGGCTTGTGATTTAAGTTAATATTTCAATAATTTTGAAATATTAACTTGGGAACATTAATATCCTCAATATTAATATTAATATCCTCAAGCTTTAAAAACATGATATTATGAGCCACATGCGTGTAAATGAACACAGTGGTATCTATAAAAATAGATATATATCACATAACAATTATCAAATCAAAGGCTGCGATTTAGATTGATCTACATGTTTCAGAGTGAAGAGCGGTCTTCACTCTGAAACATGTAGATCAATCTAAATCGCAGCCTTTGATTTGATAATTGTTATGTGATATATATCTATTTTTCATTTTGATGTATTTATACATTTTTGATTAATTGTAGCCTCATTTGTTTATTTTAATGTTACATTCAATTGAATTAATTAATAACTTTGCGAACCCCCATTTGGGAAGCCCTGCCTTATCCTTTTCTAAAAATGTGTGGATTAAAACAATCTTAAGCTTTCAAAATTGGATTTTTTAGTGCTCAGTGCTCACCTTCAGGGGCCCTATTGGGCTTTTGGGGCTCCTGGCAGTGTGAGGCCCCTAGAGGAAAAAACTGCTCACAACTGAAATGAAATGATTAGGATTGTCCCTTTAATGTTTTTTAGGAACCTGTCAGCAACTGTACCTCTGCTCCTGCACCGGCAGTTTCCTCTTCTTCATCTTCTGGCACAACAAGCACAATCCCGCTCCCTGCGTATCTCTCGGCATTATTAGCAGCTAAACCCCGACCGGCCCTTCAGGGCCCCGCCACCTTGGAGCAGATGAGAGCAGAGCTCCGAGATCTTCGAGATGAACTAAATACGCTGAGGACTCAGCAGAAGTTAGTGCAATATGAATGTATTTAAACTAAATAAAAATGTTGAGATTCCTATCCTTATATTTATGTAAAAAAAAAATTTGTAATGGCATTGCGTTTCAGAAAAGAAATCAAACTGCTCATGAACGAACTGGATGAAGAAAAGAAGATGCGTTTGTCACTGCAAGTAAGCATGAAGATGAGTCAAGAGCCTCTTAACTCTTTATTCACAATTTCACTCATTACCATAAAGTAGAATTTATTTAATTGCCTGAAACGGACCTATTATAGCCTGGCATGCCAGACCTACATCAAGATGTTAGGTCTGGGGAACTCTCCATTGACATACCTCAATCCGAGGGGCGGGATAAACGGTTGTCTTTCAAAATCCCTCTGCATGCAATAGGACAGCGCTAACCAACCAGAGCAACGAACGGCTGTGGCTGAGTGAGTCCCGTGCGTCTCTATACACGATGTGATTGGCCTGACCCGAAATTGGTTTTTCCAACTAAAAAGTCTATTGAGAGTTGCTAGACCACACTGGCAGCGAAATGATTTTCGCGGCCGCTAGGGTGCGTCTAGATTTCTAGGCTAGACCTATTATGCTTTTTTTCACATTTTCAACAATCTTTAGTGTGTAATGTTGCTGTTTGAGCATGAAAAAGGTCTCCTAAGTTATAAAGCACAGTCACTCCAAAGCGAGATATTCTCTATATTAGTGCGCAGAGTTTTAGACTGTAGTCTTGAGTTTTCTTCTGGGAAAGAACACGTCATAATATTCCGCCTTTAAGTAATTCTAAATAAAGCATACGCAAAATAAAGGGACGAGGCCTGGTTGAGTGTGTTGAAACTCACTGTTATGTTAAAGGGTGTAACAATTTCCCAAACATGCTCAAGCAGTTGACCAATCACAACACACTGGTCCAGCCGACCAATCAAAGCACACTGTGCTTTTCAGAAGGAGGGGCTTCATAGAGACAGGAACTAAACAGGGGTGCGTTTCCCAAAACCATCGTTGCTAACTAAGTTAGCAACTTTGATGGTTGCAATGCAGTTTCCCATTGCCAACCATCCAAGTTGCTAACAGGTTAGCAACGATGGTTTTGGGAAACGCACCCCAGAGCGTTTCTGATGGACTGGGAAGAGAGGAGCATCAATAATGTAAAATATGTGAATTTTTTTTTTCTTTTACATTCAAACATTCTATTCTATTAGACCCCAAAGAAAAATCAAAACTTTGGAAAAGGGCATAATAGGTCCTCTAACATGATCATTTGACAGTATATATCACTGACCCTCTCACTTGTGCTCTATTTCATCTCAGATTGAAGTAGAACGCCTCAAGAAACACATGTCCGAGTGAGCCAGTTCTGAGGTATCCATCACCTGATCAAACCACAGATACGCCACCGCGAGTCTCAAGAGTGGACACGAAAAACTTTCAGAGACTAAGGAGGGACTCCTGGGAATTGGTATCAAGATTAATTGTGAAAATATATTGTGCCACTTCATGGGTAATATAAAAGAATGTTTTGGATTATAAACTTTGGAAGATGACTGAAAGAGACATCTACCGGTATATAGTTTTAAATAAATACATTTAATGCTGGGATGTCAGATTCTGTCAGATCTGGAGATTTCTAAAGCTTTAAGAAGACTGGTCAAACGTTTGGAGTCAGTAAGATTTCTTTATTGTTTTAAAAAGAAGTCTCTTCTGCTCACTAAAGCTACATTTATTTGATAACCAATACAGGAAAAACATTATATCATGAAATATTACATTTGAAAAATGTTTTCTTTAAATTTTAAAATGCAATTTATTCCTGTGATTGCAAAACTGAAATTTCATCATCATACTTCAGTGTCACATGATAATTCAGAAATCATTCTAATAAGCTGATTTTCTGCTCAAGAATAATTTCTTATTATTAATGTTGAAAAACTATTTTGTGGAAACATGATACTTTTTTCAGGATTCTTTGATTAATAGAAAGTAAAAAAAACAGTGCTTTTTAGTAACAATGAAAATAAAATTGATTTTATCAATTAAAAACAAAAAACCTTACGAAAGAAAGAAAATCATACTGATCCCGAACATTTGAACGGTAATGTATAATGGAATGTATAACTTTGCTATTATATTTAATTATATTGTACATTTTGTATATGCGGTGGCAGAAAGTCAAGAAGTGAAGCATATATGATGTAAAAAAGGGTCCTGCAAGATAAAAAATGGGAACCACACAATTAGATTTTAAGTTAAAACACAGACAACTAAAGTAATACTGTACAAAAACATCTATTTTTAGAAAAATATTTATTTACATTACATAAAAACAAACAGGTGTAGCTGTACCTTGATGAAGACAACACAACAATAATCAGTATATTATAATTCTGAAGGGACAAACCGTGAAAGACAACATGTTGACACAAGAAAAACAACTTCAGATCATTCTAGTGAAAGACTAAATGACAGCTATGCCGAGTAACTGAGTTAAAGAGGCGAGGGTCACAGTCTAGAGACAGGAATGTCCTTGCTTAGGACAGTCCGGATCAAAAGTTCGAGTCTTCACAAGGAATCGGTTTGAACGTCACATCTTTATTTTTCTCCAGCAGAAGATCATAGCGACACAGAGGCCTGTTGAAAAGCAAAGCAACAGTTTAATGTGACATTTATAAAAAATAAATAATGAACAGCATTTATTTAAAATAGAATTTTTTTGTAACAATATACATCACCGTTCAAAAGTTTGGGGTCTAATTTTGTTCTTTTTTTTTTTTTTGCAAGAAATTAATATTTTTATTCAGTAAGGATGTGTTAAATTGATAAAAAGTGATAGCATTTATTCAAAATAGAATTTTTTCTATAATTTATAAATACAATTTAGAAACAATAAATATTTACTGTTTTTAAAAAACTTTTTATTCATCAATGAATCCTGAAAAAAGTATCACAGGTTCCAAAAAAATATTAAGCAGCACAACAGTTTCCAACATTGATAATAACCGAGTATCAAATCAGCATATTAGAATGATTTCTGAAGGATTATGTGAAACTGAAGATATTTTATATTGTAATTGTATTAATTGTAATAATATTTCACAATATTACTGTTTTTTTCTGTATTTTGGATCAAATAACTTCTTTCAAAAACATCAAAAATATTGTGTTTTCAATCTTTTGATTGAATGTGTGTACTGTGTATGTGTGTGTGTATGTATTATATATATATATATATATATATATAAACAAACATACAATCTAAAGAACCCTTTTCCACTATAAAGAAACTTTTGTGCTATGGAAAGGCTCCATGGATGAAACCATAAATGCCAATAAATTACCTGTATTATTGTTTTTTAATTTATGATTTATTTATAATTTATGATACACAGGGTGAAAAAAAAGATAAATAATTTAAAAAAAACAACAAAAAGGTAATGATGGAAATAGTTCAAAAATACATTCTCATTAGCAGATAACAGTGGAACACTGAAATATACGAAGATAGACAGACAAAGTAGAAGGTGCACTTGATAGTGTGTGCATTTAGAACTGAAGTCTAAATATAAATCCGGGTGAAGATGTGTAATGAAATCTACTAGCTGGAATGAAAAGGGTTAATAAGCCAAATGAAGAGAATGGTGTACTGGGCCGATGAAGGGTAAATCGAATTTTTTTCAAGTTTACAAGGCCTCTTTAATTCAACAAGAGTGTGATGGGGGATAGGAGTTTTTCCAGTTAAACAAACTCGTCCCGGCCAGCAATGTGAGAAAAGCAATTAAGTCAGCAAAAATAGCGAGGTAAAAAAAGCTTACATTTGAAGAGTGTACAAACGTTTGAGAACGCACCTGAGGTTGTTCTGTAGAGGAGTCAGGCGAATGAGCAGCAGCCGTAGTTTCTTACGTGGCCGGAGTCCTTTTGCAGGACAGAACTTCAGTGTGATCTTTTCAACAGGCTGGATGTCTCTCTCAAACTGAGCAAGAAGACGGGTCTCCACATACTTCTCAAACATTATGGATTTACTGGAAAAAAGGATGAGAAACATTAGCATGAGCCCAAATAATGAACCTGGAACTACTCTTTAATAAAGACAAATGTCCGAAAGGAGAAATGAGACTTTCACGGACTTACTGGTTGAGTTCAACTTGTGTCTCTTCCTTTCCGTTGTGTAATTTAATTGTTAAATATCCCCAATGCAATTTCTGGTTCCATGTGACAATATCAACCTTGTAACCAAACTCTGATGGAGATAAAGATTAAATAATGAGAGTTTGTTTTTACAGAACAGCTGAAAT
This sequence comes from Chrosomus eos, assembly GCA_036326025.1. NCBI lineage: Eukaryota > Metazoa > Chordata > Actinopteri > Cypriniformes > Leuciscidae > Chrosomus > Chrosomus eos. The sequence continues at coordinate 27,827,869 of CM070834.1, forward strand.
GCAAAACTAGAAACAGCATATACTTTTAAAAATACTACACTACCAGTCAAAGGTTACAAATCATAATTACCATTTTTTGTAGCGGCTGGACCAATCAGATGACCCCTTGTTAACAAGGTAACTGATGGTTCTGTTTATATAGTTAACTGACTGTTATGTTTGTGTTATGTTTCCATAACTCCATTACCCGGTTTCAGTTTCGGATTCAGTCACTTTCACTTTCCATTTTACCCATGTATGCTTGATGGTGTGTGTTTGTTTAGACTAGTTATGTTCATGATTGAGTTAAATAAATTTATTTTTTAAGTTTTATAGATTAATAAATAGATTTTTTGTTGCTTTCACTAGTCGTGCATTGTGACATTTTTATTAACAAATCTGATCTCAATTGACAGTAATAATGAATATAACTGAAATGCACTAAAAAGGTGCTCACTGCAGAATGGAGTAGCTCCATTTGTTTGGAAATACGTCCTTGTTTCTCCAAGCCGGACCAGTGATTCCCTCCAGTGTACAACATCGTAACCTAGGCCAATGTAATGAAATGATGAATGTCTCAGAATGGGCAATTAAACACATTAAACTCAGAGTTTCCTCAGTGTTTGGAGTTTACCAAAAACAGGACATCCATCCGGCTTAAACTTCTCACAATCCATGCACTTCCCATCTAGGAAGTCTGTGTAGGAGTCACAGGGGTAGGCAGTAATGGGACAGGAGCCGTTCACAGAACTCATGTAGAGAAACACCGACCTCTGATGGTCACACTTGAAATACTGTGATCCTGAGGAAGATTAGAGAGGAATTTTGTAAGAAGTTTCAACCCACACACGGCAAGGGGGTCAAAGGCACAAAGTATTCATACAAATGTTTCTAATAATGTCTAAGTTTATACTTGTTCAAAACAATCACTTTAGTTTATTTTGATAAAAGACATTTTTAAATATACTGTCATTCAAAAATGTTCATTTTAAAAATACAGAAACAATTCAAAAAGTAAAATATTTATTCAGTTATTGAAAAACTGTTGCTTAAATTACATTGAACAAAACTGAAAATCATTAACAAGTGCTATGTCTCAAAATATAGAAATTCATTTTATTCGATTCTGATTTACTACATAAATCTACAACATTTTCAAAAACATAAGAACCCAGAAAAAAATTGCTAATAATAATAAATGTTTTTTGAGTATCAAATCAGCATATTAGAAATGATTTCTGTAGGATCATGTGACACTGAAGACTGGAGTAATGATGTTGAAAATTCAGCTTTGATCACAGGAATAAATTATATTTTAAAATATATTAATATAGAAAATTTTAAATTGTCATAATATTTACCAATATTACATTTTTTTTGTGTGTGATTTTTTGTAAAATCAGCTATGGTGAGCATAAGAGACTTCTTTTAAAAACATTAAAAATCTTACTGATCAAGATATATACTGTATATATTTTACACAATTGCCTTTCCTACCTTCAAATAAAATATATATACATTTTTATAATGACAATTTTCTTTTTTGGTTACATTATTAAAATGATATAAAAGCTGACCTGAAAAGATGCTTCTGGGGCATCCTGGCTGGTCCGCTCCACCGTTTGCATAGTAGTCGATGTGACCCAGGAGATTGCGATAGCCCAGTGCTACAAGACAATGGCAACAATGAATTAACCAGACCTAGATTTTCTGCATTTGGTGTTTGCCTTTGCAAATGTCACATCTACAATGTTGTGAGCGGTTGCAAGGGTGTCGCTTCCTGAACCGAATCAAGAGCCCCACGTGGAGATAATGATGTGTGAGAAAAACAGTACCATCCATGTCTGTGTGTAGAGCTTCCACAAACTGGGCATCAGAGGGGTCTAGACGCTCACTGGGAAGCCGACCATTAAACTCTGGCCCTGCTGGATCCAGCGCTGAATAAAGCAGATGAAAATATCATAAAGCTGATGAAAATATCATAATACTGAAACTGATAATAGCTTAAAGCAGGGGTTTTTAAGCAGAGTTTAGCTCCAATCCTGATCAAGCTCACCTGCCTATAACCTTCAAGTGCAGCATCCCAATTCAGCTACTTATTATACTACACCCTAAAAATATGAGCTTTTTTTGTGAAGAAAAATTACATACTTTTGTGTGTGTGTGTGTGTAGCAGAAGAGTAGACAAGCTTTAGGACATACTATTAAATTGTGTCTTTAATGGACACTGTCGCATATTTACGTATATCCTGTCACTGTAAACTGGCCTGTCAATCATGTTTTCACAGTTAACATCCTCCACTTTAAATTTAATTTAATTTCCTAATGTTTTGGAAAGAAAAGAAATAGCACGTTGATCTGCCAGATGTGGGTCTTTAAATGTAAAGACCTCCCATATTTTTGCATAATGATGCATTTAAAAGTTAACGGCCAAATGGATCTAAAAGTTCGCATCGTTGTTGCAGATGAAATATAACATGGATAAGATAACAATAAATAAAGGTTAAATGTTGATCATTAGTCACTCAAACTCTTTGACTTCTATCTAAACCTCTCTACTTAACCATCAGTCGCACACATCCGCCATGTTTGAACACTTTTTATTCGTGTTTGTGGTTCTGAACCGAATCCTCCTCCAAAGCGCAATGGGTTGTGGGTAATATTAGCGTTATAGGGTGTGCAGAACCACACTTTGAAAATCTATAACAGAAGACCATCCGGTGACTTTTGGGTCACACTTATTCTAATCTCACATACTATTTGGGATGGATAATATGCACATAGGGATGCAGGGTTGTAAGTCCGAAGACCTCGGTTAGCTTGTCCAGGTGTGTTTGATTCGGGTTGGAGCAAAACTCCTGAGGGCCAGAGTTGAGAATCCCTGGGTGAATGAATGAATCTCACCTGTTATCCTGCCAATTTTCCCGCCAAATCCGGCCCCAGTGAAACCTGCAATGTGGGCTCCTAGACTGATGCCAATCATGTGAATGGAGCTCAGGTTGGCCCCATTGATCTGGAATGTCAACCATGCAAACACACTAGTTAGGCAGCTATAAAAACATGGGAAATTGAGAGGCCATACAGCATAAACAATTAAAATATTTATAAAGTTTATTTTGTTTGTTTTTATTAAAAATATATATTTTTAACATTAAGATTTGGTAGTTGTTAGCTTTTCATCCATCTTCAAACCCCCTGCAGTTCCTACACATCCCCCAGTTTGAGAAAGCCTGACATAAGTTTAACTTTGTTGATAACGAAGAGTGGATAAATGTTCTCTCTTTGCATTTTTATATCATTATGCTACACGATTATTCTATTCAAATCAATCTAAAAGTAATCAGATTACATTACCTAAAAATTGGGATCTTGTAATTTGTATTCAGTAATGGATTACGGTTTGTAAGTAATCTACCCAGCACTGCAAATAAACGTGACTATTATGTCAACATAAGGATTGCATTAACCTGAGCAAGTTAATTATTGCAGGGCTATAAAACGCCTGTATTGTTCACCTGTGCACATACAAACCTACTGCCAATGCCTATCTGGTGCTAACAGTGAAAAACTATCCATAAAAGAGTCCAGGAATATATTATAATGCATTTATCATTGTCCATCAACAAATATTCCATAATTGTTGACACACTCTAAAAAATGCTCTGAGTTGTTTTAACCCAATTTTGGGTAAAATATGGACAAACCCAAATGTTGGATTAAAAAATGCAATAGATAAATTTGGGTTTGTCCATATTTGACCCAAAATTGGGTTAAAACAACCCAGCATTTTTTATAGTGCACCAACAATTTAGGCTCACCCACTTATTAAAGGGTTAGTTAATGCCAAAACTAAAATGACCCATGATTTACTCACCCTCAAGCCATCCTAGGTGTATATGACTTTCTTCTTTCAGCCAAACACAATCAGAGATATATAAAAAAATATATCCTGGCTCTTCCAAGCTTGATAATGGGAGTCAATAGTAACTGAGATTTTGAAGCCCAAAAAAAGTGCATCCAGCCTTCATAAAAGTAATCCATACGACTCCAGGGGGTTAATACAGGCCTTCTGAAGCAAAGCCATGTGACGTTATAAGAAAAATATTAAATATAGCTTGGAAAAGCCAGAATACTTTTTTAATATAACTCTGTTTTTGGCTGAAAGAAGAAAGTCATATACACCTAGAGGGCGAGTAAATTATGGATCATTTTCGGGTGAACTAACCCTTTAATTTCCAATAAGCCCACCCAGAATTTGGCTGCATCTGAAATCACATATTTACGAGTAGTATGTCCGAATTCACACACAGCACTCTTTTATGAGTAGGCCTAAAAAGTTCCCGGATGACCTACTACTTCCACTGAGATTATGAAGTGCGCATCCAGTGGACACTTTACTATCCCATGAGGCCACAGGAGGATATTAGTGAATGGCAGTGAAGCGACGCAACTGATGCTGGTAGGTCACATGACAATGACATACAACACACATTCATACTACAGAACGTACTTTTTAACGGTTGTGAATATAATTACTTATTCAAAAGAACTACCTACTCAGAGAGTATGCACAGCCTGTGATTAAAAACATACTGGAATTCTTTTTTTTTTTTTTTTAATAAAAAATTATGTATCTGAGATCTTTTACCTCCATTTTCTGGATGAGATCAGTAAGATTTTCAGCCACTTTGCGCGTGTTTTTCACGACTTTCCAGTAGTTCAAATTGGTTGCACCACTGTTCCAATCCACCACAATAGCATTCATGTCACGGCGGTTGAGAAGGAACTCCACAAACTGGTAGATCCAGACTGGAGGTGAGCCGGTGGGCCGGTACCCGTGGATGATGAAGGTGGTGGGAGAGCGGAGGTTGAAGCGAGGATTGCTGAAGGGCTCTTGGTGGGAGAGCAGCTGACCGCAGGAGATGTTGGCCCGTGTGTAAAGCAGCAATCTGACATTCAAAGCCGTCCCCGCAATGGAGTGTTTAAGGTCAAGGTCTATCATCTTCTCACACTCTTGAGCTTTAGGGAGAAAGTAAATAATGTTTCAAGGCTGGCTTCTCTGTAACTTTAGTCTTATCTCATTTCATATAAGATGCAACTAATCGATGCATTTGATTAAATTAATGATGTGATTATTCAAAATATTTCAGAGGACACCGAGATCCATTGCTGACTTTTACATTTCTACATATGAACAGAACACTTCATCTTTTTTGGAGACATTTTCTTAATACTAAAGCGAAGCTTCGGTTGTGGAAATCATTACTATTTTACTAAATCAATTATTTAGCTGACACTGTCATTCATTCAAAAATACACAAAACATTTGTATTTCTGATCACCATCTTTCGGATAAAATGTGAAAATCTTTCTTATGCTAATATTCAGCCAAGTCAGTGTTATTAATACAAGTTATTTTCTAAAAAGCGGTGTCTTGTTTAATATTTCTTATGTAATTGTTAAAAAAAAAAACAATATCAGCTTTGTTTTTATTTGGACAGCACAAGAATTTCTATGGAATAATATTACATTCATATAATTTAAATAATAATAATAAATATATATATATATATATATATATATATATATATATATATATATATATATATATATATATATATATATATATATATATATTACATATATATATTTTTTAATTATATATATATATATATATATATTTTTTTTTTAAGTAATTACAATTTTTTTCTCAGAATTGCAGGATATAAATGCGCAAAGCTTATGTCTTTTGACTATATAACTTGCACGTTTATATCTTGCGATTCTGAGAAGAAAAAAAGTCAGAATTATGAGATATAAAGTGCAATTACTTTCTCATTTTTTTTTGGAATCAAGCTAAATAAATAAAATTTATTAATGTCATTTGATAATCATATCATGCATAGTTTATTTTAAAGGTAGCACAAAGCACACTTTTTAAGTAAAACCCAAGACTTTTTGAAGAGAACTGACTTCCATTAATGCAATAATAAAAAAAGTGTATTAGAAAAGCTGTCTTGAAAACGCTTTGATACGTTTTTATCTTCTTCCCAATACATTGGTGTATGAGTCCAAGAACTTTTGAGGGCCAATGGATATCAAATTACCACTGGAATCTGTAACCGGCAATGTACTATGGTCCTACTTTTAAGAGAGACAACCGAAAGGAATAACAATGTAGTCTACAAAAAGCATTCTTTTTACATTTACACTTAAAAGCAGACGAAAATGAGTGGGAAAAAGGTGTGCACGTATGTTTTGGTATTTACAGGAAGAGTGGGAATAATGTTACAGTACATCTGTGGAGCCCCAACATGAAATTATTTTTAACATTTCCAGAGAACTTGCATAAAGTAACACCCATCATAATGAGACAGCATTGACTGTGAGTAATATAGAAACTGTATTTTCTCTCTCACAGCTGACTGTCTCATGTTGTTTTAGGCCACTATGGTTAACCACGTTGAAGTGCGAACATTTAGAATAATGTGATTAGAAAAGTAAAACCCTTTGTTTCAACATTACCTCTGAAAGTGTGAAACAACATCAGCATCACATATAAGAGCCCCCAGAAGAACGTCCTGTAGAACTGCAAAAGAGACAAAAGCATGACAGAAAGCTCAGATAAAGTGTTACAATCTAAAGGCGTATTTCACACACTTCTCATCTTAGCAATGTTTTTTCTCACTTTAAAGTGGCAGAAGTGCTGCAAACTTCTTTTGGTTTCTTATTACTTGCTGGCCATATAAAACAATTTAGCATTTTTTGTGGAAAGCCACGCATCACGTATTTTCCACATGATGAAACCATAAGTTTCCAGTGACCCCATCACACACACTCACATTCAGTTTCAATTAATCTCTATAGTTTTCTTTTATTATTTTAGTATCATTGATATGTTTTGTTAGATTTTATTTTTCTATTTTAATTGTAAATCTATTTTAATTTAATTGTACATTTCAAGTAATAAAAATGATTTCTTTATGGATATATATATATATATATATATATTTTTTTTAATAAACATTAACATTTTAAAATGCAGGAAGGTTTGTGTAAGGAACAGGTTTAGGTGCTTAAGGAATACAAAATATACATAACATCATTAGCTCAGCATTAAAACCACATACAAGTCAATGAAACCCCCCACCATTGAACAATAAACTAAAACGAACAGTTTTTAAGTCATTGTGAGGTTGTGTGCATTTTAGAGACTCAACTAAAAAGAAGACAAACTGGTTTTAACCTGTTGTCATGGGGAAAGTATAATGTGCTTACCAAACAAGCAGTACAAATCACATTAACATTAACTTTGTTCCCAGTTAAAACAATTGTACATGAAATAATATGCAAACCAGCCTGACAAACCAGTAATGTAAACATTCACACAAACGTATAGTAGCCATGTACTAATGTGGTCACAAGTGGACATCAACATTGTCTATTCATACAAAGAGCTACTACTATCAGCAACAAGGAATATTTGACATGAAATGAGGAGACATCTTACCATGTTGGAGGAGTATCCAGACATTTATATCTGACAACGTCAGTGTTGCTGATACTTCATTTGAAGACACCAGGAAATAGTAAGGTGACACACTGGCTGAGCTGCTCCTCCTTGACTTTAACTGCTCCACCCACCATCCTACAAACATCCACCTACAGGTGGCACATTCCTGAAATATAATCCTGATTGTCTGGTGGACCTGTTGAGAAGAAACGCAGGACTCAACAGGAAGCTTGAAAAAAGCTGGGATTTTACAACTGAATTAAACATAGTTTAACATAGAGCAGGTGGACTGCGTGCACATATTATTATTTTTTTTTTTACATTGGTTGACCAACATAACTTTGGAAAACTATCTAATTAAGTGGTATTATATAATATATTATATAACACATTATAAGTAGTATAATAAAGGGATAGTTCACCCAAAAATAACATTTCTGTCATCCCTTACTCCCCCTCAAGTTGTACCAAACCTGTATGAATGTCTTTCTTCTGCTGCGCACAAAGATATTTTGATGTAGGTTACCAAATAGTTGTGGGGCACTATTGACTTCCAAAGTATGGAAGAAAAAAAAGACTATGGAAGTCAACCGACTGTTTGGGTTACCCATAATCTTCTAAATATCTTCTTTTGTGTTCAGCGGAAGACATAATTAACATTTTTGGGTGAACTGTAGGCTACCTTTAAGTTCACACAGGTGACTATTTAGAGTAACAACAGGTGTCGTTTGAAAAGTGTAGGCTACTTGTGCTATCTTTACCATGCCACTTTCAAAACAGATGTTTTGTTACCGTCTGCAATGACATAACCACTGATCTATAACTGATTATTTATATATGCATAGCCTACTTTTGGTCCAGATATTTTAGGGGCGATATCGCCATCTAGTGGCTCACTGTGGTACTGCGGTGTCGTAATTTAGTTCATTACGACAAACCAAACACCATCCTTATAAAAAAGAGTGCATGACTGTCTAACATCAACCGAAAAAAAAAAATATAAAAAAATTAAATCTAACATTTCAAACACTTAAAATCGCGTTAGAGAATGTTTGACAGGGACAGGGATCTCGACAAGACCATCCTCGTGGGAAACATCCACAGCTGTGTGACGGAGGAGATTCTGTTCGAGTTGTTTCTGCAGGTGAGCTCATCCAGGCCATCATCATCATTCACCTGTTCAGAGTTTTGCGAAGATTGTTTATTTATATGCAATGCTCAAATGATTCCTGTCTTCTTGTCAAATCGGTTATTGCATCCCATGTGTCTTGGGTACGTTTGCTAACGTTTAGAGCAGAGGTTTCAGTCTTTTAGATGCCATGGACTCTAAACATCATCCTCGTGTGACTGTGAGATCCTAACATTTAAAAGGCTTCTATCTTTTATAAACACCCAATTTATACACTGATATTATAAATCTAAAATCCTAAGCCTCTATTAAGTTACATTATATTTATATGTCCTACTCCCTATAGTAATATACTGTTAAATTTATTATTTATTAATCAATTTATTGAATGGCCCACTGGGAGTTTCCGGACCCCAGTTTAAAACCCCCGGTTTAGAGTATCATGTTAAGGAGCTTTAAATCATTAAATTAGACAGGCTTTATGGCTATAATTTAAGAAACAAATTGACCTAAAATCTTATCAATAAACTTTTAAAGAATGATATATGTTTGAGACATTATAACAGCTATTCATTCATTAATTTAATGGTAATTTATTGTTTTTGTTATGGTTATTTTATTATTATTATTATTATTAATACAATTAGAATTGTAACATATTGTTTGTTGGTCATTTTTTTTTATTTTTATTTATTTATTTTAATTTTTTTTTTTAGTGTGAAAGAAAAAATTCTCATACACACTTTTTTTTTTTTTTTTTACTTAATTTTTTCTTCATATATGATTCACTTACCAGGCTGGGCCGGTAAACAAGGTGCATATATTCCGAGACGGACAGCAGGCTCCTTATGGATGTGTTTATTATAAGCATGCTGAAGCTGTTCCGTACGCAGTTGAACTTCTCAATGGAATCTGGCTCTATGGGCAGCCAATTAAGTTACAAGGTAAAATTGCTGGGTAACTAAAATAAGTGTTGAGGTAAAGGTAGACATGTTATCTTAACAGAATGCTTGTGCTTTGTTATTTCTAGGTGGCCATTATCACAGAAATTACATGCTGGCATACCACATGGAGAATGGACTGATAGCAAACAGGTGTGTCAGATTACAAAAAAAGGTACAGTTTCATCATGCACTTTTGTCAGTGTTTTTGTTTATGGCAAAGCTTGGCATTATGGGTATTAAAAAAGGGCAGTTTTTACTACAAAGTATGTGATTTCAGATGCAGCCTCTTACTTCAGCGATAAAAACAAAGCAAAAAAACAATTGTGATGTTTATCTAAAGTCATTTTTACTTATTAGTATGGTTGAACTGAATCTTCGAAGGCCAGCAGCAAAAACATTGGTTGATAAAGTGAGAGTAATACATATACATAAAGTATATTTGTGTTATTTAACAAGTCATTATAACAGGTCTGCACACTAGGTTAACTACAATGAGCATCATGTTCACACAGCGCACACAACTGTATTGTGTTTTCTTTAAGTGATATTTAGCATGTTGAAATGTTATGTATTGTGTGACATTTATTGCAATTCCACATACTTTATTTCCCTTCAACGTTTCCCATACAGTTCTGATGCTGTGCACCAGGACAATATGGTTTTGAATTTAAATGGCAGTCCAGGTGTGGAGAACCGCTCTAATGAAGCATGTGGCTGGAGTGACATGGTAACATACACAAAGAGAAAAATACAATCATCATGTTTCTTCCTTAAAGGTAGGGTAGGCAATTTTTGGAGAGGCTAGCAATAGCAAGCTAGCTTTGAAAGCATAAGATCCCACCCTCCCTTCAGAGTCTCCAAAGCCACGCCTCCTTCAAAACACATTAACGCGCACACACAGCAGCGTCTGCAAAGCGTCACAAGACGAGAGACTGCGTTACCTCATGTCTCGAAGCACATAACATTACAATAATAATGAACATAAACAACATCACTGACCTGTACCACCTGACTGCTGCTGCAGATACATTTCACAGATGTGCGGATACAAAAATATCCATATTTAAAACTTGATCAACTATAATAACTAGCTTCCGACAGACGTTCGTACACATCGATTTACGGCGAAAGAGTAACATTTGACCTGACGCATGAAGCATTGAAGCGCAGAGGATCGAGCCAGTCACGAATTAAGTCTAAAATGAGAATTTTTGAAGAGAAATGTGGGAGGAGCTTGAGTTTGTTGCCCAACCCTATTTGTTTGAACCGCGAGAGGCGGTGTAGTCCTACATCCTACGTCACACATCATCTTTTGGTGTAAGTCGACTTGCGTAGGGTCTGTAAATTATGGGCTATTTTTAATTTTTGGTTGAACTATCCCTTCAACTTAGTGATTGCTATCAGGATCTGAAGAGATTTTAACCAGCATAACCAACAATGTTTCACCTACCCTGCCTTTAAGTCTACAAATAGAGCTTACAAGAGCACACTTGAGAAGAAAATCTGAAAATACCTCTGGTGTTGTATTCTCTGTGTCTTAGGTATACAGCAGCAGGCCTCTGGATGTGTGTCCTCCAGTTGTGTGGTACTGTCCGCCCCTCCAGCAGTGGATGAACTCTGGGTACCCTCCTTGGACGTCCTGTCTGGATGTCTATACGTCAGCCAGCACCAGAGAAGGTTGTGCAAATGTAAGTTTAGAGGGGAAAAAATGCTATAAAATGCGACCTTAACAGCAAAAACGAGTGTAAATCTTATTTGACAGGCTCAGTTTAAATGTAAAATCAGATAAACGTTTCATTTTCAGAGACAACAATACAGTGGACGCTGTTCAAGCATCATGACAACTCTTGCACAAAACAATACACCATATATTCCAGTGAGTGCTTTTGGTAGCACTGATTCAGACTGTAAGCTGTAAATCATTGATATCTGAGTGAGAATGCTATAATAAAGCCATCTAAATGCACCTTACTGTTTCTGGAAACATTGAAACGCAAATCTGATGATCTGAAATGTTTGTTTTTGTGACCTGCTGATAAACTTGATCACATGTTCACCTCCAGTAGGACTTTGCATCTCGTGCGGTTGCAAAATCAAATGAGGAAAAGCAATAGCATAATGATTGATTGGTCTATTAGCATTTTTACAATGACATATTTATGGCGGGGATCAAATATTAACGTCATGTATTATATTGGATGATAATTTATGGCCATTTCTAAGGGCAACTTCTATCGTTCACTCTTATTACCTTGAATAGTCTGTTGTGGGTTAGACAGTGTAAACCTCTCCTTCTCTTGAATTGAACTGGTATGATAAGATGCAATAACTTTAGACTTAAGGAGATTTTTATTCACCAAGGATAAGAATACAATGTATTTCAGTTGATTAATTAAGAAGAAATGCACAAACATAACAAAAACCTTGAGATATGTGTGAATAATTAATAATACTTATCAGCAATTATGCAGTACACTGATTACAAACATTGAAATGTTGCAAAAGATTTCCATTTCCAATAAATGCTCAATCAAAGAATCCTGAAAGAAAGTTTCTTGTTTTAAAAACGGTTTTATGTAATAATAATTTTACAACAATGTTAATAATTATACATGTTTCTTGACTGGAGTTATGATGCGGAAAAAAAATTAAAATTTAAAATGCATTCAAATAGAAAGTGTTATTTTAAATTGTATTTATAATTCACAATATTACAATTGTATGATATACTGTATTTTTAAACAAATTTGTGTTAAAAACATTTAAACAAATTACAGACCCCAAACGTTAGTGTACATTTTTTATAATAAAATAATTATTAATATTAATCATATATATATGCTTGTACTGTGTATACACATTATTTAAAAAGTCAAAAACAGTAATATTCTTAAAATATATATATATGATTTCAAACAATACTATTTCAAACAGTAATAATAGACAATATTACTGTTTTTGACTTTTTAAATAATGAAACATTTTTCTTAATACATAATACAATTAAATAATAGCATTATAATAAAGTTCTTTATAAATTGATCAAACAATTATTAATAAAATATGATCTATATTTAAAGCTTGGGTATTTTAAATGTATAAAAATAATTTCAAACTTACCATTTCAAATTTAATACTTTTTCAAACGGTAAGAATAATGGACACACTTACTGTTTCTGACTGTATTTTTGAAAATATATTTTGTATTTAGTCTATTGTGGTGCTTTGTTTATCCCATTTAAAATCTTGCTGTTCTGTTGAGGACTTAACCATGTGTTTGTCAAGGAGAAGGTGTTAGGATTCTTCCTGAAGGTTAACATGGAAAGGACAGGTGAGTTTTCACAGCACATGCGGATTCCTCCCACTGGGATATATTAGGATTGTGGAAATCTAGAGGTATGAATTGACAGTTTTTTGTAAATGATAGAAAAGGAAAAAGTGTTTGAACGTTATATTTTTACTTGTAACTTCCGTTTATTTCCGTAACTTCCCGTTTTGTGGAAATGCTGATAAAATGATACTCAGTTATTGTTCAATAAAAATTTATTGCTGGTTTATATAACAGTGACAAAAGCAAGAAGCTCTGGAAGCAAGTGTCACCTCTGACTTTCCTGTGACATGCTCTGAGGAAAAGGGTTTAAGTCTTGTAAGTCAGTCACTTGCCTGTAAAATGTCTAGAAGGTGTTGTCGTTTGTCGTCCACTGAGATTCTGCTCATAACACTGGTTGTTGTGCTGTTTGTGGTTTGCGTGGGACTAATTGTTGTAACTTGGCTCGCACTAGACAACAAAGGTATGAGACTATTACCTCCATTTCAGATGAATAATACTGAATACTTATGATGTTCTGCAGTGACCCCTGTTTTATTTAATTTTTTTCAGCTGTAGATGGTGAAGGAGAGGAAACCGGCTCAGTGTTCACTGGGAGACTGGTCATCTCTAATGGAACGGTTTTCACAGAGGAGCTCCTGAACAAAAACAGCGCACAGTTTAAAGCTCTGGCATATGACACTGAGCAAAAGGTGAATTAGACATTTATTTAATAGTTATTATTCCTGGAAGGTTTAAAAAACAGTTAAAATACAAATTACTCAGCCTCATGTCACTCCAAACCCATATGACTTAATTTTTAGATGTTAGGCCGAATAACTGTCTTACCATTTACTGTACACACAATGAAAGTGAGACATTAATTCTTCCTAACATCTAATTTTCTGTTCAATAGAAGAAAAAGTCATACAGTTTTCAAATGAGTGAGAGTTAATGTTGACAGTATTTTCATTTTTGGGTTTCATATATTTCATATATTAGTGCTGGGCAATCACATCCAAAATAGTTTGTGTTTACATACATAATATATGTGTGTGCATGTACTGTGTATATATATATATTATGAACATATGAAATATTTGCATGTGTATATATATATATATATATATATATATATATATATATATATATATATATATATATATATATATATATAATATATTATATATACATTTATTTTTTATATTGATAACACATTTTTCTTACATATATTATGTGTTATAATATATATATATATATATATATATATATATAATATTACACATTTTACAACATACATTTACAATTGTACAAAAATTTTTGTACAATTAATGTGAAATGGATAATGTGGAATGTGAAATCATACATTTATTTACACATGATGGTTCATGTCGTATTTGTTGTAAAACCTTTAAGACTGATTTTAATGAAAAAAAATCATTAGACTAATTGTTTACAGTAGAAATTGCTTGATAAAATCATCATTAATAAAAAATAAAGGGAATGGCAAAAACTCCTCAACAGTGAAACAACTGGGAGCATTACATAAATTAGAATACATTTTGTCATGAAAATGCCACAATGCAAATATGAAAATGTTAATAGTGCATAAAAATCGTAATAATTTTTTTTAAAGTAAAATATAATTGTATGTGTAAGCATATTTTCATGAGATAAATCATTATAATGGTTAAAAAAAGCTATATTATGATTTTTTTGTTAACACATCTATATGTTATGTGAACCTAAATGCAAATCAAACATCATTTTCAACAGCTGCGACTAACGCTTGTATATAGTGTTATGTTACATACCATTTCATTCTGTAAGTTATTGGCTGACTAATATGTTTTATCTCAGTATTTAAGTGAGATAAAGCAGATTTTGCGTTCTCTGTGTATTGCTGCTTGCAGATCAGCGAAGCCTACAGTCTTACCTCCCTCAAGGAGCAGTTCAGAAGTTCAAAGGTCAATGAATTCAGGTGAGACTTCATATATTACAGCCCATAAGCTATAAAAACAGCAATAAAGTTCATAATCTGTAATATTATGTGCTTGATTTAGACTCTAGAGACGTGATTTCACCAAGTGCATCTACATTTCAATCAACCAATCAGATTTGAGGGACAAATTTACAGTTTATGTCAAGTTTAGGCTTAAAGCCAGGGTTAGGTTTCACCTGTCATTTCCCTCTGATTTTCAGGAAAGGTTATGGGTAGGGTTGGGTTTGTTGTTCCAGGATCAATAAAATATGTTGATCCAGGAACATGTCTTACTTGGAAAAATCACGGTGACGTCTAGGGATTGGGTTTGAAATCAGGAATATAAATGTTGAAATAATTGACAGCTTTTGAGGTTATGAAATACAGAACCTGCACACATGTTATAGGCTAGTCCGTCTATAACATGTCCGCCTATTATTCCTAAAATAAATATCTGGATTTGGCGTCCCACTTAGTCTAAAATAGTCATATATTCGGAATAAAACATTTATCATGTACTGTAGTGATTCAGGATAAGACAAAAACATGGTTTGGAAGATGGATTCATGGTGTACTTGCTCTTTATATACATTTTTGTCAATTTTAAACAAGAAAAGTTACATGGTGTGTATATAAAAATATATAATATATCCCTTTAAGGATATATTCTCTACAAATATAGAGTGTGCTCCTCAAGTAGGTCTGTCACCAGTTTTTGGTCTGTTTTTTCTCCTGTTTCTAGCGAAGGCAGTGTGGTTGTGCACTTTGACGTCCTCTTCAGTGGTGTTCTAGATTCGGAGGCCGCGCAGGAGCAGTTAGTAGATGGTTTACAGCAGGGCGAAGCTGGAAATGATGGACTCGTAATTGACATCAGCAGTGTGCAGGTCTCAGGTAATATCATCAATATCATAGTCATCTGAAGATCTCCATCTGACCATATATTCTTAATGTAATTAGTTCATTTCATATAGCCAATCGTTTGAACTATTGTTCAGATGATTGTTTCACAGTTCAGTTGATTGTATACAATTTCTAATATATACCCTCAGATAAATCAACTTCAACCCAGAGACCATCTACAGCAAAACCAGGTGGGTTATGTTTTATATTTTATTGCTGTCTGTCTGTGTTATAAAGTCAGTCCTTTTTCTTTAGACTTTATAACTTGCAATTGAGAGTTCATATCTCATAATTCTGAGAAAGAATTGTGAGATATAAACTCGCAATTGCAACAAATAAAGTCATTCACAAGTTTATATCCCGCAATTTTGACATTATAATTCGGGTTTATAACAAGTCAGAATTGTGAGATAAAAAGTTGAAATTATCTTTAAAAAAAATGTATTTCCGTTGCGAAACATGTCACACAAAGTATTTCATGTCAGTGTATATATTCTGTTCAAACTTTTGGGGTCAGTAATATTTCTTTAATCAAATGAATACTTTTATTTAGCAAGTTTGCATTAAATTGATCAAAGTGACAGTAAGAATCCCAGAGAAAATGTATCACTCAAAAATGATTAACTGTTTTCAACATTAATCAATGGAAATGTTTCTTGAGCACCAAATCAGCAAAGGATCATTGGAATAAATTACATTTTAAAAATGCATTAAAACAAAAAATAGTTATTTTTTAACGTTATTCATATTGCATATTTGTGAAAAATAACAGATTTTGTTAAAAAAAAATCAATGTTTTTTTACCTGTTGGCTGGAATGGTAATAGTCTTGCATTGTCTGTCAGTCACTCCAGTGAATTGTCCGGATGGACAGAAGGCATGTGCTGATGGTACATCATGTATTTCTCAAACTGACTTCTGTGATGGAATACAAAACTGTTCTGATGGCTCAGATGAGAATCAGACTGTCTGTGGTATGTATTTATGTCCCTTTTTAATATTATATGTTTTATTTAAAACATTTTTATAAAATATGCACTCAGGGCTTGACATTAACTTTTTTTTGCTCACCAGCCACTGTGGCTAATGGTAGTCACTCAGCATTTTCACTGGCCACAATTTTGACATCGATACTAGGGTATCGGCAAGGGCCTCACGATTCGATACGTATCGCGATACAAGTGTCACGGTACGATACATCACAATATATTGCGATATGATACATATTGCAGATGAAAGAGCAAGAAAGCGCAGCTGGTGTCGTATAATTCAGTATCGATATGTATCGAAAAATCTATATTTTTGATTTATATTAGTTTGTTATTTCAGATGCCTTTTTAAAAGACTACAATTGAAAAAAAATATATATTATGTAATAAAAACTCAACCCACTAAAGTGGCTAGTAGGACTGACTGCTTTACACGCCACTGTGTAAATCCACAGCATTAGGTGGGTTGGCGGGTGTTAATGTCAAGCGCTGTATGCACTTATTGCTATACTGTAGATGCAGTATTGTGTGTCTTTCATACTCCATAGCAACAGTGTGTGATGGCCAGTTTCTCCTGCTTGCTTCGACTGGATCCTTCCACTCTAAAAACTTCCCAGAGGTCTATGACAGTCCCACAGCCTGCCGTTGGATTATACGGTAATACAATTATCAGATACATCTTGACATACTTTGAGATTTCACCAACTCATAGAGTCTTTTATTTCACCCACAGAGTGACTGAGGGCTTGTCCATAAAAATAGTCTTTCACACTTTCCATACGGAACAAGATATTGACGTTCTGGAGCTGTATGAGGGCATCGGCCCTGTGAAAACATTGGCATGTGAGTTTCGACAAACAGTGTTACATTAAGATTTCTGACTTCTTAAGTAGTGTCTTGACATCAGGTTGTGTCTTTCAGACTCTCTCTCAGGAACGTCACCAGGGGACATCTGGCTATTATCTCATGAAGCCACTGTTGAATTTAAAGCAGACTACATCAATAATTTTCAAGGCTTCAATGCTACTTACACGGCAGAGAACATCAGTGCGCTCTCTAGTGGGTATTGGTTTCCCAAAAATACCATATCTGCCATTGAATCAATGTTATTTGAACATTATGATACTGGAATTTCCAACTTCGATACGATACCCGATATTTAATACCACTGCCATATATACCACCATACAGATAATTTATCATCTCCTAATTTTTTGATAATTTGGGTAGTTTTGTTGCAATAGCTGAGATGGTCCTCACTGTGGAACATGAAATCCACAGGGAGGAGTCGGATCCAAATCCGACTCCTCCCACCTTACATACACCTAAACCTACCCAACTCCGCCCCCTGATCCCTAAACCCACCCCTAATCCCTAAACCCAACCCTAATCCCTAAACCCACCCCTAATCCCTAAACCCAACCCTAATCCTACCCATCTCCACCCCTTGGATCATGATCCGACTCCTCCCCGTGGATCTCATGTACTGCATTGACACTCAGCACAGAGAGGCTTTATTTGAATTGCTTGAACTAAGTAAAGAATCAGTAATAAAATAAGTAAATTGCAAACAATAGCACAAATATACAATAGCATAAAGAGACAAAGAAAGTAAACATGGCTTTAAGTTTTTTAGGTGGGTCTAACAGGAATATTCAGGTAAGAAATAATGCTGGAATTCAAGTAATCAAATGTATAAAGTTAAATGCAGATTAATGCTTAATTAAAGTTACAAAAGTTATTCAGTCAAGAGCAGAGAGTGATTTTCTCTTTGTCTTTTGTTTGATTAACATGACAGACAGCAGCAGGTTTATTAGGCTGCTGTCACTTTAAGATCTTATGCACAGGTGATCCAATATACTGTAACACAACATGCAATTTTTTAATTTTTAATTTTTACTATTTACGTTCCAAAACTGACTGTATTTACCTGAATACTTAGAAAGACGAACATTTTGACATACTTTTTATGTATTTGACTGTTTAAGGGCAATAAGCCAAAAAAAGAAGTCAATTTGGTTCTCGCAAGCTGTTTGAGAGGCGGTTTTATGAGAGCGGCACAATAGATCAGTGGTGCGTGTGCTTTTGGTGTGAGCTCAAAACCTTTGGGAATGACTAAAATGATGCACAATACAAGCACTATTCAACCGTGAGACGAGTGAGTAAGAGGATGTGGATGTGTGTCGATTCGCTGTCGGAGAGAAGTGAGAACGCACAGTTTGATATCGGCCTATCGATAATGCAGAAAATGAGTATTGGAACCGTTTCAGATATTTCAGTATCAATACATATTGAAATATCAATTTTTTTGACAACACGTATAGAGTTCTGCAGTGATGACATGTTTTTGTAGTTGGCATCACCCGGGTTCTCTCGACAAAAACCCCATAGGATTCTTCCATTTGGCTTTTGGTTTATTGCTCTGTGACCACGAAAAGATTATGATTCTTACACATTCTGTTCCTCTAGATACATTTCCCAAGTGAACACACCTGAATTTAAAGTCTAAATGCAATCAGTAGAAGTAAAAGCTAAACGTAGCTAAAACTACATCTCTGTCGCATGGCTTCAACGTCACCATCGCTAAGCTTCTTAAGTGCAAAAATGCTAACTTTTATTTCAGTTAAAAAAAAATAATATTCAAGTTTTATTGAACTTTACGGTCTTTGGTAGATGAAGACAAGATAAGCTGTTCGTTTGAAGAGGACTTCTGTCTCTGGAGGCAAGAATTTGATGACGATGGCGACTGGATTCGAGCACAAGGTGCTACTTCTCCACCAGACACTGGCCCGAGTTTTGATCACACTATGGGCAACAACCAATCAGGTGCCATTTCATACAATATGCTATAAAGACTATTCAGTACATTAAAGGGTACCTATTATGGCATTTAAAATGTTCCTAATAATGTTCTGGGAGTCCCCAACAACAGTTTTACATGCATGCAATGACAAAAAACACTTTTGTTGTCTTATAATATGCATTTATTTTTACCTGATTTGCTCACCGACTCCCTAATGATTCGTTTGACGACTCATTTGTCCAAACCCCTCCTTTGCGTGACGCTAATCGGCGGTGATTGGTCAGATGACGCAGTCAGTTATATTTTGCGTTAGCCCAAAGCTTAAACATATTGATAAAGCACTGCAGTACTACAATACGCTTCACATAATTTCACATATTTCAAAAAACAAAAAAAATTACATTGGAGACCTAGAAGCTGCTGAGCGTAACTCTCACTCTTCACACACACACACACCACACACAACACACACAACACACACACACACCACACAACAACACACAACAACACACAAAAACACCACACAACACACACACACACACACACAACACACACACACACATAAAAGCACAATTATTAATAGTACTTACAGGTTGTGATTCGGAGGAGGAAGCTGATCCAAATAAACTTGGTATTGAACCTTCCTATATCAACCGACTCGCGAATCCACACTTGAAAGCATTTGTGTTTGTGAAGCGATCGTCATTAAAATAACGCGAACACACAGAAGGTTCGGGACGGGTGTGTTCATACTTTTGTGGTATAGTTGTAAATATAAACTCTAGCCACTGAGTCTTCACATGCTTGTCCCTGGGCAGTGAAAAAAAAAAGTTTGCTTTTGATTCACACTTAACGTGTGAGTATTACAATTACGTGAGTCTCGTCGACATGTTGTTGTCAGGTTTCTCTGTCTGCTCGGCGCGCGCACTGAGTGGGCGTGTCGAATTCAAATAATTTGTACAAGTGACGTACGAAAGTTAGAGAAAATGCATCGTTTGTCTATCGATTCATATCAGCGACTCAGAGTCGACTCTTACTTTTGAGAGACAATAACTTTGTATACGGTGAACTTTCATATTTAAAACTTTGCAGGATGTTTTTGTTCACTTAGATCTATGTTACACACTACATGAAAGGTAATTTTCAAAATTCCATGATAGGTACCCTTTAAATGTATCTGCTGTTAGCAAATACTTGAAAATGTATGCTGTCTAATGTTTTATTATACTTTGATTTCTGATTGATGATCATCGATTTTCATCTCATATAGGGTACTACATTGTGACCCCTCGGGCTCTGGAAGTTGGGATAAAAAATCCGTATCTACAGTCTTCCTCTGACTCCTGCAAAGGAATCAATGTGTCTGCAATTCTGGTTTGTTTTTATCAGGGTAACGTTTGGAAACATTCAGCTTATACATGCACATTTTTCTAAAAATGTGTCTTATAAACGCAAATTAAAATGGGCTAAGATGATGCAATGTAGTAGTCAAGTATTTTTCCATCTCTTGTGAAAAAGAAGTGCGCTTAATTGTATTGCATGTGCACTTGTAGTGTGCTTCAGATTTTAAAAGTTTATTTTTAAAACTGTACTTGCAGATATTATAATGTTAATGAAATGAAAGTCCACTTAAATGTACTTAAATGGCAAATTAAACATTTTCAATAATTTTTTTAAATAATCTTTAGTTGTCCTTTCCCTCCTAATCCATAAAAACTGCATACACCTTTTGCATTCCAGGTCTGTTTGGGCGAGTCATGTAAGCTTATAAAGTCCATTATTAATAGCGCTTTTACAATCTAGATTGTTTCGAAATCAGCTTTACAGAGAAACAGAAAGAAAAAAAAAAATCATAACTTAATTTTTCAACTAATACCTATTGTATCATCAGTAACTTCTCATTAATGAGTGAATGCACAAAAGTAACATTTGAATGTTCTATTTGCTATTATTCCTTTATTAATGAAAATAATTTAGAATTCTAATAGTAATAATAATAATAAATTTTCAAGAAATAAACAAAAACAGTGGTGCAAGAAAATAATTTTATCAGTATTATGAGAATGTTATTTTATATATCATTAGATACAATTTATAATAACATCATAATATGAGAATTATATTAATATATTTATATTACCAGTGTGAACTCCATTGACTAAAATAGGTTCATATGGTAATTCTCATATTATGATGTTACTTTAATTGAAACTATAACTCGTGACTGCTCAACTGATTTCATACGAAAATATTAATTTTACTTGCATGACATTTATTTCATATGAAAATTTATGATGATAAACGTCTTGAATCTGCCGTGATTCATCTGAATGGTTATCAGCAAAGTGACTTTAAACACACGACATGCAATTCGATACAAGTTACATTAAAGTGTATTTAGTTTAGCACTTTCATCATTTTATAGCGATTAGCACTTAATAATTCTTTTAAAGTATATTATGTCATACTTAAAAGTATCTGAGTTAACTTCTTTTGCACAAGGATGACGTCCCGTTATAAACATTTGACGAATGTAACCTGTGCCATATTAAGGTACCCAAATTTCGGGAGGAGGTTGGCTCTGACGGTCACAACAAGGAACGCTCATCCGTCACGTACATCTTCGAAAGAAGGGAATACGGTGACAACTGTAACTATGCTAAGCCACACTCAACATCGACTGCAGATGCTGTGGTCAGTTTCATGTACAAATCCACTTAGTTCGTACGGATAAAAAGTCAGAAATACATTTGCCCGTTCTTGTTTGCCTTAGTGATGGTAATTTGAAGCGCAGAAGAGCGGATTCTGAATGATATCGCCCTGGATGACATCAGCATAGTGCCTGTGGTTCCGCGGACAGGCCCCTCCTGACCCAACCCCTGTCCCTGCCTCCCACCACCCCCCCCCAGCAGTAAGGCAAGATCTAGCAATAGACCCTTTCACATGTGTCATTTTTGTCAGCAAATGCTATGGTATTAGCATGAAAGTAAAGGATTACATGTAATTTAATTCATAGAGGATGTGGGACCTTGACAAGTCACCACATCAGTTCCCAAACTACCCAATGCTTGACACAACGCTGCGTGTAAGTACACAGTAGATAATTGTTTAACTTAGCCAGATCATTAAATGCCGAATAATCATGGAAGATTCTAATAAAAAAATGGACAATTACACCCCTAGCCTTGTTATTATAATGTCTTGAGTGTTATGGTTTATCTTGGTTAGGTGTGTGGACTTTACATGCTAAGGAAGGACAGAATATACAATTGCATTTTCAAGATGTTGCTTTAGAGATGGATCGTGACATTTTGGAAATTCGGGATGGAGTGGAGCCGTATTCAGAGTTGCTAGGTAAGACATTTTGTTAGGAAGACATGAATCTTTGAAAAAAAAAAAAATATATATATGCATTTATATTATAGGTAATGGGGATTTCAATACGTTTTTCCATTAAAAGAAAATATATACTACTTTTCAAAAGTTTGGGATCGGTAAGATTTTTAAAATTAATATTTTGAAAGAAGTCTCATCTATTTAAAATGTTAAAATATTTGATCAATCATTTAATCGGTTTTCTGTTTTAATATATTTTCAAATGCAAATTATTCATGTGGTCAAAGCTGAATTTCCAGCATCATTACTCCAGTCACATAGTGTCACATGATCCTTCAGAAATCATTTTAATATTCTGGTTTGCTTCTCGGAAAACATTTCTTATTTTTCAATCCTGAAAACAGCTGCTTAATATTTTTGTGGAAACCATGATAAATATTTTCTTCAATGAATAGAAAGTTCAAAAGTCTTTACTGAGACTTTGATCAGCTGAATGCATCCTTGCTGATATATATATATATATATATATATATATATTATATATATATATATATATATATATATATATATATATATTATATATATATATATATATATATATATATATATATATATAAACAAAAAGAAAATCTTGCTGACTCCAAACTTTTGATATATGTATATTTTGATAATTGTAATATTTTATTGACCATTTATGTGAAAGACAGAAATATGCCATATTAATCAATATTTAACATAACTTTATTTTTGGATTATGTTAATGTTTATTTGCACAATATGCAAAGAAAATAAATGGATCTTTATGTAGTAATGTGTGTTTTGTCACTTAAGGTGTCCTAACTGGTGATCGTTCCTTCCCGGATCTTTTTTCCACAACCTCTCGGGTGACCATCATGTTTTCCACAGACTCCTCGGAGAATGACAGAGGCTTTCTAGCCAACTTTAGCACAGGCCTCAACATTGGCCAACCAGGTTAGTTTTCTTCTTTGTACAGTATGCGAATGGTAAAATAACATGGAGATGCCCTAAAAAACTCCAAAAACTCTCATGAATATGCAGATCCTTGTCCCACTGGACAGTTTCAATGCGGCACAGGAGTGTGTGTGTCCAATGCCGGTGTGTGTGACGGTGTAGAAAACTGCTCCGATGGCTCAGATGAAGGCGACTGTGGTAAATCAAGTCAAACTACAACAAAACCTCACGAATCAAATCCTGCTGTTCATGCTGCTGATCACAGGCTGTTGTATTTTAGTGCATTTAATGAAAGCTAATGTCACTGGAACTGAACGACTGAGACTTCAGGTCCAGAATGATCTTTACACGGTATGTGCGAAAGACTGGACCTCTCAGCTATCTGACTTCTTCTGCCGGTACTTGGGCTACAGGTAAACACTTAACCGTCGAATATATTAAGCATATTATAATATTAACCATGTAAAGACAGAAAATGTCAGAAAATTAAAAATTGCTTATGTTTGTTTGATTAATTGATACATCAGGCTTTTATGCCTCTTATAGTATGATATAAGAGAATAAGGAACTTATTCTCGAGTATGAAAAAACAGCTATATTTTATTCAGATGGCCAAACTGACCAAAAATATGCAATTTTGTGCAATGGCTAATGTTGATATGGCCATAAAGTAAGATAAAATTCTAATGTAAATCAATGAGATCAGCATAGCAGACTACATAAAATAAATATAAAAATCTGTTAATCTCAGTCTTACTAAGATCATATTTAAATTAGTGCTGGGCAATGATTAATCGCGATTAATCGCATCCAAAATAAAGATTTGTGTTTACATAATATATGTGTGTGTACTGTATATAATTATTTTGTAGATATAAATACACACACACATGCATGTATATATTTAAGAAATATTTGCATGTATATACATTTATACATCTATATTATATATAAAAATAACACATTTTTCTTAAATAGCCTATATACATGCATGTGTGTGTATTTATATATAGAAAATAATTATACACAGTACACACACATATATAATGTAAACACAAAATTTTATTTTGGATGCAATATATTTAAATGCTTAGTTGTATGATCAAAGCTCTGTAGTTTTTATTGTGGGGACAAAACATATAATGCAGTGCAATAATGATTGAGATATGAATAAATAAACTCTCCTCAAAAGCCTGATTTATTTGATACATCAGATTTTTCTAAAGAAAAAAGATGGATAATCAAGTAAACCTAAGTTGCTTCAGTCCAGTTAGTGTTTAACTTGGAATATTACTAGCAATATAAAGGTTATTATTGTTTCCTTTATAAAAATCAGTAAAGATTTCCCAGCAAAAAGTCATGTGTACCACAACCTATAAGTGGACATTTTTTAATTATATATGATAAAATGGTATAAACTATAAATCATAGGACAGAAGCCATGTGGAAGATTATGTACAACAACAACGTTTCTTTAATATCTTAGAAATTGTGTATCAAATACGTTACAAGCTTTTAGGGTTAAGCATAAAATAGTTTGTCAAATAATACCTATTGTGAAAAAAACAGTATAACGTGTTTGTTGATGTACCTAGGTCAGGAAATGCCTCATTCTCCATCACTATGGATGAAGATAACCCGTTTACTACTGTAAGTGTGAATGCTAATGGCTCACTGGATCTGAAACCCAGGTAATCTATCAAATCGATGATAACTTTTCTGAACCTCCCCTTTTATTGGCCCATAAAATCTAATTTCAAATTCTTTGTGTCTTTTTAAAGTGACGCATGTCTCAGTGAGAAGATCGTGTCTCTGCATTGTAACAATCAACGTAAGTTTGAAACCTGCAGCTTTTATCATACGCTCTTATGCTGCTAATCAATACAAATTCAACATCTTTCTGCGTTTTAGCATGTGGCGTTCGTAAAGTATCTTCAAACAGTGAGACCAATGTGGAAATGGGCAGAGAGCAAGGCAGAGTGGTGGGAGGACAGGATTCCCAGAAAGGGGCGTGGCCTTGGATAGTGTCTCTGAGCTGGCTCGGACGCCATGTTTGCGGGGCCAGTTTGATTGACAGGGAATGGTTGATAACAGCGGCACACTGTGTTTATGGGTAAGCGCTGCTCAGCATTCATGGTTGTAGTTGTAAAAAAAACATGCACTGAGAGACTAAATTATATTTTGATCCCGTAGAAAGAATGTTCACCTGTCGAACTGGGCAGCTGTGTTGGGTCTTCACTCTCAGTTTGGGACGGATAACCCTAACAAACAAGTCCATTTCATAGATCAGATTATCATGCACAAGCGCTATAACAGGATAACAAAGGAGTCTGACTTTGCCCTAATGCACTTACAGACACCGGTCAACTACACGGGTACGTAGACAAAACACTGTGTTTTTCTACAAATGTTGGGTACAAAAGATTTCTCTCTCAAATAAATATTATTCTTTTAAACTTTGGATTTTTTTAAAGAATGCTCAAAAAATATTATCACAGTTTCCACAAAAATATGAAGCAGCAATAATAATAATAAGAAATGTTTCTTGAGCATTAAATCAGCATATTAGAATGATTTCTGAAGGATCATGTGACACGGAAGACTGGAGTAATGATGCTGAAAATGTGCTTTGACGTCACAGGAATAAATTACATTTGAAAATTTTTTGATCAAATCAAGCAGCCTTGGTGAGACTTTGAAAAAACATAAACCCTGAACTTTTGAACGGTAGTGTACATGTAGGCTCCTTTTTCATCTATGATTTATTAATTTTGCAATTGAAATTGTCTGATAATTGGATGGTCATGTGATCTCAACATGGTGGCCATAATGAGGGGGAAGATGTTTGTCAGAAATACATTGTTAAAGAAAAATCAAAAGGAAAAATATAAGAAAAATAAAATAAAATGTAGCCTATTTTTTTACGACTTTTTAAACGCTTTTTTTCATTGGCTTTTGCAGTTAGCTGCACCACTACTATATCCACAGAGATAAATATCAGAACAATGTAAAATGATTTGTACATATTTTGTTGTAAAATTTGCCAAGGATTAAAAAGATTGTTCTTTTTTTACATTCAGATTACATTCAGCCCATCTGCCTCCCAGATCCCGGAGCACAGATTGAAGAAGGGAGGAAGTGTTTTATTGCTGGTTGGGGATTGCTGTCTGAAAATGGTCAGATATACACATAATTGCATTCTATTCCAGTTTTTTTTTTTCATTTCTTTCAGATTTGAGTTAATAATTTTTTGGATGGTTGTGTATAAGCTGTTTGTTTTTGATCTCCAGGCACTGTAGCTGATGTGTTACAGGAAGGTGTTGTGCCCGTTTTAAGCAACACACAGTGTCAGGAATGGCTGCCTGAGTACAACATTACAGACCGCATACTGTGTGCTGGGTATGCCGATGGTGCGGTGGACTCCTGTAAGGTGTGTACATTTTTATTTATTTTTTTTTATATAGTATACTGTATACATTTTCATATAATATATTATATATATATATATATAATATATAATATATATATATATATATATATATATATATATAAAAATATTATATTTTTTTTGTTGTTGTTGTTAATTTAATTAGATCAAGAATAGTGAACAAACTATTTTTCACATGTCTCATATAAACTCACAATTCTGACTTTTTTTCTCTCAATTGCGAGTTTGCTGTGAGAAATAAAGTCAGAATTGTGAAATATATAAAGTCAAATTCAAATGTAGCACCTACTTAGACAGTGCAGCGAATCCTCCATACATATTTATGCATACATATATATTTTTTTAATGTATTGGCATATTTTGTGGGCTCTTGACAGGGGGATTCTGGAGGCCCGCTGATGTGTGAAGAGGCTGGCCATTGGGTTCTTGTGGGGGCGACATCTTTTGGTATCGGCTGTGGACGACCCCAGCGGCCTGGAGCTTATGCCCGCGTCAGTCAGTTTGTTGACTGGGTAGCAGAGAACCGACGTCTCTATTCAGACTGGAAGGGGTTATAATAATTTAGTACGCATTGATGTTGTGTTTAAAATTGATTGTTTTCTTGATTTCCATGAGCTTCTGGACATTGTAATCCTCACCTAGTGATTTGTGCACTCTATTGTCTTTGCTAAAAAAAAATGTAAATGTGAATAATGGAGGAAATGTATTTGCTAGTAACCAGTCAGCCTACCCAAACGTGATGTTAGAGTTTTGAAATATAAACAACTGTAATATTAATTCGGGATTAAATTGTGTTTAATTTGTTTAATTATTTACTGAAATATGTTATGTAATTTGCTACAGTTATTTTACAGTGTATCATAAATAAAGACTTTATTTCTTGTAATGTTTTGTAATGGTCTGAGTGGAAAAGCTCTGAGTGGAATATTAAAAAATTACCTTTTGAAAAAGACAGATGAAGCAGCACATTTTGATCTTTATTCACCTAATAAGTCAATTTGGCATTACAAATAAAATTAGGTCAGTGTTATTTTCAAATCATAGACTATATTACAGTCTATGATTTACCGGTACATTATGAACTTCCATTCCCATAAGATCCGGAACTCTTGAATAGTATTTAAAACTCGCCGGATTTATTATTGAGGCGCACCGAAGCACAAGCGCCACACTTAAAAGCCACCCTAATTTTTTTTAACTTGCTATTTTCTACCTTAACGCAACAAGTCCGGGTCTATAAAACAGGAAAAGGCTAAAAACGTATGTAATAACCATGTCAATATATTCTTAGCAGCTTTGCAGCGAACTTTAGCTGTAATTCAACTACCCTCTTGCTCAGCGACAGGAACAGCAGATCAAATGATCCCCATATAAACATTAGATACGCTTTTGCAGATATGTCAAATGTTGCCTTCGCCCTGTTCATTACTACAGCTTTTTAAATGTTGGATTTTGCCAGAGTATTGATATTAATCCGGGTAAATGTCTCGTGTGGGGTCCTGGACTGAATCCTGATGTTGTGCTTCCTGTCAGATACTTCTACATCCAGACTGTTGATTCACGAGGAGAAAACATCACTGTCTCTCCTGGTAAGAATGTAATATATAATCATATACAGTGCTGGGTGTAATTAATTACTGTGATTTAAAAAAAAAAGTCATTTAATTAGTTACTTCTGATGTAATTGCATGAAATACTAGACAATTCTATATAAATAATAGTGTATTTAACATCAAATTTTAATGTTAAAATGTAAATGTAATCTTCCCCCTTTACACACTTTGGTGAGTTCAAGAATAATTTATGCAATTTTTAATTAACATTAAAGAACATTAAAAGTAAACAGTTTGATCATGACATTTCTTTTTTTGAATGAATGTTGTCAGTTTTACATGATATAATGTGATGGTGTTTGTCAGTGTTTTGAATGACTTTTTAAAAAAAATTATTATTATGGATAACCAGATTTTTAAGATCTGTTTCAGTAATACACAGTTCTTCTGGCTTAAAAAGCCAGTATTTAGTTGTAAAATATTAGTAATCGGTCTGTTTAGTTCAAACCAGTGTATGCCAGTATCTTTTCTTGCACACTTTATGGTTACTGTTTATTTTCTTTTAGTTAAAGACTCTTTCAAAGTGACGATATCCTCATTGGAAAAGGAGTATCTTCGTGTCCATGTCCCAGCACCATTGGATCGGGGCGACGGCTCCCTGCTTGTCAGATACCGACTCTATGGAAGTTCTTTGAAGGGTTTGAAGATTGAAGTTTTGTATGAAGACAAGCCAGTGGCAAAGTCACCGTACAGTCTTAAGGGTAACGTATGTTTTGGACATTGATAGATGTGGTCTATAGGCTTAGTTACCCAGCCAAACTTTACATTTTGCTTTCGCACTTGTAGTGAAATTCCACATAATTACAGTAGTAGCACTTGTGGTGTACTGTATTTGCTGATATATAATAGGCCACTTAAGTGTACCTAGACACTTTCATGATTAGTTAAAAAACTTATAAAAGTACACTTTGTAGTTAATGTCAACAGAAAAGTTTTACTTTATTTTTTCCTTTTGTTGTCCTTTACAGAAGTACACTTATTATGATGTGTTTACTAACATACTTAAACACATGTGAAGTACTTGATTATATTTGTAACTGTAGTGTGAAAATATTACACTTACAGTTAAAGGGTTAGTTCACCCAAAAATGTATTTTTGACCTTCGTAAGACCTTCGTTCATCTTCGGAACACAAATTAAGATATTTTTGATTAAATCTGAGAGCTGGATCACTCCTCCATAGGCTTCTAAGGGATTGAAACTTGACAGCCCCGAAAAGTTATTAAAGAAATCGTTAAAAGAGTCCAAGTGACTACAGTGGCTAGATCTTAAGTTTATCGAGCTACGAGAATACTTTTTGAGCGCAAAAAACAAACAAAAATAGCGACTCATTCAAGTATTCTCTTTGGGCCTGGAGATTTCACGTAGTGTTATTGCGCAACGCTTCTGGTTGAACGTTTAACGCATCACACACATGACCAGCGTCGGCCAATAGTGAGCCTACGTGTGACGTATAACACAGAAGCGCTGCGCTGTTACACTACGTCAACAGCTTAGGAGAATGACACGGAAGAGAAGAGATGGTTGAATAAAGTCGTTATTTTTGTGTTATTTTGCACGCAAAAAGTATTCTCGTCGTTTTATAAACTTAAGATTGAGCCACTGTAGTCACTTGGACTCTTTTAACGATTTCTTTAATAACTTTTCGGGGCTGTCAAGTTTCAATCCCTTAGAAGCCTATGGAGGAGTGACCCAGCTCTCATATTTAATCACAAAAAACTTAATTTGTGTTCCGATTATGAATGAAAGTCTTACGGGGTTGGAACAACATGAGGGTGAGTGATTACTGACAGAATTTTCATTTTTGGTTGAACTTATCCTTTAATATAGTTTATATGGACTAAATTGCAACTTCATCATTACAAATGTACAAATATTAAAGTACATGCTGTCTATAGAAATTACATTTAAGTAAATATTTGTTTACCATAAATACTTGTACATCGGCAGTGCACTTTAACCATATTTCAAAGACGATAGAAGTAATGATGAAATTATATATAAAGATGAACTTAAAAGTGTCTACGAACATTGCATTCAGTTCTCACTTAAGTATATCCTTTAAAGCATATTATTTCCATAAAAAGTATACACTTTAAAAGTATGCAGAAGTGTATATCTATTAGTATTATGTAAAGACAAACTCTTTTCCAAATGATCTGCAATTCATTTAAAAGTTTTGCCAAATATGCATAATAAAATCTTTTTAATTTCATCAGGTCCTGTTCATCATGAATACTGTGATTGTCCAGAGTCGGATGTGGCAGCGTGGCAGAGGGTTATGCAGTGCCCAGAGGAAGACCCCCAAATTCAAGAGGATTTCAGTTCATTCCCGTCTATAGACCTGCAGCAGCTCTTGCAGGAGGTCCCAATGCGCTTTGCAAAGCGAGGAGGACTCATTCACTATGCCATCTTAAACAACCAGGTGCATCGGCGCTCCCTGGGCAAGTACACCGATTTCAAGATGTTCTCGGATGAGATCCTGCTCTCCCTCGCTCGAAAAGTAAGCTACGGAGGTTATTTCTTACAGTACCTTTTATTCGTATTTCACATTGAAACAGTTTGGGAAAAAAATGTGGGGTCCAAAATTAAACCCATTAGTGAAAATGTTTCTATTTGGCATATTATAATTGTCATCAGCGCTTATTTATTTTTTCATTTTTATGGTGATTCATCAACTATTTTATTGTTAATAACTGTCCTGTCTCCACCAGGTAAAAATGCCTGATGTGGAATTTTATATTAACGTAGGAGACTGGCCAATGGAGAACAGGAAAGTGAATGACAAACCTGGACCAGTGCCTATTATCTCATGGTGCGGCTCCACGGACACACGTGACATCATTCTTCCCACGTATGATATCACGCACTCATCCTTAGAGGCAATGAGAGGCGTAACAAATGACCTGCTGTCAGTCCAGGGGAACACAGGTGCTTCTTCGAACATCAGCTCCTGTCAATCTCCGATATTATCTTACTTTCCTTTGTCTCACCTTTCTGGACTTCTTTATTGGTTTTCCCAGGTCCTGTGTGGTCAGATAAAACGGACAAGGCGTTCTTCAGAGGCAGGGACAGTCGAGAAGAGCGCTTGCGTTTGGTAACCATGTCCAAAGAAAATCCAGAGCTGCTCGATGCGGGAATAACAGCGTATTTTTTCTTTCGTGAACGGGAGAAGGAGCTTGGGAAAACACCACTGGTCGGTTTCTTTGATTTTTTTAAGGTAAGTAAAAAAACTTCATTCAACTGTGATATGCTTTTTCTCTGCTTAATAAATAATACACATGAATAATTGTGACATGCTTGGGTCTACTCTAGTACAAATACCAGATGAATGTGGATGGAACAGTAGCAGCCTATAGGTTTCCGTACCTGATGCTGGGCAACAGCTTGGTCTTAAAACAGGATTCACCGTACTATGAACACTTTTACACGCATCTGAAACCAGGTGTGCATTACATCCCAGTGAAGAGGGACCTTTCTGACCTCATCGAGAAGATTAAATGGGCTAAGGTACAAACGGGGTACTTACTTTTGGAGCGCATTGAATATGTATAGTAACAGCATACATTTAAATATAACAAAAATAGCAAAACCCATATCATATGCAAAACAAAAATGGAAAATCTTGTAATTGTTAGAACTTGAATATGTACTCAGAACAATGACACAGAGGCGGAGGCCGTAGCTAAAACGGGACAATCGGTGGTGAGAGATCTGCTTCAGCCTCACAGACTCTACTGCTACTACTACACTGTTTTTCAGGTAAGAATCCACATTTACAACAATAAATGATGAATAATGTATTTATGAATGTAAAGTGCCTCCTAATGCATTCCTAAACTACAGACAGCTTTTGCATTGCTTGGTCAGTTTTGACCCTTGAACTTATAAAACGTAATGTTTTTCAACTAAAACCATATTGTATCTGATCAATAACTTCTCGTTAATGAGTAAATGTGAAAAAATGCCTATTTTTTAAATATTAAACCATGTTATTATGTACCCTTTTTTTATTAAAAATTAGAATTACCAGTATTAACGGCAATTGTTCAGTCCAACTGCAGTTAAAATTTATGAAACGTACATATTCTTTTTCTATTCAAACTAAATATATTAATTTATACTACTTTCAATTTTATGATGGAAAAAGATAATACATGTTTCATGCTGCCGTGGTTCTTCGATATGTTGTATTGGAATGAAATGTGGACTACTTTTAAAGAAAAATCTTTTTTAATGTAATAATATAATAAAAAAATGTTTTGTCTTTTTCATCCACTCCCTCTTTGCGTGTGCAAATTCATGTTTACCAACAAAGTTTAGACCTAAAAGTGTGTGTAAGATATGGCAGAGGCTACATTTTTTTTTAAATATTTACAAAA
Source organism: Chrosomus eos (assembly GCA_036326025.1). NCBI lineage: Eukaryota > Metazoa > Chordata > Actinopteri > Cypriniformes > Leuciscidae > Chrosomus > Chrosomus eos. The sequence goes on from CM070834.1 coordinate 27,861,164, forward strand.
AGTATTTGTGAGGCAAAACCAATAGACCAAAACTGACCCGCCCCTGGCGAGATGGGCTTTTAATAAAACATGACAGTCTATACAGTAGAAAAAAGGACATTTATCATGTCGTTCCAAACCCGTAAGACCTTCGTTCACCTTCGGAACACATATGAAGATATTTTTGATGAAACCTGAGAGGTTTCTGAACCACTCATAGGCAGAAGGCTTTACGAAGGTTTTAAATGACATGAGGGTGAGTAATTAATGACAGAATTTTCATTTTTGGGTGAACTAACCTTTTAACAAAAGCTGTCATCTGTGAGACTTTTCTGGGTACAGCTAACACGGAGAAAGTAGTAAATGTAGTCAATTTGTGTGTCCTGTGCTTTTACAGACCTATGCAAATCGACAGAGCACTCAGCCTCTAGTCCATCCTGATATGGAAATAGTGCCTCAGCCATCCGATCACACTGCACTGTGTGACTGTGAGAGGAGATCAGAGGACCAGAAACTTCAGCAGAAGGACGAGCTCTGACAAACATGAACTGATAACAGGTGTCACAAACAAGCACATGAAAAATAATATTGAATGGAACACAAAAACCATTCAAATAAATCAAAATGGTTTGTTGTGTATTGATATCGATGGCTTACTTGAATTTCGATGGGAGTAAAATGTTTAACAATTTGTTTATCTGACTGCAGATAACTATTTATGTACCTGTGCATTATGCCATTACTCCCACTTTGTTTAAAACTATTTGATTTCCTCACTTTTTCACATTCTGAATTTCACAAACTATGAGTTTAACATTTTTGCTGAGAATTTTCTGTTTTTGCTTTTATTTTGTATCATTTTTCCCCTTGTTTTTCCTTACTAATATTACTTTTCTTACTAGCATTACTTATCAGTATGGAAAGCAGGGATTATAAATAACATTTGACATGTGGGACAATGTAAAACCTGTGAGTAGCCTAGTTTTGTTTTAAAAATTTCTAGTACATGTTCTGAATGAACTAATGTAAGCTAGCTTTATACTGTATGTGGGCCAAACTTAAGCTCATTGCCCAAAGAAAACATTCTAGCATTTCTAACACTGCATCAGTGGATTCTGTGACGGCTCAGAATGAATGGCTGAACTGATCTTTTGGTGACATAAGTGTCAGTTAGACTAGACGTGGAGTTTGTGTCTCAGACAAAAAAAATCAGGGTCCTCAAAGTCTGAGCGTAAATCATGCTTGCCTTAAACTTGTACACATTCCATTAGTTCAAAAGTGCCAAACTGCTATATTCTGTGGTAATATATGTGACATTTTTCAACTCAAGGAATGTTTTTTTAAATAAAAACTATTGTTTCATAATAAACTGTCTTTAATCATAGTTAAGTGCTCTGTGTGCTGGATTTTGGGTTTGGGTTTTGAAATTTTTGTGGTACTATTTCTCTACTTATGCATTTATGTCAAATTGATTTACAATGCCATATAATAAAAAACAACACTGGAATCTCAACCCACTGGCAGCAAGAGGGAAACGAGATAAATTCACCTCCAAAGGGATCTTTGGAGTGAGAGCAGTTATCGCCAGCATATTGAGGAGTCATTCCAATCTGAAGCACTCAAAACTGGATGCTTCAATGAATTAAGGATTTCGAAGGGTATAACTGATGTACACTTCACTCCGTGATTCTTTGTGTACTCAACTGCGTGACAACAGTGCCTCCTTAATTGGCTCGGCAAGAAAAAAACAGTTCTATGCCTACTAAATCCATTGGAAGCTCGCACTCTGGAGGGTAAACCATTTGAAATGATTAGGGCATAGAGATGAGCCCTTCAGAAAGAAATGCAGGGAGAGTATAGCTCTAACCTAAACACACTGAACCAATCAAGTCTAGAAACTTCTAGGCAGGGTTTTTGCAGGACAGTGGCCCTCCAGTAGTAGAGATGTATGTGATATAAGTGGAGAAACCATAACAGAACTCCTGTGTGTCTTTTCAGCCTATGCAGACAATAAACAATTAAATTTAAAATAGTAGGCCTACATTAGAATTGCAAATAGAAACACTGCAAAGAATGGGGAATAAAATACACTCACCTAAAGGATTATTGGGAACACCATACTAATACTGTGTTTGACCCCCTTTCGCCTTCAGAACTGCCTTAATTCTACATGGCATTGATTCAACAAGGTGCTGAAAGCATTCTTTAGAAATGTTGGCCCATATTGATAGGATAGCATCTTGCAGTTGATGGAGATTTGTGGGATGCACATCCAGGGCACGAAGCTCCCGTTCCACCACATCCCAAAGATGCTCTATTGGGTTGATATCTGGTGACTGTGGGGGCCATTTTAGTACAGTGAACTCATTGTCATGTTCAGGAAACCAATTTGAAATGATTCGAGCTTTGTGACATGGTGCATTATCCTGCTGGAAGTAGCCATCAGAGGATGGACATGGTCAGAAACGATGCTCAGGTAGGCCGTGGCATTTAAACATTGCCCAATTGGGCACCCAAGGGGCCTAAAGTGTGCCAAGAAAACATCCCCCACACCATTACACCACCACCACCAGCCTGCACAGTGGTAACAAGGCATGATGGATCCATGTTCTCATTCTGTTTACGCCAAATTCTGACTCTACCATCTGAATGTCTCAACAGAAATCGAGACTCCTCAGACCAGGCAACATTTTTCCAGTCTTCAACTGTTCAATTTTGGTGAGCTCTTGCAAATTGTAGCCTCTTTTTATTATTTGTAGTGGAGATGAGTGGTACCCGGTGGGGTCTTCTGCTGTTGTAGCCCATCCGCCTCAAGGTTGTGCGTGTTGTGGCTTCACAAATGATTTGCTGCATACCTCGGTTGTAACGAGTGGTTATTTCAGTCAAAGTTGCTCTTCTATCAGCTTGAATCATCGGCCCATTCTCCTCTGCATCAACAAGGCATTTTCGCCCACAGGACTGCCGCATACTGGTTGTTTTTCCCTTTTCACACCATTCTTTGTAAACCCTAGAAATGGTTGTGTGTGAAAATCCCAGTAACTGAGCAGATTGTGAAATACTCAGACCGGCCCGTCTGGCACCAACAACCATGACACGCTCAAAATTGCTTAAATCCTCTTTCTTTCCCATTCTGACATTCAGTTTGGAGTTCAGGAGATTGGCTTGACCAGGACCACAGCCCAAACGGCATTGAAGCAACTGCCATGTGATTGGTTGATTAGATAATTGCATTAATGAGAAATTGAACAGGTGTTCCTAATAATCCTTTAGGTGAGTGTATATATTGTGTACAAAAATAATAATACGGTGCTGCAGGGATGATGTCAAAACCCAGAAGACTTAATTCAGTTGTTACCTCAAGGTTTTCATATGGTTTTTAGTAATGGCATTTTTCACTTTATGAGTAAAAATAAGGTCAATGGTAAATATAACTGGACTTTTAAGATTTGACACTAAAGTGCACATGCAATACAAATAAGCACACTTCATTTCCCCAAGGGATAGTACAGTGAATTGTTAGATATTTAAATGTTGCCAGATTTGTTTGGTAGTTTAGTCAAGTGGATTGTTACTCGTTTGTTCCTGTGTAGTTCTTCATTAATGACAGAGCATTAAAGTGTTACCAAATGGGCATAACTGATGTTTATTTAACTTTAGCACAAACCAAACAAAACTAACTATAGTTATAAATTGAAATGGGTAAAATTAAAAGTGAAATATACTGTCTGTCCATTAGGTGAGCAATTGTTACAAAATGTAGTCTATTCCGTCACTTCCCCAACGGTCCACCAGATGTCACCTAAAGTCTAACGTGGAATTGTAACTTGGCTCAAATTACATTTATTAACCTCAGTCCTCACTCAATCAAATGTTATAAATCAATCATATTTATTAGGCAATGTTATGCATACCAGTAGCGGCTCTTTAAGGCACACTGACTGACTGGGTTGAAAAAGGGTATGAAAAAAGTCCAGTAAATCCCAGATTTTTTTCCACACCCTTTTTGAACCCAGTCAGTCAGTGTTCCTTAAAGAGCGTTTCTGAGTAAGGAAAGTGGTGAAAAGCATCAGCTGTTTTGTCTATCGACAAGTTGTTCAGTGTCTACATTTTGCACATAATTCATTGTGAATTTGACAACTTTGAGCTCGTTTAGTGCAACAGGCTTTCCGTGGTGTCTTCTTTGCTTGATCAGCCTAATTATTCTTAGACACAGTATATACAAATGGCAATTCCTAAGTATATACTGGCTTTGCAAGACAAAATGCGGGTTGGGTTGTCATTTGCTAATTTTGTAAATAAAGAATATGTTGGTGGAAATAGGTTGTCTGAGGTCAAAAATGATCATTCCAAAAAGGCCTCATGTGACATGTTTTGTGAAATATGTAAAAATGTGTTACAACTCAAAATTAAAAAATGAAACCTTGTTATGATAATGTGGTTTGATTAATTGAGAGTTTTTTAATACAGTTAGCCTACTAATACAATTATATTTCAATAAATGAAAAATCCGGCCCCTGATTTTATTCACAACTTTCAGCATGGCCCTTACTGAGTTTGAATTTGACACCCCTGGGGGCTGTTCCATAAACCAAGATTAGAGTATAAACCAGGCTTATTTCGGTTAGTCAGGCTTATTTTTGGTAGATTCGGTTTCATAAATCAAACTTTAAAAAGTTCAAACTCAGTTACCCTGGCTGGGAAACTAGCCTGGTCCAGGGCAGGCTAACTGTCAGGCTAAGCCTCAGTTGTAACACAGATCCTCAACACTGACCGACAAGAACACAATGATATTACCACTGACACTCTCTAATACCATTATTGGACTTTATTAACATTATTAGTCCAAAAATATATACACAGTATACAGAAAATCAACTTATATATATATATCCGTTTAGGACATGTCATTTTTGTAATAAAGACATTTTAATTAAGGAGTGCCTCGGTTATCAGAGAATTCTTTCTCTACACTGTCACTCTACACTATATTTTTATATATATGTACTGTATTTATAGATATAGACAGATAAAACAATAGGCCTATACATACTACAGTTTTTGTTTTTTTACTGGCTGAATGTTTTGTGCCCAAGATTTAATTAGATTGTTTTAAAGATTTATGAATACATTTCTCTCTGGATTTATTTGGCAGTTTGTCTGTTTTTTGTTTTAGTGTTTATGATTATTAGAAGAACATTAGAACACAATCTAAAAAAAATCTTTTTAAAGCAGAAGTTAAAATCACAAAATCAAAAAATAAATAATTACAAAAGCACAGTATAAATTTTAACTGGTAAGATTAATCTGAGCTTAGTAATTGACAGTATATTAGCCTACATTTGATTTACCCCAAATACACTTGTAGGTTTAAAATTCTAAATAAGGGACATATAATGTCCAACTAACAAATATTTTAGCATATATATATATATATATATATATATATATATATATATATATATATATATATATATATATATATATATATATATATATATATATATATATATATATATATATATATAATGTACTTTATTATGTCTTTCAATTCAAACACATTTAACACAATTATAAAAATGGACAGTTCCTTTAAAGACATCATTTTTTCCCCCAATAAATATTCCTTTTTTTTCCTTCTACTTTTTTTTCTTTTGTGATATTCAATATTAAATAAGTAAATAAATAAAATAACAAATAACTAGGAAAAAAGGGAAGGTTACATAAAAAATGTAAAAAGAAAAGTTGAAAAAATGAAAAGTTCATGTAGGCCAATATATATTCCTTTATTTTATGGAATATTCTTTGATTTTAGAGTTGCACATATAGTTGCACATATCTTTTCAAAATGTATACATTTGTTCCTAATTTAATGTTATCCTCTCCATAATGTACTTTAGAAACTAAATCTAACCACTCATTTAAAACTGGGGATTCTTGCTTTCTCAAAAAAATTATTGCATTAAAAGCTGTAATTCTCAGCATTCTAAATAAGTATACATCATCTTTATTACGTAGCATAGATCCTATACCCAAAACTATATTTTGTATCTTTATATATTTAGTTTCTTAAAAAAAATCTTCCCTGAATTGGGCTAGCCTACTTCTGTTCAATTTCTTTTTTTTTTAATTAGAAGTATAAAATATATGAGTGTAATGAGCTAGAAGTTCACTGCAACTTATCCAACATCCTAAAGATAAATAATTATAATTAGAAGATAATCCTCGTGTTATAAAATATCGCATAGGCAAAATGTATATTTTAGTGAGAATTATTGCGGACCTATTTGGCGATGCAACACGGCGTGACGTACCTCCGCATTCCCTATTGTGCCTGTTAATTATGTGCGATTCACTTTTACAATGTTGCTAAAATATGTTACTTTCCACACTCTTCATATCACAGTAGCCTACTGCAAAGATGACAGAAAATGTACTCACATATTTGCTGTCCTGCGTCAATACAGGAGAGCAGTCGCGTTTTAGACCAAACATATGGTGACTGAGTGCGATCTGGACGCATCAGTGAATGGTGAGATATTTTGCTAAATAAAATTATCATGTTAGAAGAATTGCGCGATACCTTTATTATTTATTTTTATAGATCTGTATCATCTCAGTGAGCTTTTGTGAGGTTTCACGCATGCGCAGTAAGGTGAATTTATAAGTTTCTCATCCACACTGAAACGTCTGAAAATGCCTGGAAACGCTAGTGTGGACGGAGAGCGTTTTTAAACGAAAACTCCGTTTTCAAATTTATCCGGATTAATGTAGACGTAGCCTAAACATGTAATACGCATGTGCATGACATCATCATTGTTTTTGGCCGTTTACACGGAGAACGGCACTTCGAAATCCGTTTTTAAAAGTTCGCGTATCAGGCAAAGCGCTGATGTAGTGTAAATGAACAGCCAAAATTTAGGCCACATTACACATAGCTGGGTATTTAGAGAAATGCATATTTTCAAAAACCAAGAAAGACTAGACAGAAGTGACAGAACCCTGACAAGGATAAATAAAGAACTGGTTCTTTGAATAAGTAGCGCTACAGCGTTTTCATTATTCAAAAAACACAATGTTTGTAAAGGGCAAGGCCAAAGTCCTTTTAGGCAAGTCCTGCCACTCGGCCGCCATCTTGGCAACGCCTCCGGGCAGCTATTTCTAACAAGACCAGGCTCCTATCTAAATTAATGGGCAGAGAGTCAGAACTGCAGTTTCACTGGTCACCAGGACATAAAAACTGCATGTATAGAAACAGCAGTAAAATATGATAAAAATCGCTGAAAAAGTTGGACGACTTTGCCCCAAAATAAGGTTTAAAACGCCTTTTCCCCCACAGGTTATACTTTTACTACGCATGCGCAAGAGTTCACGACACCAACACGCAAGGTCTCTTGCTCTCTCTCTCTCTCTCTCTCTCTCTCTGCCATACGGTGTGCGCGCTAACACGGTTTGAAGCCTGAAGCACACACTCGATCTAGATTCGGGGAGATTTTAACTAATTTGCGGGCATCAGGGAGCCGCTATGCGGGAGACTTGGGATGTCTGATATTTACACAACGCACACATACAGTACATATCCAATCTGCCGCTTTTTCAAACAGTAACATATTCTCCGCTGTCGCAAACCTTAACTGTGCGCATGCGTCAGAGGAACCAGACGATAGGCTTAAATGTTTCCCGGCTTGACTGTTAAAAGCAGACGATTGGCTGTCCAGCGGGAGGGGCGGGACATGTGCATACAACCGCCATATTTGGCGTTACAGGTTTTCCCTATAAAGTTCTATTGAGGATTGAGGAAGTGGCATGTCTCTTATATAAATTGTCTCTGGCAAGGCTAATGTTTTATGTTTTTAAGGAGCGGAGAAGAGTGTTAGTCTGGTATTTATGGAAGCTTGTTTCCACCACGGAAAAAAGCAATTTAAAAAATATTGCTTTTTATCTCGCAAATCTGACTTTTTTCCCTCACATTTGTGAGTTTGTTCAATTAGACATTCTCTGGTTTTTCTCGCAATTCTGACTTCTTTCCTCAGAATTGTGAGATATAAAAAGTCGCAAATTGCAAATAAAGTCAGAATTGCCTGATATAAAGTCGCAATTTTGAGTTATAATGTCATCTCAATTCTGACTTTATAACTCGCAATTCTGACTTTTTAACTCACAATTCTGACTTTTTTCTCTCGCAGTTGTGTTTACATTTCACACTTCTTACTTTATAACTCGCAATTCTGACTTTATATCACACAAATCTGAAAAAAATTCAGAATTGTGAGATATAAACTCGCAATTGTGAGTGGAAAAAGTCAGAATTGGGAGTTAAAAAGTCGCAATTACCTTTTTATTTTTTATTCTGTGGCGAAAACAAGCTTCCATAAAGGTATTTGCCCTCTAATTATAGCCAATACAGAGTGTGCATATATAGCACTTATTTTATATATATATATATATATATATTTTATAACTCACAATTTTGGCCAAATGTATTAAACAATAGGAATAACTGAATAAAAAAATCATTTATTATTGCAGTTCTAACCTGCATTTTTTTGCTGGTTTCAAAACTGAATTTAAAGGAATAAATGTTTTAAAAGCAAAATTCAACCTCTTACTCTGCTGAATGCTTGTTATGCTTGAAATAATTTTATACAGGTGGTACTTAGGTACTGTTGCCTGTACTTTATATCTGTCCTGTAACTACTACAACACCCTCACTAATTTCAGAAGCACCCTTAGTGATCTCGGAGTGTTATGCTTTATTCAGCACCATGCAGAGTTTAATTTCTGGAACTTTTTCAGTGGGTTTTTGAAGTGTATGTTTATAATGGTCATACAGCTCTTGTACATTTTGTGTGTACCCATTGAGAGTTAGGACATCAATAGTAAGCACCTCTATTTTTGATGCTATTGAAACCGACAGCATAGTGCCATTGTAAATTGTAAATGCTTTCCTGTAGTTCAAACAGTCGAGCATGGTGCTAGAAATGCCAAAGGACTGTGATGGGTTCGATTACCAGGGAAAGCAAGAACTTTGTACCTTTACCTTTAACGAGTACTTTGAAAAAATGTTGAAAAAAAAGTCACTTTGGGTAAAATTGTCCACCAAATGCATAAGTGACACATTGGCTGTCTACGGTCAAATTCGGTTCACATTAGGGCGGATGCCAGCAAGTCTGGACAACCACTTGAGAAAACAAAATCCTCTCTTGAGAATTAAAGTAACACTATGTAGTTTTTTAACCTTCATAATATATTTCCAAGACCCTTTTGATGGTACATCGACTTAAAATAAGTTAAATGACACGTCAGCCATAGCCTGACGGGGTCTGTATCGCTTTTACTGGCACTATGTAACTTCGGGTTTCGGGTAGGAAGCCGTGCACAAAAAAGAACTACAAAATTCGGATGCTTTACGTCAAGCGGTACAATAGTCATTATTTCGTTTTTCTTCGTTTCTGATGTCGCAATACATCATCCTTTCATGAAATCATGTAACATACTCTACCTTGTCTGTGGACATTGTTCATTCTAAAGCCGGTGCTGGATAAACAGCGAGTGTGCGTGCGACGGTAGGCTAAATTATTAGATAGATAGAATAGAATTATTATTAGATAGAATTATTAATAGAGGAAAATTTACTTGGTGTTACTTTAACATTTGACAGCAACATCCGAGACGCAGCACACAGTGCTCACTTTTACAGCCCCCTCTTCTCCTCCTCACCTAAAACTTACTAAAAACCTGCAATGTTAAGTGTGTACAATACGTAACTATACATGTTTGGTATCATTTCAAATGTGCGCCTGATAAAATGGTCTTATTCTCCCAGCCATAATACAAAGCTCCAAGAAGTTCTAGAATATGATAAATATTGTGTGCCCCTTAAAAGGTGTGCCCTCCCCCAGATCCTCCATTCAAACTACCTCCTGTATATGCAAATAAATATGTATTCTCTTCTACAGGTATCAAGAACCCATTCAATCACAAATCCTGATCCCCCATTTGTGAGCCCCTTAATAGGGGACCAAAATCTAATTATAATGACAGACACCACCATTTGGTAAGGCTATTGAATTATCTGGGTATATAAGGGAAATTGGCAAAAGGTTCACAGAGTCTGTATGCAGATTTCCCACACGATCGCTGAAAGTAGTTTTCATGGCCAGGTAAATATTTATACAATTCCTCGATTTCTGAATTTGTATTATTGTATATAATTGACCGATGATTTTATTCTATGAATTGGATTTTGAATTATTGTTTTATTACCTGGTCAATAAATTGTTACGTTTGAAATTAATCTGATTTAGCCTACTCTGATATTATTTTCCCCAAGTAGATTCGTATGTTACTGCAAATCTGCATCAGATTAGTGACACAATCGATTCCAGTTTTGAGTGGAGCATAGGGCACACCAATTTATGAATTTATTATGAAGTGAGATGAAATAACGAGGTAATACATATGAGAAAATGTATTTCATTTAATCTGCGCAGATACCTTTACCTGTCCTATTGGAAACTGCCATTGGACCCATAGAACTTATTTTTACTTGACATAGTACAAGTATCAACATCATCACTGTAAAAAAAATCCCGTATTTTTTACGGAATAATGCTGGCAACTTTGGTTGCCAGGACAATTCTGTAAAAAATACATTAAAACTGTAATCACCTTTACAGAGCAGCATGTAAGTTTTACATTTAAAACTGGTATATTTAACAATGGATTTCAGCAATATTGACATGGCCATAAAGTTGATTTGAAGTATTAATATCTGTTTTGTACCATTGTAATACACTGACAACCAACAATCACAGCAGTGATAAGAGTCACATGATAAAGCAAAGCTCATCACAAGCAGCTTTTCCACGAATAAGTTACAGTTTTTCTCAATTGCTAAAACACAATTTCTGAAACCTTGCTCCATTTTCTTAAAACATTAAACACAAAACCTAATCTTCAAGCACTATTTACAAAACCTCTGACTCCTCTTGCAAAATGAAACTTTCGCCTCAAAACAGTTTTACCTGTGTTCAAAATCAAACACTGCTCTCAAATCATAAACAAAGTGATCAAAATGCTATACACCAGTACTTCTCAAAGTCCGGACTCCGGTCCGGATCCGGACCCGGAGGGAATTCAATCCGGACCCGCCTCCATTTCGTATTTCAAGAGCACTAATTGTGTGTAAGGGATTAAAAGTGTGGATTTCCTACTTTGATAAACGCATGTTAAAATCATTTGTTTATTTTTTTAGATGGTCCGAAATTAAAACGAAGGCGAGATATTTAATGTTTTCCTCCGTGATTTAGTTGCCATGACATCCAGTAAGCGTATGACTTTTGACGTAATCAGGCGCAACCATAGACTGAAAAAAGGGGCGCAACGCGAGTACGCGACACTTCACCGCAGTAAGCGTTTGAATGGGTGTGGAGGATGTCATTGTCCAGGAAAAGAAAAGTTGATGAAGAAAGAGTTTTCAAAGATGATTGGACAGAGAGGTATGCGTTCACAGATATCCCAAGTCTCCCGGAAGTTCCAGGAGTCTCCCGCATATTGATAGCGGCTCCCTGATGCCCGCAAATTAGTTCAAATCTCCTGCAATCTAGAGCTCGCGAGCTCCAAACCGGCAGAGAGGGAGAGAGCGACCTTATGTGTGTGCGCAAATCTGTGCTTGTGTGCCTCATGGGTTGCCAACCGTTCCGTATAATACGTATTTGTTTAAGTTAAAAATAAAACGCATTATGAACTAAACAAATACATGGTTCATTTTTGGCAAAATGATCATGATAGCCTTTATATATCTGAGTGGTTAAGTCTTGTATATAGATTGAGCCTACTTTGCTATACAAATTTTTGTGCAACTTATAAAAATATAAAAAATATATATAATGCAACTTGCCTAATAAGTTGCATTTATAATGTGCTATAAAACGTATGAATTTTAGGGTTATTTTTCAAAATTTTCTTCCGTGGGGAATGTCACTAGACCAGTCAACAAACCACCATCCCCCCCCCCCCCCCAACCCCCCAAAAGTTTCGGACCTTTGACATTGACGAAAATTCTGATTTGGACCTTTGAATATAGACTTTGAGAACCCCTGCTATACACTATCAAGCAGTCAGTGAACAATACACCAAAAAATTTAAAACACATTGTTCAAAACATATAGTTTTCAGGGAGAACTTCATTTTTGATCTCAAAACAAATTTCATATTTTTTCATTGTACAGTCTACAGCAGTGCACTGTACTACAGTATACGATACTCAAAGGGGCACAAATGAAAGGAGTAAACATGTGATCAATGTGCTTCTTGTCTTTGGCCTGGGTCAGTCCATGGACAAGAACGTGGTCAATGACTGTTGCTCGAATTTCATCAGATATTTCCACTCTTTGTCTTCCTCTTCCTCCTCCTTCTCCTCTTCCTTGCCCCCTCCTCTTCCTCCTCTTCTTCTTCCTCTTTCTTGTCCTCCTCCTCCTCATCTTCCTCCTCTTTCTTGACCTCCTCCTCCTCCTCTTCTTCATCCTCTTTCTTGACCTCCTCCTCCTCTTCCTCATCTTCCTCTTCCTCCTTTTCCTCTTTCTTGCCCTCCTCCTCCTCTTCCTCATCTTTCTTGCCCTCCTCTTCCTCCTCCTCTTTCTTGACCTCCTCCTCCTCTTTCTTGCCCTCCTCCTCTTCCTCTTTCTTGCCCTCCTCCTCTTCCTCCTCCTCTTTCTTGCCCTCCTCCTCCTCGTCGCCCACTTCGCATACGCACTCGTCCTCGTCCTCTCACATTGTTTCTTCTATCCATTCTCAGACTTTCTCCTCCCCACCTTCAACAACCTGTTTGCTCTCTGAACTGGCTTATATTGGTTGTGTCACATCATTTGAAACAGGTTGAATCAGTTTTGAGTGGTTGTGTTCAATCAAATGACATGTGTTCTCTATTTGTATTTGATTTTTGCCACTTGTGTTTACCAGTATGGATGACATGTGCATTAGAGTGCAGAATGTGTTTTGAGAATGAGAATGTGTTCAGAGTTTTGTTGAAAAGTCTAAGTGAGATCTGCAAATTGTGTTTTACCATGTGAAATTGTTTACGGTATTGACAACAGACTCCACAATTATCTAAATGAGTTCAGGCAACTGAGAACTTTGTTCAGCCAATGGATTTTAGTATTTTAGCAATTGAGAAAAACTGTAATACTTATATACAGAAGCTGCACAGTGTCATTCGCACAAACATTAAACACCATCATGGTAACACACATGAAATTTAAAAAATGCAATAAACATTAATTTAACAACATTAAATGTAACATAAAACCCTAATGTACATAACTGATTAGAAAAAAATAAAAAAAACTATGAAGAAACACAGTTATTTCAACAAAAACACATCAAATGTGAAGCGTCACGCAGGGAATTGTGGGAATGTCAATTTACGGTTTTTCACTGTAAATTATACAATGAGTTGTTCTTTTTCTCTTTCAAAAACTGTAAATTTAACAGTATTTTACAGTAAAATGTACCATTAGATCTATCACAGTTATTTACCGTATATAGCACGGAAACTTTCTGTTAACCATTTAACAGTTTTTCACTGTAGTGTCACCGGGGTGACTAATGGGCAAACGAGCGGCAGGTGTGGAGAGAGGAGTTGCCTGGTGATTGGGGCACATGCTCCCAGGTGGAGTATAAGAGGAAGCCATTTTGAAGGGGAAAGAGACACAGGAACGGAGACTGAGCGTGCACGCAGCAGGGAGAGGCCGAGGGCCGAGGCTGAGGCCGAAGCAGCGGTGTTCAGTGGGATTGAAGTGCTCAGTGAGTTGGAAGTGTTTGAAGAGCCTAAAGGGTTGACTTGGAGCAGTGTTGGATACAAGCTTCCTCAGGAAAACCGTTGGGGTGTGGAGATCGCCCATTTGAGTTTGCTGGATCAGAGGATCGTTTGTGGGAAGTCTGCTGGACTGAGCTATCGTCTGGATTGGTGCGGTGGAAGGAGAGAGAGAGAGATAAGTAGTGATGGGCAGATCGAGGCTTCGTGAAGCAATGAAACAGTTGAACCAAATGGTCCATATTGTTTCGAGGCTTCGAATCATTCCGACACCCGTCTCCACGGTGACACCTAGTGGTCACTTGCATGTGTTGATCTGAAAAAACCTTGACGAGCCATGACAATTTGTTGTTTTTTTATTATTGTACTTTTCTAATATGTGAATCTTGTAACCTATATAGGCTCCTCACTGTGCATAATGTTATTTTGGTCCTGCAAAATGAATATTAATAAAATAAATCAAGCCACAATGTCTCTCTTTTGTACATATTTTTATTCAAAAATATAAATTTCTCTGCTGTGGAAGGACTTCTCAAATGGCGCATCATGGATGATGTATTGTTGCAGTAGGCGAGCTGCCGATCGCAATACACACATCTCACTTATATTTGTTGTTTCTAAATGGAAATGCTCCCACACCACAGATGTACGGCATCTCTTCTGGAGAGCCTCCATTTTATCTATCTATCCAAATCTATCTAGATATGTATCTCTAATCTATCTATGTATTTAGATATGTATATAATATGTATCTATAATCTATCTGTGTATTTAGATATGTATTTAGATATGTATCTATAATCTATCTGTGTATTTAGATATGTATCTATAATCTATGTCTCTATAATATTTATATATGTAGCCTATCTTTAATCTATCTATATATGAATCTATCTATCTATTAATCTAGCTGTCTATACATATGTATCTATTAATGTGTCACTATATGTTGGCTATACTCTTTGTCTCTAGTCTAGCCTATCAGTCAATGTGTTGTGTAAATTTAAATGTAAGCCTAAATATAACTAAACAAATCGCACTATAAATGTCACTATATCACCAAAAATCCACTATCTCAAAATCAAACTCCTCTCACAAAAAACCACGATGTCAATATGCGTTAATTTCACTTTTATACAGATGTGCGATTGTGTGGTCTGTTTCCGACCGTGTGTCAATCAAACGCTGATTCGGCGGATCACACCTGATGAAACAGTTAGTGAAACACTTCGAGGCTTCGTTTGGCCATAGTCACGTGACATGGGTGTTTTGAATCACGCTTCGAATCAGTGATTCGAAACATCTGCGCTTCGGGATCTCACAAAGCTTCGGAACGACTGTTTCGCGTCAGCCATCCCTAGAGATAAGTGAACTGATTTCATCTTATGAGTATTTAAATTGCGGGAAGAGGATGCAGTAAATGTGGATCTGATTGTTGGAAGAGCTATGTGTTGCAGAGTGTGTTGAGGAGGAATTGAAAGAGAAATCCCTCGTGGAGCGAGCGCAACAAACGGAGTGGGGCCTCTGACCAGCCTTAACGTGTGAGTGAATTGCAGTGCTTTTGCCTTATTGATACACATCGGTTTGTGGCTGTGGAATTGAGGTGAACACAAGTGTGCTGTGCCTTCGCTGAGAAGTGGCCCTAGCCCCATTCATACGTTGTGGAAAGTACTATATTTGCTCCCCATTGAAAGTCCAGTGTGATACAGCTGCACTGAAGAGGTTACTTTGTGTTGTGAAGGTTGTGTTATTTACTGTTTGAGCTTAAAAGCCTACAGCATCACTGGAGAAACGATCTTTTAACCCATCGCCTCCTCACTGTGAACTGAGATCCTGTGAATCGTCATCCTTCTGAAGTGAGTCTACTGACTGCTGTCACCCTGTGAACTGAGAGATCCTGTGAATTATCACCCTTCTGAAGTGAGTCCACTGACTGCTGTCACCCTGTGAACTGAGAGATCCTGTGGATCATCACCCGTCTGAAGTGAGTCTACTGACTGCTGTCACCCTGTGAACTGAGAGATCCTGTGAATCACCACCCGTCTGAAGTGAGTCTATTGACTGCTGTTCTATGAACGAAAGAGACCCTGTGAATCATTCTCCTGAAGTGAGTCTGCTGACTGCTGTGTTGAATCTGCTGCCGTTCTATGAACGAAAGGGACCCTGTGAATCATTCTCCTGAAGTGAGTCTGCTGACTGCTGTGCCGTTCTATGAACGAAAGGGACCCTGTGAATCATTCTCCTGAAGTGAGTCTGCTGACTGCTGTGCTGTTCTACGAACGAAAGCGACCCTGTGGATCATCACCCTTTTGAAGTGAGTCGACTGACTGCTGTCACTCTGTGAACTGAGAGATCCTGTGAATCGTCATCCTTCTGAAGTGAGACTGTGACGGCTGTGCGGTTCTAGGAATGAAAGAGACTTTTAATGTTGTTTTTATTATATTAATAAAGAACTTATATTTATTTGAAATGCTGTGTCTGCCTTTCATGAGTCTCACGGCACGCTCCTCGGCGCGGTGGTCCGCTAAGAAGGGGGTGGGCGGCCCGCTGGCGCCCGCCCCTTCACCTGCATGTGACAGTAGCATCTTTTACCGTTAAAATCACGATCATTTTTTACAGTGTAACTTTGCAACTACATGTCAACTACCAGTCATTAGAGTGTACTGTGTGCTTAGTATCTCTATTTTAAGGCTCCCTAACAGACATATTTTACTGACTAAGTAACTTTGTAACTAAATGTTCATTTATTCTACTAACACTAAACCTAACCTAACAGTCTACTAATACTCTAATGAGAGTTACTTGACATGTAGTTGCAAATTAATGATAGACTATCAAAATAAAGTGTAGTTTACCTAATTTTTTTTCATTTCACCCTTAATGTTACCAGTCAAAAATGACAGAAACAGCTAATATGTGACCTTTTTTGAAAAGCTTAGAATGGTTATTGTATTGCAACGCGTTCTCACCCAAGGCGTCATCTAACTGACAATTTTGACCATGCTTCAATATTCGACGCTAAATGCACCCTTTAGCGTCAGTTAGTTGACGCGATCCCAGGGCGTCATCTAACTGACGCGTTACCTTTAGCGTCAGTTAGATGACGCGGGTAGGTTTAGGTCTGGGTAGGAGGGCGTCATCTAACTGACGCTAAGGGTAACGCGTCAGTTAGATGACGCCCTGGGATCGCGTCAACTAACTGACGCTAAAGGGTACCTTTAACGTCGAATATTGAAGCATGGTCAAACTGATTCCCAAGGCGTCAGTTAGATGATGCCTTGGGGTGAGAATGGGCTGTGTATTAATGTAGGCTTCACTAGATTTACTGAAAATCCATATTAGTTTATACAGAAGCCTTGAACCGCAACGTAAATAAATAAAAATCTAACATCATGTCGACCAGACGCTGTGTTTTGAAGTGCGACGCAAAAGCAAACTTTTTTCATCTGCCCAGTGAGGAGCATTTGAAGACTAAGTGGCTGCAGTTCATATATACAACTATACCACAGAAGTATAGCCCGAACCTTGTTCTGTGTTCATATATACAACTATACCACAGAAGTATAGCCCGAACCTTGTTCTGTGTTCATATATACAACTATACCACAGAAGTATAGCCCGAACCTTGTTCTGTGTTCATATATACAACTATACCACAGAAGTATAGCCCGAACCTTGTTCTGTGTTCATGTCATTTTGAAGATGATTGCTTCACAAACCTAAATGCTATAAAGTATGGATTTGCGAGCCGGCAGATACTGAAGAAAGGTTCAGTATCGAGTTTATTTGGATCAGCTTCCTTCTCCGAATCACAACCTGTAAGTATTATTAATATTAATTGTTGCTTTTATGTTTTATGTATCATGCTCAATAATTATTTTGTGTGTTGTGTACGCACAGCGCAGCTTCTAGGTCTTCAATGTCAATTGTATTGAAATATGTGAAGAACAGGGCTCTCAAGTGTCACGCATTGAGCGTGACAGTCACTCATTTCGGTCTTTTGTCACGCTCTCCCGCCACACATTGTATTTCTCATTTTGTAATATATTTAATATGCCGCAGCGCCCAAAACTCTGGCCCACCGCTCTCACTGTGTGGAACCGGCAGGAATCAAGCGCGTCTCCTCTGGTGTTGTTCGTCTGGTGTTGTTAGCCAATCAGAAAATAGCACTATTGTATCTGGGTAAGATATAACGCAACAACCAATGACACCCCGTCGGCTCGGTGTCACTCCTTTGGGCTATGGTAGCTAACACATCACCGCAGATTAGTGTCACGCAAAGGCGGGGTTTGGAAAAATGACTCGCTAAACGATTCATCTGGGAGTCGGTGAGCAAATCAAGTAAAAATAAATGCATATTATAAGACAACAAAAGTGTTTTTTGTCATTTCATGCTTGTAAAACTGTTGTTGGGGACTCCTAGAACAATATTAGGAACATTTTAAATGCCATAATAGGTACCCTTTAAAAGTTTGAGAATAAAGTAAAAATTCAGAGAA
Organism: Chrosomus eos; assembly: GCA_036326025.1. Taxonomy (NCBI): domain Eukaryota; kingdom Metazoa; phylum Chordata; class Actinopteri; order Cypriniformes; family Leuciscidae; genus Chrosomus; species Chrosomus eos. The sequence goes on from CM070834.1 coordinate 27,879,455, forward strand.
TAAAGTTGTAGTATTACGAGAATAAAGTTGTACTAATAAAAAGTCGCAATATGTCAATATAAATCAAAATTTTAAGTTTACAAAATGAAGACTTTAACCTCATATTGCTATGACTTTATTCTCTTAATTTTGACCTTATTCTCAAAATATTCCGACATTAATATCATTGCTCAGACTTTACTCTCGTCATTTTGACTTGATTCTCAAAATATTACGACTTTAATCTCGTATTGCTGCGGCTTTATTCGCGTAATTTTGACTTTATTCTCAAAATACTATGACTTTAATCTTGTATTTCTACGACTTTATTCTCGCAATCTTAGATTCTTTTTTTTTTTTTTTTTTACAATGCGATTCAGGGCTTCCGTAAGTTTATAATAGTATGAAGGATATTAATTTACCAGTGACTTACTTGAATACATCGAATCCTCTGGCAAGTTCCACTCCTGTGCTGTTTTCTTGTAGTCTCACACTGACTACTTCACGGCCTTGAAATTCTTTTAGTCTTTGAGTCTTTTAAGGGTCAAAACACCTGCTAGATGAAGCAGAACATACCGTCCCTAATGCTTACAGACCATAAAACATGGATGACATGTTAGTGTGATATATTTTCATCATTAGGTTCACTCTTTTTGAAGGCTTCAAGTATAAGCTGGCAATATTTAATGGAACTATGTACAATGCACCAAAAGTTTTTGTGGCCTATACTCTCATTCTGATGTCTTACCAAGACTCGTTTTTGATTTCACTATAGTGTTGATAAATAGCCACTGTCTCATCACAGATTTACCTGTGGGTTTTATTACAAAAGTCATCAGTGATGGTTATCATTAGAAATGGTTGCCCTGAAGTGACTTCCAACAGCTTTGAAAAAACATCCGAGTCTGTATTTCATCTGATTGGTCTTCCAAGTAAGATTATTGTCTCACACATTCACTTCACGTGTAAAAACAGAGAGTTCCTCCATTCATACAACACATCTTGGTCTTGCACCGTTCTAATCATAAGCAAGATTTCCAAATTATAGGGAGTGTATATGTTTACTCCTCAGGATATATATATATATATATATATATATATATATATATATATATATATATATATATATATATATATATATATATATATATATATATATATATATATATCATATTATATCAATATATAAAATATTATTGTAGGTATATTTAAAGTAATGCAGCATTACGTTACTTACGTTACTTACGGTACATCTTTGGTTTCCTCATTGTCACAGTTCTAATAAAAACCACAGACTTCCTCAAAGATAATTATGTATTAGGCGCCTGTCTTTCACCTGTGTGTTCAACCTGATTGGTTCTTCTCGTGTTTAATTCTGCAGACTGAACTCCACAGACACAAGCACACTGATTAGCATAAACATAAGTGTGCAGGTGCCCATAATTACATGTTCTTTAGACTTCTTCTTTTTTAAAAGGTCTCTTTAGTTGGACCCATGGTACAGGCAGCAAATAAAGAGAATAAAATCATTATAGTCATTATAATCCATCCACTAAATGACTTGACTATGTGTGTGTGTGTGTGTGTGTGTGTGTGTGTGTGTGTGTGTGTGTAATTATGGTCTTGATTTGGGCCCTTCGGAGTAGATCTCCCTGAGAAAGGAAAAACAAAACCAGCAGCAGATGCTTCTGTTTGAGACTGACTGACCTTATCATCCAACATCTCTTTTTCTGCTTGAGATTTATTTAGTTATATTTTATAATGATGAGCAATACAGTTTGAACAAACAATTCTGTGGATATATATTTAGCAGAGATTAATTGAATGGTTCAATACTGACAGCAAAGACATTTACATTGTTTCAAAAGATTTCGGTAATGGATGCTGTTCTTTTGAGCTTTCTATTCATTAAATAATTTTATAAAAATGTTTCTTGAGCAGCAAATCAGCATATTAGAATGATTTCTGAAGGATCATGTGACTGGAGACTGGAATAATGATGCTGAAGCTGGCTGCAACGTGATCTCATGAGAATACGTGTGTATTTTTACGTAAAGTGTATTTATATCATACGTACATTTGTTTACGTTTTATATACGAAGAAACGTATAATACTGACGTATTTACAGCACTAAAACGTACAAATATTTACGTTTTGACAGCACAAAAACGTAATTTATTAACGAATGAACAAATCTACCGACGTAGACATTTGTACGTGTTGCTATTTATGCATAATCTTGGCATTAATGTTTATTGTTTTGACTCTGTTGCATTAAACTGTCGTATCAATTACGTTTTCAGTCGAATTTATTAATATAATAGGCCTAAGAACGTTACTCATAAATATTAACATTTCACTCTGTTCGTGCCTTCTGCAACAAACTCGTTTTGGAGGATTAGCCTGCGTGTGTGTTAAAAAGGAATACACTTTTAACCTTAAAAATACCTTGTTTAATCGTTTAACCATTTTGTAGTATTTAACGTTAGTGTATTTACACAAAAAGCATTTTCTCCAATAAAACACAACATACTGATACATTCACAAAAGACATACATTTTATTATCTTAATGTAATCCAAATCCTAGAATCCATACGTTGTTTGCAAGAAACAGATCCAAATTCAGCCTTTTATCCAGAGATCTTCATCTTCATTTCTCAGCAGCAGCAACCGCAAACGTATCCTGCGCTGGTGATGAATTCAAATTCAAAAAATGCGCCTTCAAGAAGCGTTACGACATGGTTTACGGCCGTGATATCAAACGCTCATTGGCTCTCGCCTGCTTCGTCACAGATTGCGACATGCTGTGTTTCAGTCGGTGTAGTACATTTGAAATGGAGAAGCGCGCGTGCATTCAGAGAGCGAACCGGAATCGGATTAACATTTTCATGGATTAACGTTAATAACTTAAATTCTGATCTGTACCTCATTACACAACTACTATAATACTGCCAGAGAGGACTGCGACTGCAACTGCAACGCATCATCATGTGAACGACTTTTGGTAATGTTAACGTGACCGGTTTTGACATTTTCGCAATAAATAAATTATTGTGAAATGTATACTTGTCTGTCTGTTATGTTTTTTTTTTTCTTCATTTGTGTTAGCCTACGTAGTTTTATGGAATGGTTATGGGTAGGTTTAGAGGTAACGTTAGGAGTAGGATTAGTGGCTCAAAATATATTTTAATGCTATATTTTTAATAAAACTGCCATTTACCTACACATCTCTGTCCATTACGTTTTATCCTTTTTATATTCTGTATAAAATGGATATGTTTAGGTTTTGGGAGTAGGATTAAGGGATCTTGTTACGTTTATCTTTAAAGATATACAGATATCTTTATGATATGAAAAATATACGTAAATAGTTAACGTTTTGTAGCTGTAAAAACGTAATAATGTATACGTTTAAATGTTGCAAATACGTCCATTTTATACGTTTCAGCATCTATCCAAACGTACGAAAACGTACGTTTTCTATCTTTGAAAATAATGTATTAATACCTACGTATTAACAATGAGACCAGGCTGAAACTTCACAGGAATAAATGACTTAAAGGGATACTCCACCGGTTTTTCATATTAAACTATGTTATTCCCTTAACTAAGACGAGTTGATACATACCTCTCTCCTCTCAGTGCGTGCACTCTATATCTCTCTGTATTGCTGCAAAACTATGTTAGCACTTAGCTAGCACAGTGCATTAAATATGGGCCAAAAAGAGAAGCGACCAAACACTTCCTCGTTTTCCCTATTTAAACACACAGTTACTCGAGTAGTGTAACTCGACCTAGGCTGGTGACACAAAATAAAACGTTGTGATTTTCTAAGCGTTTAAAATTGATGTAAATAACAGGGGGCAATATAGTCATCAATTTTAAACGCTTAGAAAATCACAGCGTTTTATTTTGTGTCACCAGTCTTAATATGAAAAACCAGTGGAGTATCCCTTTAAAATATTCAAATAAAATCAGAAACAGAAAGAGATTTATCGCAGTTGCACACACAAGTTTTGGTTCATTGTGTTTGCAAACATAAGTGGCAGTAAATTTCTTTCTAAATCTGAAAAAGTTATTTAAATATATAACAACTATATTTAATATGATATGGAGAACCTTTTTCTTAGCTATAAAACATTAAGTCATCATCAGTGTTGTGAAAATGAGCGGAGTCCTGCAGGCTTCATCAGTGGGTGAACAGATAATGCATTTAGCCATCCGCACTATGGAGATTTTTCTGCGAAAGATTTACGTCTGGACGTCACAGGGCAAATGTCTAGTCCACCCACTCCTTCATTAAACAGCCTAAACTCTACAAACGTTTATCAAGATTTGAACAAAATGCGCAAGCATGTTAACACGGTTAAGTTAGACTCTTTGTTTGATTTTTATAAATATAAAGGGAAAACATTTGGTGTTTCAAGCTTTGAAATAGCGACTTTTAGTGCAACTAATTTAATATTATGCTTTAATGTATCTTTTCCTGTGATTTCCACCTGTTTATGGTACGGCTACTTATTATAGATTTAGTGTTAAAGAATTTAATTGCCAGACACAATTTATTTGTTTGTAGACTACTCTCTAATCTTGCCTCTCATTCATTCATCTTTGTGTCTATGGACTTTTATTGTACCAAAGGGAAATCACAGGGAGAAAAATATATACACAACTCAATACACTAATTATTAATTTTCCTGTTGTGACCACAGTCTGTTAGCATTAATCTGTGGACTCATTGCTCCAGATGTCTTTTCATCTGTCTGGATTAAAGCTGGACAATTTGTCTACAGTTGTGGGGAATTATGAAGTAACCTAGTTGTAACATTTAGTCTAAACCAAGTTCGGTCTCAGTGAGCGGTAACTCGCGTTTGAGGTTGAACCACTGGAGATGGATTACTTTAATGATGTCTTTACTATCTTTCGGGGGTTTGAAAGTGGTAGTTTTGTAGGCTATCAGGGACAGAAAGCTCTCAGTTCTCATTATTTTATGTTAATGAAGATTAACATAAGTCTTACGGGTTTGGAACGACATGAGGGTGAGTCATTTTAATTTTTGGGTGAACTATCCCTTTAAATTGAATGTTTATTACAGAAGCTTCAATATGAAGACTAAAGTAATACATAATTGATTTAAACTGGAGTTCTTCTGAAATAAGAGCTTGAGAATGAGTGATAACAAGGACTATAATTATTATAAATCAAATTTAAAATGTTTCTAGTCTACCACATAGATTATAACAACAACACTCTTTGACAATAATTTACTATTAAGGATAAATAATATATTTCTACACTACACATTTGATGCAGTTAAAAATGTGAATATTATATAAAAGGTTTGAGACAAATAGAGTAAAAAAACACACACACACTGACTAGTTGGTTAGTATTGAAATATTCCCAAGTCTTCCCTATATGCCTTCTGTCAACACTAGATGGCGTAAAGTGTGCAACATGTTCACACAAGAACATGACTCTGTAAGACAGCATTACAAACCACCATGTTTATTTAGTCATTTTGTACATTAAGCAGCTGGTTTGACAGACAAAAATAAATAAACAAAAATAATACACCTTAGAAAAAAAATTCTAAACATTTTGTTGTTGTTGTAAAAGTAGCATAGAGGAAACATGTGCACTTGGCAAACAAGATCATTTGTTTCGTGGAATGACACAAACTAAGCAAATACCATTTCAGAAATGTGCTGTCAAAACACAGTAACACATCAGGCAACATTCACATACTGCTTTGCCCATCAATGTGGTAAATACTTCATACAAAATGTGCCTAAGACGATGTTTGACATAAATGACTAGTACCTTAAATGAGAAGCATGATGTATTCATTACTACAGTACCAACAAAACACCAAAAATGCTTCACATAATGAAAGAGATTCAAGCTTTTCAGTTTTAATCCCAAAGAACGCATTTCACATAAACAAGATAGATATTTGAAATATGTGTGTGTGTGTAGATGTGTGTGTATATAACACCATACTGATTTTTATGTGTATGAAATCTTTTCAATAGCATGCACTGCATATAGGTCCTAGATCATACTTTTCAAAACTCACAGCTTTGTTAAAACTGTTTTATGGAGTTTTTGTATACTGATTTTTTTTTTGAAAAATATATTTCGTCAGCTTAAAACTGAGCAAGTTGTTAATTAAGACTACAATTCTTAAATATAATTATTTGAACACACTGCACTTCTATCCATCACAACCTTGTTTTTATTCCTGGCAAAAAAATAAATATAGCACTTCAATGAGTCTGAGCCACATAAGCTGTATTTATGACTTTCTCAAATTCCCATGACATACGTGCACACAGGAAGGGGGCTCAAATAGCACAACACCGGACCATTGCATAAACGTACATTTGTCAGCTTTTAGTAATGTCAGATATTTTCCAGTAGTGTTTATGTCATAATCAAGTGCATTGCCTGGGCTTTTAGATAAAACTAAACGGATGGAAATAAACAACATTCGGATCACTATCAGGTGAGTTTGTTCAGGAATCTGTAAACAGTACAAACACAACAATTATGAATGCCTAGCCTCATAAATTTGATGCCAGAAGTTGTATTCCTGAAATTAGGATGCTGATATAGCATCACAATTTACATACTCAACATCTAAATATTGTTTAGCAATGATAATCATTGGCACATTTATTGCACATAGTGACGTGTTAAATCTAACATAAATATTGTGCCACCCAGACTGCGAATGTAGACTTGCGTACTTACTTTTATAAACATGACCCTTTATAGATACAGCTTGAGCTGTAACCTTAAAACGATTTCCGAGTGTAAATGTTAACGGGGGAAGGTTGAAGGGCTGGGGTTGGAGAGAACTGCTTGGCTCCTTCACTTTTTTCCTTTGGACAAGAACAGCTGGTTATAGCACGGCGATGTGCACCTGTTGCCCCTCATCAGAGGGTTATATTTCCTCTGCCTGGAGGAGGCCTAAGAGATATCGAAGACCCTGGTTTCCAGTGAGTCCAATTTAATGGAATGTAACAAGTCTGTCTGGCATAAGACGCTCTTTAAGATCTGCAGTCCACGTGTTAGGGTACAAATCCAGACTCTTGGTTTTGTAAGCTGAGGAATTTATGAATAAATTATGAATTAACCATCCAGGTTTCAGTTGAGACTTGAAAAGTGTCTCGAGGTAGTAAGTGGAATCCAGAGGTAGACAGTCTTGGCTTTCAAACTTTGTTTCTTTCCTCATTTGTCCAAAAACAGAAGTTACTTCATTTCCATTTGTTCTGACTCGATACAATATCACAATATGTCAACAGCACATCTTGATTATAGTGTAAATATGGGCAAAACCATCATGGTTCAAAGGCTAAAACATCTAAAAACCATGTTTTGTCACAGACAAAAGCGGTTGCAGAAATCTCTCAAGTGCTCCAGGGAATACTCAAACGTTCAAAATTGGCTACACATTGGACGTCACAGCTTTATTACAATTCCCATTGGTGTTTTTGGTGTCTGCAGTCAAACTGTTAGCACCCATTTCTGTTTCGCAAGCTGGCGAGGGCTCTCCTTGTCTGGTGGTCTTCGTGTGGACTTGCCAGCTGTGGCCGCTGTAGATATATCCCTTGTTACTCCTTGTGGAAGGTAGGTGAGAAGTTCTCCAGCACAGGATCTCCTGAAAGGCGCATCTGAACTCAGGACTCCTGCAGTAGATCAGGGGGTTGAAGACGGAGTTGGCGTAGCCGATCCAGTTCAAGATCCTGAAAGGCAACATGATGTTTTCCATCTTCCAGATGGCCGCCACAACGTGAAGCACGAAAAACGGCAGCCAGCAGAGGGTGAATGTTCCCATGATGATCCCCAAGGTCTTCAGAGCTTTGTGGTCCTTCATGCAGAACTTGGTCCTCCGGTTCTTCATCTCATTCCCCTCCTGGGTGCTGAAGCTCTGTGTGCGTATGCGTCCCTCAATGCGATCGATTTTCTGAAGCTGCCTACGGGCCTCCCGGAAGACCCGGCTGTACACAAATACCATGATGACCAGCGGGATGTAGAAGGAGATGACGGAGGAGGTCACGGCGTAGGCGGCGTTGGTGTTGAAGTCGCAGCAGGTTGGGTTCTCCAAGCATTTCAACGCAACAGGGTCGTCGGACACCGACCACTCCATGTGGATGGGCAGGAAAGAGATCAGGGCGGCCACTGCCCACACCCCTAGGACCATCCCGCAGGCCTTCCGCTTCGTAAGCATCGAGTGATAGCGTAGAGGCCACATGATCGCAACATACCGGTCCAGGGCGATCACGCACAACGTCTCGATGCTAGCGGTCACGCACAACACATCCGTAGCCGTCCAAAACTCGCAGAAGAAGTTTCCGAAGTGCCACGTGTTGAGAAGGATGTAGCATGCGCCGAAGGGCACGACCATGAGGCCCATGATCAGGTCGGCGCAGGCAAGGGAGCTGATGAAATAGTTGGTGACCGTCTGCAAACGTTGAAATCGTACAATGGCGCTGATGACCAGCACATTGCCAAAGACGATGCCTAGAACCAATAGCCCTATTAAGATGCTAATCAAGACCACCTCTGCATCGCTATATTCTGAAACCTGAGAAGAATTGCTTAGCCCAGCTGAAACATTCATTGGCAGGGAGGTGTTCTCCGTGCTCAACGTATCCTTTCCCTCCATGAGCTTTGACCTGAGGAAGGAAAATCAGCATACAGTATTGTTAGCCTGAAAAGGGAATGCACAAGCAAATAGAAAGTAAAGTATGAGAATGACTTTACAGCATGGAAAATGTGTCAGAGGAGAATATCCTCGAGAGATCAAGTCACTTACTAAAATCAGCAGAGTGTTTTAGAATCGTCCAACTTAATTCCACTCTTCATGGACTCCCTTAAGGTATCCAAAAATAATCCTTTTGAATGGTGTTTCTCTTAGGAAGTGTCCTGGTCTCACATAGTGTTCTTACACTGAGTGTGCTCTACTCTTAATCACCTGGTCATTTTTTCTATCTGTGTTTCGTTTACATGCGCACAGCACTCTTGGCTGAACACACTGTAGACTAAATGTGCTCCTGACTATCAGTTGGACTCTTATAACAGCCAGTGATGACATCACAGTTTGTCAGCAGCCAATCAGAGCACAGCTTCCTTACACTGCAGAGCACTACACTTGTAAAGAGAAGCAGAGAAACAGAAGAAGCTTTTTGATGTTACTTTCAGAATTATTACAAAAAAAGTTTTATTAAAACAAAAAAAACAACATATATTGATAGATAGATAGATAGATAGACAGATAGATGGTCAAAAACTCTTGTTTTGTTCTCTTTTTTTAATGATCTCTGCTGTGATATGGATGTTCTGTGTACCAGAGAAAATCCCCACTGTGTTTTGTCACTAAGCCATGTAAGATCAATATTTCTATCCACATGCGTTAATCTTTGCCTCACATTTTATGGGTTACACTAATGGAGACAGGAGACTAATGACAAAATTTACTTAATATTGCTCAAAATGAGAGGTTTTGGATATTTAATTCTGTACAAATCAAATTAGCTTTTCAAAATCTACTTATCAGCTAATAACGGTAATTTACAATAGTTCAGGGAATAAAAACAACCCTCTTATAAATATGTAAAGAATTGAGGTCTTAATTATTCAAGTAGACATTATTTTTACATTCTTCACGTCAAAGGAAAAACGTCCTTTTAAACTCAAATAACACAATAGTTGGTCCAGCGAATTCACATGCACGTTTTTGAGGAACTAATAAGAGGACCCAGTTTCACAGCCAAGGCTTAAGCTAAAATGCATTTTTGATATGTTTTAATATCTGAAAACATGTCAGTGCCATTGTTTTATCTCAAGATGCATACTAGTAATGTTTTTTATTTTCTAAGGCACGTTTATAAAAGCGACTTAAATGCCCTAATTGAACTAAGGCCTAATTCTGGTTTATAAACCCGGTCTGTGAAACCAGGTCTGACTCTTTTCATTTTAAGGCGGCAGTTATTGGTACAGCCCCTGTATTAAGCATTGTGATGCTTCTATCACTAGCTCTTTTAATTATAAGGTGGACCTAAAGCTGCCATATAAGTGTTATGATTTCTTCCATTTGCATATTTTTACAGTAATATTGCTTCTGCCTCATACAGTCTCTAGTCACTTACTATAACAATTGGGGCATGTGGGACTGAATCTGTTAGACGATTGTTCTAAAATGCATACGTTTTCCTGATATTGTGATGGTTGACATAGTGATAAACATAACAACAGTTTTGTCTCGTGCTTACAAATAAGAAATATGAATGTCAACAGCTTAAAGCAACACTATGTAACATTGTTTACCTTAAAATAATGTTTTCAAAATCTTATCAGTGGTTCATCAAGTCGTAACAGGGTGAAAGGCACTTCTGCCATAGCCTGACGGGGTCTGTATCGCTTTTACTGGCACTATGTAACTTCGGGTTTCGGGTAGGAACCCGTGCACAAAAAGAACTACAAAATTCGAATGCTTTACGTCAAGCGGTACAATAGTCATTATTTCGTTTTTCTTCGTTTCTGATGTCGCACTACATCATCCTTTCATGAAATCATGTAACATACTTTACCTTGTCTGTGGACATCGTTCATTCTAAAGCCGGTGCTGGATAAACAGCGAGTGTGCGTGCGACGGTAGGCTAAATTATTTACGACAGCGGCAATGGCCAATTTCGTTTCCAACCCGTAGGGCGACCGAAGAGGAAAAGTTACTTGGTGTTACTTTAAGCCATTTAATGTTTGTTATTTAGGACGAAAGTAATAATAGCGACTGGAGACGTAAAAATGTCTGGCAATTCTGGCTTTTAAACAGCACCATCTCTCTAAACTGTTATGTAACCCCTGGACCAGAAGGCTGGTAAGAGCAACTATCAAGTTGAGTGACAGGTTACATTTGAGAATGAGTGACAAACACATACACAGCTGGTAACTGTTTTGAACATGGTAACTGTTTTTTAGCTGCTCATAAGCTCATAGGCCATCTTGGACATCTTTTTTTTTGCTAACATACCTTAAAGTACACTTAAAGTACACAAAAGTAGCATACTTTTGAAAAGAATGATATTTACAATTAAATAATAATGTATAGTAGTGTAAATCTATTTAAATGTGAGTGCTTCATGTGACATATATGTGAGTGAAATGGCTTCTCAATCAAGAAAAAATGTAGGGCGGGACTTGATTTTGTCCATATAGGGAACTGATTGGATGGTTGTGGTTTGCTACAGTATTGGTCGATCTCATGTGAGTGACAGGTTGCCTCATGCAAGTAAACGTCATCAGTGAAGCGATGTTGCTGCAAGTTGGAGGGGAAGTTATTTTGATGAAAGAATATATGAAGCCACATGAATTAAAAAAAATATTGATGTGCGTGGATCTCATTTATAGTAAATAGTGCAATATTCTATAAAAAAACGAGAATTGTCCCTTTTGATTTCAAAGCATGACAAAGTGTGTTTTAAACAACATGGTCATGATTGTGTACTCTCTTTAAGTACATTAAAGGGTACCTATTATGGCATTTAAAATGTTCCTAATAATGTTCTGGGAGTCCCCAACAGTTTTACATGCATGCAATGACAAAAAACACTTTTGTTGTCTTATAATATGCATTTATTTTTACCTGATTTGCTCACCGACTCCCTAATGATTCGTTTGACGACTCATTTGTCCAAACCCCTCCTTTGCGTGACGCTAATCGGCGGTGATTGGTCAGATGACGCAGTCAGTTATATTTTGCGTTAGCCCAAAGCTTAAACATATTGATAAAGCACTGCAGTACTACAATACGCTTCACATAATTTCACATATTTCAAAAAACAAAAAAAATGACATTGGAGACCTAGAAGCTGCTGAGCGTAACTCTCACTCTCACACACACACACGCACACACACACACACACACACACACACACACACACACACACACACACACACACACACACACACACACACACACACACACACACACACACACACACACACACACACACACACACACACACACACACACACACACACATAAAAGCAACAATTATTAATAGTACTTACAGGTTGTGATTCGGAGGAGGAAGCTGATCCAAATAAACTTGGTATTGAACCATCAGCCGACTCGCGAATCCACACTTGAAAGCATTTGTGTTTGTGAAGCGATCGTCATTAAAATAACGCGAACACAGCTCAAGGTGGCTATACTTGTGTGGTATAGTTGTAAATATAAACTCTAGCCACTGAGTCTTCACATGCTTGTCCCTGGGCAGTGAAAAAAAAAGTTTGCTTTTGATTCGCACTTCAGAACAGAGTCTCGTCGACATGATGTTGTCAGGTTTCCTCTTCTCTGTCTGCTCGGCGCGCGCACTGAGTGGGCGTGTCGAATTCAAATAACTTGTACAAGTGACGTACGAAAGTTAGAGAAATGCATCGTTTGTCTATCGATTCATATCAGCGACTCAGAGTCGACTCTTACTTTTGAGAGACAATAACTTTGTATACGGTGAACTTTCATATTTAAAACTTTGCAGGATGTTTTTGTTCACTTAGATCTATGTTACACACTACATGAAAGGTAATTTTCAAAATTCCATGATAGGTACCCTTTAAGAAGGCTTTTATTTCATTAATATTATATTGTCTGCTCTGCAAGTACAGTTTGTACAAATTGTACTTTTAAGATCTGAAGTAGTACCCACAAGGGCTCTATAATGTTTAAAGTTGTAGCAATCCAAGAGAGCAAGCAGGAAGATGATTAAACAGACTTTTAATGAACGCAGAGGGAAACGCAACATTAACACTAGACAAGGAACTGAGGAAAACCAAGGGCTCAAATACACTAGCGAAGGTAATCAACAGAACAGGGAAGAACAGGTGTGTAATTCAAGTATAACTAAGGCAACTAAAGGCCCGGGTATACTTCATTTTCCGTCTTGCTCAGTTTAGTGTGAGTGCCTTTCAAAGTATACTCCTTTGGGCGTGAGCACAGAAAGACGTATTCGCTGCATGTGCACTATCTAGTGGATTTTCAAATTTTCAAAAACGTGCACTTTGAAACCTGTTTTCAAAAGCTTGCATTTACACAGTGCTGTCGTGTAAATGAACGGCCAAAACGCATAAAAAGTGTTCCGTATTTTTTGTTGGAAATGGTGTTGTGTAAATGAACTTACAGAACTAAATAACCCTTACATGCACACTCGACATAATAAAGCACACATTTGCTTGTTCCACTTCAGGAAATTCACTTTTAAATGCCCTTTTTAAATGATGTTGTTAGCTAGTTGTTCAGTGTGAACCACACTCTAAATTTGGTTGTGAGGGTTTGTCACTATATTCAGATGTATAACTAAACTATGTACAGAATTCAGCAAAGCACAGTTCATTTCAAGGTTTCCTACCGCAATCAGATAAGACATATAAAAAGCACAAAACTCCATGTAGCTTCTCTTGCTGAGTCAAATGTTCATGCAACATATCTCAGCGTGCGTTTAATCATTCACCAGACTCTGCAGCCTGTGCCTCGTGTATGTAAATGAACTATGCATCTGTATGTGTACATAAGCATGCTGTCTTAGGTTGTTAGCATGCTCTGTGATGCTAAAAATACTGGAGCAAATATGAACCGGTATGTGGGTGGATTTGTGCTTTGGTTTGTATATTCATGTAGTAACCTCTGTAAATGTCCTATGTTAACCTCTACATTTTGTGTTCAATCTTTTGTAGTATTTAGCTGTAAACACCTGTTAAGTCTGTTTATGAGCACATATGCATGAAATGTGCTTCATTAAGTGTAAATGTGCCTTTCCGTACAGACAGTTTCAACCTGTCAATTTTTAGGTTGAACATCCTGTGCTAGCATAATGAAAACATAACATGTTATCAGGGTATTAAGTTGTTTTAATTGTTTTAGGCATAAACAATTTAATGTTTAGGCATAAACAATTTAGAGCATTAGCATTTCCGAATGTTATTGCGTCAGCTTGGCTTTGAAAGTGCTGTGGCATGTAACTTCAAGGAACAGTAATATAAATCCAACAATGAGGTAGTGGCCAAGAGTTTTGTGAGATGTTTCCTTGGGAGGGATATACACCATGTTCATACAAACAAGTTTATTTACGCATCTCCTGGCTCCGACAATAACCTTAGACAAACGCATTCAGGGGCATAAACACCCTCACGCACATGCAAACACACATACATACTCAACTTCACAAGAGCAGTGAGAGCAGTTAAGGAAATGAAACACTTGAAGAGAAGGTTTTTCCACAGGATGCCATCCAAAACTGTTTTATCATTGACATGCATGCCAGATGTATTCCCACACTCAGTACCGGGGAGATCTGATGAGCAGATTGCTCATCTTCCTGGGGAAATGAGGGTGGGGAGGAAGGTGTAGGCTTGTCTATTTGGTCAGGCATGCTGTACATGCTGTAAATTGACACTAGGTTTAAACTTGAGGAAATAGCAGGGTTCAGATCAGTCCATGTGAACCACCATAAATGAGATACTATTGTGTATATTTTAGTTAGAAAAATACACGAATGGTCCAAATATATTGGCATTATTTCTAGTATATGATGCAACAATAACATTCATAAATCTGGAAATGACCACTTCAATCTGAAAAGTCTTGGTCTTGGTGGAATATATCTGCTACGCTGCTGTAATAATGTAGATTATTGCTGGTCCTGCAGCTGCAGAACAAGTACAGGGACTTACTACTACCAATACAACACTATGTTTCTGTGGCATACTGCTGCACAAATAGCATATATAAAATAACCTGTATTAGATCTATACAGGTGGAGCTGGAGAAGGTGGAGGATTTCAGTCTGAATTCTGAATCATGCTGCAGACTGCTATAGAAAATAGAAAAGTCTAACCAGTTATGCTGCGAGCTCATTGGCTGCAGATGTGACAGGAACCAATCCGCTTGTGCAATGTAGTAAACAATGCAAATGTCATCAGAGGCCTGTTGCATGAAGTCGGTTTTAGTTGCTTCCAGTTCCAGGTAAGTCTGAGGTTAACTTGAGCAATCTCTGTTTTTTTTTTGGTAAAACTTTTTCAGAAATAAAGTCACACAGAAAGTAACAACTACCTCTTTTTTAACTATGTGATAGAAACATACACCTTTAGTAGATTGTTTTTGAATTTGATATTGTTATTTTTGTGATTACTTAATTTCATTTTGATTAATTTGGTTGTGTGTTACATGGATAAAATAATCTGAATTTTCTCCATGTAATAATCAGAAATAATTTACAACACCTAAATGTAATCATAACGTACAATGCTATTTTTGGTTATATTTTATAACCATTATTAATATAGCACAAAAATATTATTATATAATTTTTTTAACAATATTATTGTGGTTAGGGAAGTGGTTGTTATCATTTGGTGAATTTTGGGCTCTCATCCAGGCACATATTGATATTGAATACTCTACACACAAATTATTACAATTAACATTTTTAAATTCATACAGAAAATATGGAGACAACAAACATGGACAATGCTGCTACATCACAGACTAATAATTTCTACAGTATATCACCTACCACTAACCATGAATAGGCCTATATATATAAATATACTGGACAAGGCTACATGTATATACAATTAATAAACATGTATATATAATTCCCAATTTTTTTTTACATTGTATCTGTGAATATAAACCAGAAATACAGTGCACAGCCATGACTAATATATATATTTTTTCTAGAATATGTCACATATAATTAAATGTTGAGTCTATGCCATTCAAAATCCTGGAGATGATTTAAGGGAACTAGGCATTAGAAAGGTCAATTAATTGGTTTCACTGAATTGCCTGCTTGGACAATGTGCAGGATAATGGTGCAACCCAAATCCTTAAACAATTCCAAACTTTACAAATTCAGTGATGGGCGGATGCTCATGCTGTCTCTAAAATGCAAACCAGCGGCGCCGACCTGATCCATGTCTTATTTGAATGCAGTTGAGAGCACCTTGTCAAAATAAGTGAAAATGTAATGGAAACAGACAGCGATGCACTTCGGTCAATTACAGATAAAAGCTCACTGTCCAGAGAATCAATCACGATAAATCTACAGCACTTAAAGGATGTACTGTTTCCTCTCGCATGTTCACTTTAGGATATTTTTTATGTTTGATTATTTTAGCTTCTCTGTCTCTCATTTAATTTTTTTAGAAGATCACAGAATGCCAATGCGAAATGGAAAAGGCTTGTAATTTTATTAAAATATCTCATTCAAGTAAGTGTCCTTGTAGTATGCTGTACAAATATTTTGTCTGGTAACCAACAAAAGTGGTCCTTTATTGGGTAGCATTTAAATGAATTGATTTTATCCTAGCACAAAATTGTATTTAATTGGATTGAATCAGCATGAAAGCACTACACAACCAAAAGTCAATGAAGTAAAGAAAAAAGATAATTTACAACTTTATGGGCCAGATTTACTAAACAGGGCAAATTAGTGTGAGAGTGCAATCCCAAAAAAGTGCTGATGGAAGTGGAAAGTTCTGTATGCGATCTACTGATCTACGCACATTATACAGACGGAGCCGGATCATTTCCATAATGACCAACGCAATCTACCAAGAGCAGCGCAAATTAGCGTCTGTTTTAAGACATGCTTTTTGGGGGGCGGTAAATAATGGCGCAAACATCAGATACTCCTCTCCCATAAATGTTGTGTCTAAAAAAGGAAACTTTACATTTGCCAGTTTTATTCTATTTTACTCTAAAGAAAAAACAGGCCTTCGGAAGTAAATGATGGCCATTATGCAACCAATAGATCTGTAGGGGAGATGATCATTTTTCCTCAGTACTTCCTGAAGTGCAACAGTTGGGTTGCGGAATATTTCATTTTCTCCATAGGAAAATTGATTTTGAACGATAACTTATAAACCTTTAAAGACAGACCTACTGCGAGCGATGAGGTTGTTAATCGATGGCGTTTGCTATTTTTAGCTTATTTTAAAAATAATTGTGTTTAACAGCGGAATTTGCCAAAATAGCTCTTTAGCTCCGCCCACTCCCATGAACCACTGCAAATGACGACGTAATCGAGTCGATCTCTCTACGTTCTCAAAATACAGAAATATTTTTAGATAAGTGCATATTTTGCAAAAAAACTTAAAATATATTGCACACTCTTAAAAAATGCTGGGTTGTTTCAACCCAAGTTTGGGTCAAATATGGACAAACCCAACGGTTGGTTTACATTTTTAAATTGCATTGTTAATTTTGTCTATATTTGACCCAAACTTGGGTTGAAACAACCCAGCATTTATTAGAGTGTAGCCTATATATATATTTCCCTCACTAAACAGTCTTGTACCTTTGTCTTTTTGTCCAAAAATGTAATTGTACATTTTTTTTGCTTCAAATCTAATTTTGATGTGATCCTCGTAGCTGATTGGCTTGGTTCATGGGTTATAACTCTTTAATGTAGACTTTTTTTAAATCCCTATGTGAAAAATGAATGGAAAAAATACTTTCCTTATTCGAACACGTGGTCACATGTCGATCGCTATTAATAATTAAATGGATTTTATATCCATTATATGGATTGAACCACTCAATTGCCATTGGTAAAAAATAAATAAATGAATAAATTACATTATTAAGAAACTCAAAAATAGCTGAAGAAATCCTCATTAAATGTCTGCACTAACTAACTGGCAATTCTGGAGTGTCTTAATGTTTGGTTTCCAGTATGTGATATAGTGTGTGTTCCAGACATGTTTGTGGAAAGGTTAGCAAGGTTTAGCAAACGATTGCTAATTCCCCGGCCCAGCCTCAGTGTGCCCCACCTATTGATGCTTCTTCCACCCTTCAAAGGTTTCGAATGTCAGTTAAGGGTTCACAGGTCCACAGATTAAGATAGGGAGATGTACTGTCATCCTGGTCTGGTCATATAGTTTACAGCAGGTGCCATTGTTATCAGGACAGAATTCATTAGTCTTTCAGCAGAGCTGGGCTGAATTTGTTGATAAATTATCTTAGATGCACGGACTGAGTTTTCCGTGACGCGACAGAAGACAGGTGCAAACCAGAGGACCTGATTTTTATTTTGCACGGGTGAGAGATTTGTAAGGTGGGCTGGGGAAGTCAGTTGCTTTTTCCTCTTTTAAGCAGCTGCAGGAGATTGTGGCAGTGGAACAGTTTTTGCTGTTATTTATCTATTGTTTAACTTAGAAATTTAGACTTACATTTATAGTATTTAAATAAAAGGTAGGTAGATTCAGATACACTTTTGTAGCTGCAAAAAGTGGTAGTACATAGCAAGCATGGGAGTCTTGTCAGGTCACTTCGCAGTGTTTATTCTTGGTCTGACACTCCTATCGTCTTGTTATGGTTAGCGTGCGGTTTCAAGTTCGTCCAAGCCGTATATCTCTTCTGTCCGCGTGTGTTGTTGTGTTCTGTGGATGTTATGTTCTGTCTTGTGCTGTGTAACACACAGCTTGTGTTTTTCACTGGATGTGTGCTTTCATGTTGTCATGTTTTGTGTGAACACGCGGCTTATAAGTGTTCTCGTTAGCTGCGTGTTCCTGTCTTTTTTTCTTTGAGCACATGGCTTGTGATTGTGTTCGCTGGCCATGTGCTCTTGTTTTTTGTTTTGCTTAGTGTGAGCACATTTCTTGCCATATCTATTTCTTTGTGCCATGTGCTCACATCTCTGAATTGAATACTCTGCCTTCTATGAAGTATCAATATTCTTTCCTTATGTCTTACTAAAAGTCTTACCATTTACCTTAGCACACCACAAATCAGTTTTATTTTTTATATTTTATCCACTCCGCAATAAACCACCAAACTCACCACACAAAGCTGGGTATGAAACATATATGAAACGATCGGTCATTTCTAAAATAAATAAATAAAAAAGTACGTTTTATGCCTTGCTCTGTTGTGTGATGTGCGGTGGTGACTCTCCTGTTTGAACTCGTTCATCAAAATGAACGAATCTTTTTTTCGAGTCATTTCATTCATTCAACAAACAAAATGAACGAAATGACTCGAAAAAAGACTCGTTCTTTTTTGGTGAACGAGTTCGAACAGGAGAGTCACGAACGTGCATCACAGAACAGAGCAAGGCATAAAACGTACTTTTTTATTTATTTATTGTAGAAATGACCGATCTTTTTGCAAGATAAGACCCTTATGCATCGTCTGTTGTCGTTTAAAGCCATTTGAAGCTGCACTGAAACTGTCATTTGGACCTTGAACCGTTTGGATACCAGAAAAGAACATTATATGGAGAAAAATCCTAGAATGTTTTCATTTCAAAGCAAAAGTTTTTTTAAAGGTGAACTAATCCTTTAATGACCCTATAAGCAGTTGAGTTGGGATGCAGATGCAAATTTATGTTTATATGATATGTAAATGTTGCTTACTTAATTTCCTAATGTTATGAAACCAGTTAAACTGTAACAATGACTGTGTTCACACACCAGGGCTTCACCGAAAATGCGGTTGTGATTCCTGAAAGTTTACAGGTGTGAGTTCGGTTATAGAATGCGTTTGACGCTGCTGGAAACTCCAATATATAAAAATAATTATTTAAAAATATTATTTTTATGCAGTGTAGGCTCCTGGAAGCACGAGTGTTAATGCGTCCTGAGTACGTGAAGTAACTGACAACAAACTGGTCTGTTTGGGCTGAACGAAAACATGTTTTTTATCATCATCATCCTCATCCTCATAGATCTTCCTCAGGCATGTCATGTCCCCTGCTAGTCAGTTATGATATTTAATCAAATCAAATTCTTGTGTGAAGTGAAAATGTCAAAGAAAAATGCTGCACATGGTTTTGACGTATGATTCCCCCCTCATATTTCAACTTTTCTATTTTTAAAGTGTTATTAAAATTTAATAGGTTTGACTCTTGGAAGGATTTTTTTAGGTTCAGTAAAACTCAGACAACAGCATTTGTGGCATAACGATTACCAGACTAAAATAATTGACTCACACTATCAATAAATACTTTCCATAAGCGAACTTTTGATATCTAATTTAACTTAATCATTTGTGTGCTTGGATGAAAACATACCCTTTAGCTTCGGGCTCTTTTGGGTCACAGGTTTTCCGAAGGGACAGCACTGTTTGGAGAGCTTTGCTCGGTGCAGCGCTTCAGGACAGAGAAATGCTCCATTAGTCAAGCACCCGACTCTCCCTCAATTAATTCTTAATGCACAGGGGTATGAGTGAAATATCTGAACTCTCTGGTCAAATTAAAATTATAAATAAAAAATATGCCTTTTTTTCTTGCCCAGTTGGTATTTTCTGGTATAGAGAGCAAAAAAACAATCAAGCCTCCAGGATGTTTAGTTTATTAAATTGGAGCTAAAAATAAAGCTAACATACTTTTACATTGCATTTGAATCCTTATGTGTCACTGTACATGGATAGTGTCAGTGGTCTTTAAGGTGATGTGATGTTGACTGTGCCACTGAAAACACTTTTATTCTCTAAAAATCATAAAATAACACTTGTGTTAATGGGTCAAAGACAAAGATCTCCAGGAAAATCTTGGTTTAAGATGCTTTTAAGATTAAATCTTTGTGTTCATGTTGGTTTCTGGAAAATGTCTAAGCCTAAAACGTTACCCTGGTTCACTGACAAGAGTAACGAGACACTGCATCTTGCATTGACAGTATGGGGAATGACCACAGACAAGTTGTCACGTTGCCGGAGGCCAGTGATTATAGTTTAAAGTTTTAAATATGGATATTTTCTTACAAAAACCCATTGCTTTGCTTCAGAACTATTATTATTAACCCACTGGAGTTGTATGGATTACTTTTGTGATGCATGGATGCACTTTTTGGAGCTTCAAAAACTCCAACAAAACACAAAAGTTTACACTACGATCATCTCCTTTGTTTCCTGCATTATGGGGGATCTCATTGTCACCTGCTCTGCTATTTATTTTATTTTTTTACAGCAGCAGCATGTCATGTATGTATTGGCAGTAGCAGCAGCGTAGCAAATCTATTCCGCCCAAGACCAAATATATAAACATTGTCATATCCATTGATTGGTCCTTAACAGAATCTTCTTGCAATCACATAATTCTCTATAAGGGCTGATAGGATCCTGCTGTATCAGTAGCCAATGAGCTCGCTGCTCAACCTCCAAATACTGGTCAGCATTTTCTGTAGCAGTTTCAGCAATAACCAACAGCAGTAGCAATAACGGCAAACATAACAGCAACAGTAGCGTAGCAGATCTATTCCGCCAAGACTAAACATCAACATTGTCATTTCCATTGCACTCGGAGAGTTGTCATGACAGAACTAAGTTTTGATTTAATGATGTAAAGAAAACACCTTGAATACATATTAATGACATATACATTCATTCTTTTATATTGTTTTCAAAAAAATTAATTCCAGGTAAAATTTTATTTTTAAAAACTGTAGGGAATGTTTAACTCACCAGATTATCTGATTTGATACTTTAAGAAACCTACTATAAAAGATTATATAATTATATAATCTGATTTGATAATCTGATACTTTAATCAGAGGTAAAACTTGCATTTAACCTGACCTGACACTACAAAGTGCCTGCCTAATGTTCATAATTATGTATACACCAACGGTATATTCACAATAAACACATGATTTAGTCCATATTTTTCATGTAAAACTTCAAACTGCAAACAGACAACACAGACATTAGGGCAGCGACTCTGAAGTAAACCGGATGTGGAGCGAGTCCAAGCGTCAGGTCAGGGCTGAGGCATGGCCGCTCTGAACCACATCTGTCTTCCTCTAATATCTGCAGGTCAGGAAACTGCTGGAGGATCTCTTTTTGGGGGGGCTGGGGGGTCTGAGGGTCAAAACGAATGCTATAAAGTTAATAGGTGATATATAGATGAAAAGTTTTTAACAAATTCATTGGCATCAGTCCATTGCAAGTGGTCCAATAGAGTTAATTTGACCAGAGTAATTATGCATTGGTATTGCAAAACCACCAGTTTATTATTTGCATTTTACTTGGTTTATCCACGGCGACATCCTTGTGTCATGGCCCACAGCAAATTTTGGTTATACGGATGTGTACGGAAACATCAAATCTGAGTATAGCAAATTTAAATATATAAGTTTTCCACATTCTTGTTTCTTAAGTTGTGGTCACATTTACCATTGTTCTGTGAATTTTCAAGTCATTTTAACATGAATTTGCACTATTGGGAACTCCGCACAAGGACAAAAGTTTCCCCACGTAGATTAGACAAAAGTTTATCATGCAGATTCGCTTTGTTGACCAGCAGAAACCTGCTTGGTTTGAAAGTGACTTCTGTGTGAGATGTTTTTCACTTTAGAAAACTGATCCAAATAATTAGTAATAATCCTTCTGAAGGATTTGGTAATACTTAAGTCATTATAGTCGGTTATCATGATCTTCACTTTAGAATTAATTATAGATTATGCATTATTCACATGGACATGTATAGAGGTTCTTTAATTGTTACCATTGTTGTGTTTTGCTTGCTGAATGTTGAAGTCTGTGTTTGACTCAAGTATGCTCAATTGCACAAATACAGAGGGATTATATCAACCCAATTAAAAGTATCACAAGGTGTTTATGACCTAAGCGTTGGCAACAAAATTTTATAAGATTAATAATTGACATGAAACATAGTTATATGCTCCTTGCTGATCAGCTTATGTGATGTTCTCTCAAATTTTTAGTTGTATTGACATTTAAAATGACTTTGGGCAATCAAACCAATCGATTAATCTTAACTGGGATTTTCTGAGTAAAAACGGCCTAGTATGTGAATAGTACAGATTACTAGATTTTTTAAATTAAGTTAAGACATGAAGTAAAGTTAAAGGGGTGGTTTAATGCAATTTTCACAAGATGTAAAATAAGCCTCAGATGTCCCCAGAGAGTGTAGGCCTATGTGAAGTTTTAGCTCAAAATACCCCACAGATATTTTTTTATAGCACGTTAAATCTGTCACTTTTTGTGTGTGTTTACCTTTAAATGCAAATGAGCTGAAAGAGACATTTCTGAATAGTTAATTGATGGATTTATGTGGCTGATATGGAGTTAACTATCTTCTATCTAGTCATTGATTAGCATATTCTTTCTTGGTAATCTATAAATCGCGTTCCCGGGGACGGAGTTTATGTAAATTTTAGGGTTAGTGATGTCACTAACCCGGGAGGAAGCTTGTGTAGTCCCTACCAGCCATTTGTAGTCCTTAAAAGCGATTTCTGTAAAAGAAAATATCTCCCTTTGCTTTGAACTTTGAGCGTCTTAACTTTGCAGATATTGTTTATGCTCAAACAGCAACATTACACACTAACTAAAGTTAAAAAAGTGAAATAATAATCAATCACCCATTTAACTAAAAAGTGTTAGTTAGAACAACTGTTGGATTTTACAGTGTATAAATATAACTACTTAACTACTTCAATCAGTTTTATGTTACAATGGAATGCTGTTTTAACTTAACTGACTTATATTGACCCAACATACAATTTCCAATAAACACACGCACACCTGCTCTTTGCTGATTTGGGGTTATTTAACACATAAAGTTGCATCAAAGTGAATATTGCAATTGACAGCGCTACTCTTCAGCAAAATAACCACATTTAATAACAAAAACTCCTAAATGTTAAACATAACTGACCATTACACATTAACATAAACTACCAATATCTTTCCATTTACTGAAAAACACTTGCACTCCCTTGCAAAGCATGCTGGGAACTAACAGATCCACTGCCCAGGGCTGCATTTCCCAAAAGCATCGTGAGCTAATAATGCTCTGCTATCTACTTATAGGCTCATGATGCTTTTGGGAAACGGAGCCCAGGGCAGTGGGTAAGCATATCTAGCACACTTGAATAAACTTGTGTAAGGGTAAGTATCTCTGGTGGGTTGTGGAAGACTAGATAGGAATGTAGAGGTACTGTACATACAAAAAAGTAATAAAAAACACCAATTTCCAATTTTTGGAGACTTGAAATGGACTGACCTTTAGATTTTTTTGTTTTAGCTAACACATTAACCACTTCAGCTAAAACTGAACCCCCAAACAAGTAAGATTAAAAATAAGGTTACCCAAAGTCAAACTGGTTTGTCCTCTAAAAAACACTCACTCAATAGCCATCAAACACACCATATATGACCCGAGGCCACTTCAGGCAAACGACACCATTTAACATGCCTATTACTTTGAGGTGTAATTTATTTCCTTGCCACTTTTTACAGCATCCTATTTGTCACCATCATAGCCACAGTCTTACATCAGCAAGCCACATGACCGTAATGGGACATCAAACAGGGCAAAGCATAAAGTCAATTCTCCTCCAAACAGGCCTGACATTAATGATTACAATCCCCCATAAGAGAATGCTGTTATTTTACTGCATCAGAATCCCGCATATGCAGTGCTTTCTTGCGGTAAATGTCTAAATGAGACTTTTAGATTATAAAACTGTTATTTATGTACTTTTTATGTCATTTGTGTTGACTCGGCTAAGGGCGCATATGCCTGTGGTGACTTTACACCCATTTCCCAACATGAAGGGTAAACAGAAAAATGATCCATGAACTCTGCACTTTCACAAATAAGTTTTGAAAGGATTAAACCTGCACAAATACAAATCTATACAGTAGATCTGCTACCAGCTATTGTTAAGGGTCAGGTCACAAAACAACATTAGTGCAAGTTCAACTGCTGAGAAAATCAAAGTACATGACACATTTTTGACCGTGCTTGACGCCTTTTGTCAGTTGTAAACTTGTCAGTTTTTGAGTGAGAAATGCTGACCTAGAAATACCTCAAAGTACACAAGTGTACAAGAGAAAATGGAAGGTGGAGGTTAAGTGATTTTCTCACGTCTACATCCTTTTTTTATTTTCCATTTGGTTTTTGCCTTCGGAAAATTCCTCTTTTGTCTGTCTAACTGGGTCTGGGAGTATATGTTTTATAATATAATAATTTCAGATGATTACCTTTATGAATACACAGTAAGCTTTATTCCACCTTCTCTATTTTGGAGAAGCATACTTTACTTCACTTTTGCAGGTCCTATTTTACAATGTAATGTACCAAAAGTTTCCCAGATAACAACTCAAAGCAGAAGCTCATCCGGGTCACTGAAGTCACCAGTGCTATACGCCTGGAGCGTTTTTTTCTCTGTGAAAGTTTTACGTTTGGTGAGCTAATAAAATATTAAAACTCAGTCGAATCAATATTTTGTGTACAGTTATTTAATTATGCCACCCAGTATCGTGGACTCGCTCTCTCTTGTTTCATACAAACGCAGCTGCTGCCATTTTGTGACTATTGTTTTGTACACTGTTGGAATATGAGATACAATAAATACAAATAAGATAGATTTTAAAACAGTTTAATCAAGCGCTACAAGCCGCGGAAGCTTTGCATTTAAAGACCTAATAAAATATTTCAACACAGATCAATATTTTGTGTCTAATAATTTACTTATATTGCAAGTTGCCGTGTAATAAGCGGGATAATGTACATCCAGTAGGTGGTTCTCTTAAAAAAACCCTTCAGGCTGATCAAGAGCTGATCTCATCATCCTATCGGGGGTTATTATCCCATTTGGGACAGGGATTAGTGAGCATTGATGCTCTCTGGATTTCACAGTGCATTGTGGGACTTTTTAGGGAGCGAACGTTCTAGTGCACTGGTAGGATTTTGTGACGGAGACAGCCTTTAAAATGGCAGACTCCCTGATTAGTACTGAGCTAGGGAGCTGATTGAGACGCACCCCTAGTCAGGCGAGTTTGATCAATGTTTGAGCTAAACTCTCTACGAAAGTGGACCCCCTATACAATATGATGACATTTTTTGTTTAAGTTACCTAACCGCTAGCCCAAAAGCTTAAGCTTAACATCACCACTCATACAACAAACTAAGGGGTTCAGCTGGTTAGCATGGTTCAGATAGCGCCTGCTGGTAGATGCTGTTCCCCAAGATCCAATCCCCCCACAGAATCATATTCCCATTCCTCAATGCCAGAACAAAAGCGTAGTGCATTATCTTGTTCTAGCTATTCAAAAGAGCTTTTTAGCCAGTTAGTTTTATGCTAAGCTAGTAGGCTAAGCAGTTATGTTGCTTACCAAAGTCTAACTGAAAACACAAATAAAGGGAAATGTTTCATTAGCACTGTAATATACTTTTATATTAACTTGCACATGCTTTTTATGACTGAATACAGAGTAAATCGATTTTCTATCAGCTCTAATCAGCATGTATTTTTTTTATGAATCACAAATAATTCATTATAACTACTACATCAAAAGCTATTTCTATGGCCATTTCATGATTGCAATGGACTAAAAAGAAGTGTGTTTAATGGTATTGAATGTGCACCTGTAGTGTAGTTATACATATTTCAAAGACAATAGAAGTAATTATGAAATTACACAAAGATTATATAAAGATGAACTTAAGTCTGTCAAAAAGCAGACTAAGATCAACTAACTGCATTCAATATGAATTTTAACTATGATACTTTTTCATTCAGTTGTAAATAACATGCAAATACGTGACTAAAAACATTGCAGTTCGCAGTTAAGTATTTTCATTTCAAGTGTATTACGTCTTATTTTAAAGTGTGCTTATTTGTGTACTTATTTTTCACAAGGGTCGCTTTGTCCTACGGTGTGCCCTCAGTTAGTTCTTCAACATTTTGGCAATAACTTAGCGGAAGCCGCACCTTCATTGTGTTATAGAAAGTCTCAACATAAATAGCACATTAAAAATCATTTTTCATTAACTTTGTTTATAGTATGTCTTCTTTGTACAATGTCTCATTTAGGCTGAGACTATTTAAAGTGATCTGAGTGTGCCAACCAAGGAAACAACCCCTTGTACAGAATGTGCATTGATTACTTGAAAGAAAGAGAGAGAGATGAATTGTAACTGTACTAAACGCCGATACAGCATTAAAAATAATAAATATCATTGACCTACGAGCAGCATTATGGTGGGCTTGTGGGAATGTTTTTGAACGTTTGTTATCAACTTGTCTATACTGTATAAATAAGTTTCTGTACCTGGTAATTAGTCACTATTAAATCCAGTTAGGCCTGCAATTACATTCTATAATTAACAAAGTGCAGGCTTGTTTAAACAACTGTGTTTAGCAACACCGAATAAATTAAACCTGTCTATTGACTTTGAGGTTAAAGTACAAAAAAAAAATTATAGTCTCAACTCTGAAAATGCTAAATATGCAGATGTGCTTGAAGAATTTGACATATTTTAAGACACAAACCAGAACTTTTGCAGCTCTTGCTAAACAAACTCATAATGCCATGGACCTCACATACTGTACTTTGCAGAATCCAGTTATTATTTTAGAAATGCTTATTATAACAGCCTGATAACAACTTCCAAACATTTAAAAGCACCCAGCGTGTCAATGACATTCGGTGTACATAAGATTAAAGAATGACGAAGGAGTCTAAATTCCCAGTGTTTACAGTTCAAAACCGCATTGTTTTCAAACAGCCATACAGTGATTTCTGATATTTACCCATATCTGAGGATTAAACGATGACTATGGACCTTAACTCCCATAATAATGAAAGATTTGACTCCTTGCAAATTCAAAGTGTATCATATCCCAATATTTTGTAAAAGAATATTCCCACATGCATTGTGCGATCTTCTTAAATGGCGTCACTTCGACAACTCCACTTTTGAAACCTTTATGCTTAAGAGCATATATTCTGGTTAATATTGGAATATTCATTTATACATATGAACATATTCTACATAGCAACATAAGCATTTGTTGCACAGGAAAAGAGGCAAATAAAATTAAGTGAGCAAAATAGTAGTTACATAATGTTTGAGGAAAAGTTTGCTTGAGGTGTTAGAGAGGCCAGTAGGGGGGGCTGCTCACCATGTGGTCTGTGTGGAGCCTAACGCCCCAGTATAATGACGGGGACACTATACTGTCAAAAAGCACTGGGTGAGAGGTTAAACTGAGGTCATTAAAAATCTTCATCAAAAAAAGAGTAGGTGAGTAACCTCGGCATCCTGGCCAAATTTGTCCATTGGCCTCTATCCATCATCATGGCCTCCTAATCATCCCCCATATTCTGATTGGCTTCATCATTGTATCCTCTCCACCAATAAGCTGGTGTGTGGTGGGCGTTCTGGCGCAATATGGCTGCCGTCGCATCATCCAGGTGGATCTGGACATTGGTGGTGGTTGAGGAGATTCCCCTTCTATGTAAAGCGTTTTGAGTGCCGTGAAAAGAACTATTATAAATGTTACAAATTATTATTATTATAACTGATTCACGACTTAGGAAGCGAGGGAGCTGATTGAAACGATTTTCATTTTAGTAATCCTGAAGACCCTGGTTCGCTTGTCAGGGGTGTTTGATTAGGGCTGGAGCAAAACTCAGGAGGAAAGTGGACCTCGAGGGCCAGAGTTGAGAAGCCCTGATCTACTGTAGATATTGTGCAGTTTTGGACCCCGTTGACTTCTGTATAGACAAAAAAGCAGACAGTCTTCAAATTATCATCTTTTGTGCTCCACAGAGGAAAGTTTGGAACAACATGAGGGTGAGTAAATAATGACAGAATTGGGGGACACCTTTGGGGGAACTATCGAAGTTTGGGTGTGGCTGTCTGTTCACAAACACATGAATATGTGAATGTGTTTTTGATTGGGGAGCACATCGTGTCTTTTTTATTTTTTATAAATTTTTTGGCAGTCAATGCCTGCACCTCCAGTGAATGACAGTCCTCTTATCTGCTACTGGAAGCAAAGGGTTTGAGAATGACTGTGCCACTGCTGAATGTGCCCTAGTGTACCCAGTCATAAGTCTTGGAAAGAATGTTACTACTCTGACACACTTCCCCCACTTATAACTTTGAAGGGGTGAGACAATGAGTACATGAGCCACGCCTTGACTGTTGGAATTTAAGCTATAAAAATCTCTGTGTTGAAATAGACGGTAGTATATCAGGCCGCATATGCAAATTGACTTCAAGTAGCAGCTCTCGTACATTGTGTACAGACTTGTACCGGCTCTGTGTACAGTCCCATGAGCATTTTGACATCACATCACCATGGTGATGGAGAACTTGACCAGTGTGTGTCAGGCAGTACTGGTGGTCAGATTCTAATGGTTCTTAATACTAATGCGTACCTGATGTACGGCAAGTCAATCAACTGTGTTTCAGTAACCATGGTGACAGCGTCCACGTCTTGTTTGTGTTTGAGGGAAAGCGGAGACCAAATGATGGAAAAGAGAAAAATAAATAAATGCTGGATTATTTTATAACACAAAGCAATTTTTAGATTGAGGCTAAGGTGCCTCTCTCAAAACTGGAATAAATGAGGCTGGTAAAATACATTAAAATTGTGGTTCTAGTGCACCCACCAATGTAATGCTAATATCAAACATTAATGGACTTTCCATATAAATTTAAATCCTTTTATGCAAAGTAGCTGAAAATAGACAAAGTTCTACAGCACGGGGAGAGTAATTTCTCATTATTTACATCTACTGATTTGAGTATAAGCTATTAACGCAGGTATCTTTGGCCGAAAGTATTTTCTAGTTCCATTTTTAGGTTGTTTAAAGCATATTGGCTCTCTAACTGACAAATCTTCCCTAGTGAAAAATAAATATACTACAATATTTGAAATACATTTTATTTTATGCTGAGTATATTAAAAATACATTTATATATTTATGTACTTACTATAAATACCCTGCAATTGTACTTTTAGTATACTAAATTTATATACTGTCTGCTAAATTGGAACAACTCATTTTGTACTTAACCCTCTGGGGTATTTCGGGTCAAAAATGTCCCGAAGCGTTTAAATAAAAAAATGTTAAAAATCGTAGCTTCATCGGA
The DNA here is from genome assembly GCA_036326025.1 of Chrosomus eos. Lineage (NCBI taxonomy): Eukaryota > Metazoa > Chordata > Actinopteri > Cypriniformes > Leuciscidae > Chrosomus > Chrosomus eos. The sequence goes on from CM070834.1 coordinate 27,909,357, forward strand.
ATGGTCCAAAACTTGGTGACTTTTTTGGTACTTGGTATATGAACACCCAAAAAAATTGGGGACAGGATTTGAAAAATCTAAGTGGTCTTAAAACAAAATAGTCACACTCAGGACCTTCGGGTCAAAAATGACCCCCATAGGAAATGAATGGGAAATTGGCAAAAATTTGAAAATACAGAGTTTTTTTGTGCATACAATCTACAAAACAGCCAGGATGCAGAAAAAAAGCACACAACAGTGAAGCGGTGAATCTCTTAAAACAATGGGTGACAAAATTATTTCCATTTGTTCTCTTTATAAGGTTTGACTGTATTATAAAGTAAAACTGCCACTTCAAATTACCATTTAAACCAACCAAAAAAAAAAAATTTTTTTTTAAAAATTAAAAAAAATTACAAAAATAGTCTTTGAGAATCTGTTATTATATATTCAATTCAACAACCTGAAAAAAATTAAACAATATGTGAAAAAATTACTAGAGTGTTTCTACCATAGGTTTCTACAGAGAGCTGTAAATCCACTAGTGGTAAAAATGTGCTATTGCGTGATAAAAATGCTCAGTGTGTCCACCAGATGGCTCCGATCTCATTTAAAAAACTTTTTTCATGAGGCCTAGACTTGACTCTAAAATGAAATACAGCTTTAATAATTTTTTTTTTTAATTATATATATATATATAAATTTTCTATTATATTCAATGGGAAAAAATGGGTCTTAATTATTGCATAAATATTAATTATAAATCATAAAATTATCTCAAAACACCAAAAAAGAAAAGAAAAAATATTATTGAACAAAAATATATTTCATTGATTTTACTCAAATAAAATGTATCTTAATGCCGCCCTCCGGGTCATTTTTGACCCGAAGGTCCTGAGTGTGAGTCTAAAATGAAATACCCCAGAGGGTGTACTTATCCGGAAATAGTGCTGACGTCTAATTAAAGATATACTTAAGTATATGTGTGTCACAGGATGAAGACGACGAAGGAGAGTCCAAAAAGGGTTTAATAAACAAAAAGGGTCCTTTAATGACAACTAACCATGAAGATGAAGGTAAAGTAACAGCATGTCTACACGCAAACACAAACAACAACCGCCAACTGAAGGGTGAAACAGAGCAACTCAAATACACAGTGATAATGAGATAACGAACTGGTGTGATGATTAGATGAGTGTCCATGACAACTGATGACTGGCGGAAAACAAAGATGGAATATAAACTTAGAAGATAAAATAGACTTAAAGTTCATGAAAAAGAATTGAATCAAAGACAACTGAGTGTCTTCGTGACATTGCATTACTTCGTGAATGAGAGTGGGGTCTTTGGAGGTTGACGAAGGGATGGTGACAGGAGGATGACGACGATCCCCTGGCGGCGCTGATGGTGTTGGCCGATGCATTCGGTAACGCTTCAGTAACACTTCATTTAGTAGCCTACCCAGAGCGCCAAAGTGCCGGCATCCCACGGCGGAGTTGAGGCAGGGAGGAGCCAAGGTGTAACGATCTGCAAGTCAAGTCAAGTCACCAAAACTCCATCAATGACGGAATGGAAAAAAAAAAACCTTGGGAGAACCCAGGCTCAGTCAGGGGGCCAGTCCTCCTTTGGCCAACGAACCAACAGTGTATGAATATGATTTAGGCAGCATAATAGGTCAGAAGTCAGATGTGATCTGAACTTTCACGATATTTATCCAGTTCATCTGGTTGGGGTCGGAGTCATCACGCCGATATGGAGACGAGTTTGTTGAGGTGTCCATGAGGCCTTCACAGTGTTGATGAGGCTGGCACTTCAGGGATGCGTTGTCGTCGTGTCCATGTGATGGTCTTTCCTCAGATCTGGATATGGCCTGGATCCGGTGGTTTGTGGTAAACCTCAGGATAAACAGAGAGACTAATATTAGCGTAGACGTCAAGTCAGTGGCAGAAGCAGAGTGACGACTGACCAAGGGGGAGCCGGTGGGACGAGGGAACCCGGTGGAGCCGTCAGATCAGAGGCTGGAGGTGGAGCCACAGGATCCTCTCACTCAGGCGCTGCTTGTGGTTGCCCAACCTGAGACTCAACGTAACAGCAAGGCATCCCCAGAGACAGCGAAGGGCTGCAGTCATCCATCAGGGGTGGGGCTGGAGCTCTGCTGTGATGGTGGCAGATGGAAATAGTTGTCAATGCTGTCTTTATACAGCGATGATTCCAAACAAACTGACAGTTCACAGTCTACAGGCCTCAGTGCTGTCTTGAAACGGCAATAAAGGACAGATAGATAATTCTATACAGGATGCCATCTTGAAACAACGATGATGAAGGAAGAACCGGGTGGGAGTTGACATGTCCGCATTGAAGTCCATCAGCCAGTCCTCAGTTTCCGTTTACACCATTCCCTCAACTGCTGGTGTCACGGGCTCACACCCCTGGTTAGACTCACTCTTCCAGGGCGATGGTCAGCTCTGTCCTCTTCATCTCTGGGTCTGACCCACACAATTTGAAGCCACTCTAAGCCACCAAAGCAAATTTCGCAGCATAATCCATATTAGTTTGTTCGTTCTGTCACAGGATGAAGTAAATGAAGTAGAGTCGAAAAAGGTTCCTTTAATAAGAACTCAGGTAATCCACAAAGATTACAAAGATCCACAAAGACACCAGTGTCAATGACAACTGATGACTGGCGGGAAAACTAAGACAAAGAAACACGTGATAGAAGATAAACTAAAAGTCCATGAAAAATAATAAAACATCAAAGACAGAAAAATCAGCTGAGCGTTCTTGACACTGTGATTGTGCTAAAGTGGAACTATTGTAAGTATACTTAAGGTACGATTTAAATATCTTGCATTTAAAGACTAATATTAAAACAGAAAAAACGGATGCTGCGTTAATTGTGTTAAATATTTTGTGTTAAACAATCGCATGCATTAACACAATAATTTTGACAGCCCTAGTACTTACATGTTAAGTCAAGAAAGTGTACTCTCTTTAGGCAGCACAGTTTCTTTGAAAATATACTTTTATAGAGGACCTACAGTATTATTAGCCTGACTACGTCAGACTTTCTACTTCCGCTAATTTCATTTCGCTCCTGTACTCAGTCTGAGATAGCAGCCTAACTTTCAGTTTTCCTCCGGCCTGAAAACAGCCGGCCAATCAACGAACAGAGGGCGGGCTGAGAGCCGTGACGTAGACGCTAAGCGCCGAGTTTTACATTGTAGGTTAGAGAAATCGAAAACCAAAACGACCGTGGAAATGGGAAACGAGACACGGGATGCAATTCGCTCTGTTCTGGAGAACATTCCGGGGTTTTTCAAACTGCAAGAAGAGTGTATTTCGCTCGCATCATCAAGTGTTATCAGCAGGTTTACAGTGGAAGTTCAATCATAGATTTGAGTTCGATGCATGATGTCTGTGGTTCGATGTGGCTGTGTCGGTGCATAACATACGTCATAAATAAACTTATCTGATTGGCCTACGGGTAACCAATGATTTTAAACTTCAGACAAGCACCCCCTAGCGAGAGAGAAAACACTTCTCTATTATGCCATTCCAGACTCTGTGAACGAAGCAAAGTAGCAGAGTCTGGTAATACCAGGCTACAGTATTATGCCCCTTTTTACAAAATGTAATATAAGTCTCAGGTCTCCCCAGAATGTGTCTGTGAAGTTTCAGCTCAAAATACCCCACCGATCATTTATTATACCATGTTCTAAATGCTAATTTTTGAGTGGAAGGATAACATGCTGTTTTCGTACATGTAAATGCTTTTAAATGCAAATGAGCTGCTGCTCCCCACCCGCCTTCCAGAAGAGGGCAGAGCCTTAACAGCTTGTGTCTTAGATACTCTGCCAAAAACTAAAACATCGGTTTGGTTTTGATTATCGCTATCGCGGCTCATGTGAGATTGCAGTTCATCATCATCATGAAAGTTTATTATTTGCATGCGTTTTAAAGCCATATCAGTCCAAACTTCTGATATATGGTTTTCTGAGCGCACACATCCGAAGCACGTGCACAGAAAGCTGGATGTCAGAAGGCAACACACTCCCGTGAGTGTTAAACCAAGTTCTCTTTCACGTCTTATTGCGCTTAAACTGTCAAATACACAGAAATTGCATGTGAATAATTTAGTAGCTTTCATAAGAATACATTTCTTGAATGCGGTTGTTAAATGCTCTAGCGAGGAGATAAACATGGATGACGTGTACAGCTCACTGGGGGCGGAGTCTATGCTAATAGGGCAGAGTCTGTCAGCTGTCATGGGCGGGGCCTGTGTGGTGTAACGTCACATTGCATAGAAACTACAAACGGCTTGTGCTGAGACACTGCTTATGATTTATTGGCATTAAAAAAAATAGGAGTGGGTGGATTTTTACGATTAAATTGTGGTCAAGTACACACATGTGTACTTGACCAGTACACAGTGTTAAGTTCAAACATCATGTAAAAGTGAATTTTGCATAATAGGTCCCTTTTATAGATTTGATGAACACAACAAGAGCACATTCAAATTAAGCACACTTGTTTTTCACACTGTTATTGTTCACATCGTGTGGCTCTTATATTTTACATATTGGCTCCATCCACTTTAATCCAGATTTTTCTCACCCAAACCAATCGGAGCACTCGCAAATGCATGGACTATTTGTTTGCTGACATTCTTGGGTGATTTTTTTAAGCATTAAAGTCACAATGAATGTACTGCCATTACATTGAACTCCCCAACCAGGTATATTCACTAAATATCTCCATGTGTGTTCCACAGACAAAAGTCTAAAAGGTTTGGAAGTACATTAAGGTGAGAAAATAATGGAAATTAATTACATAATTTTCACTTTTGGGTGAACTATCCCTTTAAATGCCCCTCAAGGGACCTGTTTTATGACTGCATTACCTAAAACCCTGTCCCTTTACAGCAAATGCTGATTTCAGACTAATATACAGAAGCTACATATTTCCCAGGAGTCCATCTTACCATTTACCTTTGGCTTATCTTAAATGCCATCAATCGAAATGTGTAATCAATATTAGATATATCAGCACAAGCCACGGTCTCTCCACGTGAGCATAAGACACTTTCACATTAGTACAATGTCTTACATAAAGGTAACCCAGCGCGCGCTGGCAATCCTCCAGTGACCTTTTAGAGGCTAGTGCTCCACAGAGAGTCTTGGCTCTGCACTCAATCCCAAGTGCTGCCAGGTAAAGTGATCTCTGGGGTCAGAAAATAGACTGATCACGCTTACAAAATGAGCTGTAATGTTTTATTACTAGCACCACAGCTCTACTTTGAGGCAATGCCAAAGTGGAAGAACGCCAGCAGGCACATATTTACCTACAGTAGTTTTGAATGGGACTAGCAGTGCTATTAAGTTGTTCATCACATGCCTAAAGATCTATAGAGATTTACTGGCTCTCTCACAGATTGAAGGTCTTAGTTATTGGGGAATACTCAAGGCCAAAGGAATAGCTGGTCACAGGACTTCCTGGAACTTTTGGAAAGTATTTTTGCATGTTGTCACAATGACATGATAGTTTACAGCGTTTACAGTTTACAACTGACACATCATGCCCACTGTCAATGACGCCTATAGAATTTAAATAATACTAAATAAAGTATTACCGGACATGCGACTCTTCTTAGTAGTTTTCTATCATGTTTATTGTTAATTGTTTCATGTTCAGTTTTAACAACCTGTGAATAAGTCTTACATGACACATTGATTCGCCTTCCAGGCGATTCTATCCATCGCAACTTTTAAGGCATTCAATGTACTCATTCACACATTCCCTAGGAATTGAACCCATGACCATAGCATATAACACCATGCCATATGATTAACTATGGGTTAACCTAACCCTAACTATCATTAACATATCATAACTACTGGGACAGTTAATGTATGCCACTTCCTTTATTGACACAAGTTCTGATATATGAACATAAACAACGATTTTATATCTCTGTTATGTATTCTATTACTGTTTCAGTGAGTCCAATGTATACATAAACGAGTCATGTCATGGATATTTTACAAATTATTTTAATATGAGGTTCACTTATAATGTTAATAATTTTTTTTTGTTGCACAAAACAAACACAAAACAAATGTATATGTGGAAAAACAATTCTTTTCAACCCTCATTCTGACCCTCTGTCTGAAATGGTCGGTTTTTAAGGGGCGGCTTCTTTAAAGGGATAGTTCACCCAAAAATGAAAATGAAGTCAATAATTACTCACCCTCATGCTGTACCAACCCCGTAAGACCTTCGTTCATCTTCGGAACACAAATGAAGATATTTTTGATTAAATCTGAGAGGTGGATCACTCCTCCATAGGCTTCCTAAGGGATTGAAACTTGACGGCCCAGAAAGTCATTGAAGAAAATGTTTAAATATTTAATGTGCCTACAGTGGCTAGATCTTAAGTTTATCGAGCTACGAGAATACTTTTTGAGCGCAAAAAAAAACAAACTAAAATAGCGACTTTATTCAAGTATTCTCTTTGGGCCTGGAGATTTCATGTAGTGTTATTGCGAAACGCTTCTGGTTGAACGTCACACGCATCACACACATGACCAGCGTCGGCCAATAGTGAGCCTACATGTGACGTATAACACAGAAGCGCTGCGCTGTTACACTACGTCAACAGCTTAGGAGAAGACATGGAAGAGAAGAGATGGTTGAATAAAGTCGTTATTTTAGTTTTTTTGCGCGCAAAAAATATTCTCGTCGCTTGATAAACTTAAGATTGAGTCACTGTAGCCATTTGGACTATTTTAACGATGTCTTTAATGACTTTTCGGGGCTGTCAGGTTTCATTCCCTTAGGAAGCCTATGGAGGAGTGATCCACCTCTCAGATTTAATCAAAAATATCTTAATTTGTGTTCCGAAGATGAACGAAGGTCTTACGGGGTTGGTACAGCATGAGGGTGAGTAATTAATGACTTAATTTTAATTTTTGGGTGAACTATCCCTTTAAGGCTTGTCACTAAATGGCCACTGTTATGATTGGCTAACATCATTGGATAAGAAACAGTATCAACGCCCGCTATTGCTCACGAGTAAGTGTTTTGAAAACATTACCCATAATATCCTTCATTTACAGACAAAGCATTATGAAATAGTTTACTTACAGTTCATGCAGCTGCTGTCAGATCCAATACTGTTGGCTGCTTCATCTGTCAACAAAGTTTCTTTGTGAGCTCTACATTACACTAGCCTGGCTCCGCCCTCCTACGCACTTCCGCTCAATTTCATTTTCCTTCAGTACTACGTCTGGGACTGTGCTGTAGACTTCGGTTTCCAGAAATCATTTTTTGTAGGACCAATCAGCGAACAGAGGGAGTGGCTGAGAACGATGACGTTGATGTCGACTCGTGCGTTATTTTGAGTTGTAGTTCAAAATAAGAAAGATGCGAGCGAAGCCATTCGGTGCCGAATATCAAGAAGTTAAAGCCGGAGCAAGAACAATCTTTGCTTAGTTTTGTGTTTATGGCCATCCTCCCACGGGGTTCGGGAAAAGACATACGTCACGACCAAACGTAGCGATTGGTTATGGCAGATAGAGTGACTCTGGGCAGATCCAATAGTTTTAGACTTCAATAGAGTTCCCTCCTACAAGGAAGTGAACGTTTGTCAATGGAGCGGTGCCAGACTCTATGTACAAATGAAATGTACGAGAGTCTGGTAGAACCAGGCTAACATTACACTGCGTCTCCAAAACAATACAGTCAAATGCTCTGAACAAACAGCCCGTTCTCATCCCAAGGCGTAATATACTGACGCTTTTGCCAAAGCGTCTAAATAGGGAACGCACATGGCACCCTTTAGCGTCAATATGAGACGCCGATATATATGGGGCAGAAGGCGCCTCCTAGCGGTCTAACCCTAACCCTACACCATACCTAAACCTACCCATTTCTTGGCTATTATATTGACGCTAAAGGGTTCCATGTGCGTTCGATCCTGATCCACTTCCTGATTGTTCTTGATGCTGTATATCCTTCTGAAGTCTTTACATTTACTACACTTCCATTTACTCTTTTATATTGTCAGACTTAAAGGATTAGTTCACGAAGTATAAATATATTTTTGTCATAATTTAGTTCAAAACCCGTAAGACTTTCATTTATCTTTGGAACACAAATTAAGATATTTTGAATGAAGCCTGAGAGATTTCTGTCCCTCCATTGACAGTCCATGCAACTACCACTTTAATGCTTCTAATAGTTCATAAAGAGATCGTAAAACTAATCCATATGAATTGAGTGGTTTACTCCAAATTTTCTGAAGAGACACGATCGTTTTATATGCTGAACAGATTGAAAGTAGGCTTTTATTCACATAGGGCAGACATGGAACCCATTTACAAGCTCTTATGTCTATATCCACACACCATAACATTTTTAGCTGGGACAAAGTATGACTTAATGCAGCTCCACTGTCACATGATGGAATTTGGGTTCCTACATAGTCTGATATTGAATAAGTACACTGCACATAACTAAGCTTACACTGAAATAAATAGCACATCAAGAGTTTTGTAAACTTTTTTTTGCCTCACAGGGCATTAGTCCATCGACTAAAAGGTCATTGACCAAACCAAAGGCTGTTTGGTGGACCAACAGATCAATCCTTCGATTCCACTGCTGTCTTTAGCCACTAGCATCTACTAGCATGTGGTGGCTCTTTGCCGAGGTTTCCACTGACAGATAAAGTGTCTGTGTTTTTTTAAAATCTCACAAGACTCAAAAAAAGAGAGTGCAATATAGTTATAGTCATCGTTTGGCTCTCAATTCAGCACGGACGTAGGCTGACAGAAGTTGCTCATTCATAACAAGATTCTATTAAAGTGTTTTATGCATATAATTAGCATTTATACCATTCTTTCACTTCTTGCTATTCCCATCAGCACTGACAAAGGCTGATAATATGAACTACAAGCACAATAGCTCTTGATCTTTCATCGCAATCACTTCATTGGTGAAATTATTGTCTCATGATTGTTACTTTTTCTGGTGAAACCCTGCAGAGAAGCTGCTTCATTTCTTCTCATAACTCTGTACTGAATGTTCAGAGACTGATATTGTAGATATTCAATCAGAACACCAAAGAAAAGTCAATATTACTGGTATATGTTTGATATTTTTGGTATTTGCGACAATATCCATTGCTTCTAAATTTTGCAAGAATTATATTGTGACACCAAATGTCCTTCCAATGTCAAAGTAAGATAAATAAATAAAATTAAATAATCAATTAAAGTTAAAATTTATGGAATTTGATTGTATTACTGTACTGTTGCACATAAATAACTACACTGTAAATAAAACAAAGATTATTGGAGTATGTTTATTGTTTAACAAGAAAATACTTAAATGCAATGTGTTACTTGTATTTTATTTTTTAATTAATTGTGAAATTAACTCAATTTCGGAGTGAAAACTGTTTCTACACCATTTTTTTAATGTAATATTACTTTCATAAAATCTCTGATTGTTTGCGTTGTACATATACCAAAATAAATGCCTAAAAATCCAATGGTTAATTTTGTCTAAAATCTATTAAGTTTTTTTTAATAAAAGAAATGGTATTTGACCAACAAATATATTTTTGATTAATTTCAATCTAAATATTTGAGAATGGAGAAATTATTCTGATCAGTTTTCCAGAACTACAATTATTACTTGTTCCATATCAATATTCTTACAACAATCTAAGAAACTTAGTACGTTGAACACAATTAATAAACGTGTAAATAGAGGGAAATCTGATTTACTTCATACAATTTTACATTTTTGGTGGAGTATTTTCCTTTAAGGTTTGTTTAGGTGCACTAAAAAAGTCTATTTTTTATTAGGGCCCAAGCCTTGAAAAGGCGAAGGCCCTATTGTTTTCCTAAGGATTATTCTTTATTATTTTTATTATTATTTTACTACCTTTTGGGCACATTTGGGGGGCTTTAACGTGCTCAAAAACTCTTGAAACTTTGCACACATGTCAGAACCCGTGGCCATCAGGGCCGGGCTGAACCTGGTACCCGGGCGTGGCAGGGGGGCTCGACAGTGCCCCCTGGAACAGTGTTTGAACACTTGTCCATATATCAAACACGCTTGCATGTAATAATCTGAAACTCGGTACACTTATAGATCTCATCGGGCCGAACAACTTTCACGCTCTAAGTTTTACGTCAGCCCAACAGGAAGTCGGTTATTATGGGTTGTTTGGAAAGTCATTTTCAATATTTTTCTTACTACTATTTGGGCAATTTTGGGGCCCTTAACGTGCTCAAAAACTCTTGAAACTTTGCACATGGGTCAGAACCCGCGGCCTTCAGGGCTGAAGCTGGTACCTGGGCGTGGCAGGGGGGCTCAACAGCGCCCCCTGGAACGGGGTCCGAAAACTTGGTCCATAAATCAAACACGCTTGCATGTAATAATATGAAACTCGTTTAATTTGTATTTTTATTCCTAATCTGGTGTAAAATGTATTTATGTAAAATGTAAAAGCATGTATGTAAAAATGTAAAGCATGTATTAGGTCACATAACAAAACATTATGTCAGTCTATCTCAGGAATGATTGTCAAAATATGTGCACACTGAAACAGTGCAAAGCACCCATTCAGCTGTTACTTTACAGACAATCCCCTTGGGTGACTATGTACCTTTCACAAGATATTGACTTTTCTCAGTAGCCTACTGGTGAACTGTCTAAATTAACCTACCCTGCGGTTATGCATGGCAGATTCATTTATGAATGTCAACAACGATCAAATAATCGTCAGGCTGGATTAAAACCTGATAATGTCAGGTAGAGCTATCTTTTAAACTATTAAACATATGCCTCAGCTCAAGCTCAATTATGTCAATATAAAATGACTAAATATAACATTTGACATGTCAAAACTACAAACAAGCATAGGCTACATGGGGAGCAGAGTTAAATAAAACACTGACTCTCTCCGGAGACGCTATACGAGGTTAATTAGCTTCCTCAATTCACTGAACACAATGTTCTAAGTAATGTTGTGCTTAACAAGGATGGCAAATTGCCCTCATCTTTGTATGCAACATCACGTGTGAAAAACATTAGATTTGTTGGAAGTAAGGGTTTACTGACACGACTGCTTCAGAACACCTTTGAATATAGGCTCTAATATGTATGATGTGTGTGATCATGCATTACATTTTTGCAGTGTTCATTTAAAAAAATATTTACACCTTGTCCTGCTCAATTGTCAACAGATGTACAGTAGATTGTGACAAGTTCTTGCAAGCTGTGAACACAAAGTCAGAAAATCCCATTAATGTATAGTTGTGATGCAAGTCCATGCATTTAACCTTTAAACAGACTGGATGATATTGTATACTGGAGGGTTTAGCTGGAAATTGCATGAACACGTGTTATTGCTAAAAAAAAAAAAGAAAAAGCAAGGGCTGAATCTCACCATATGTGTTTTTTAGAAAATGCAATGTAATGCAATTTTGATGTTTCATGTAAGTGATTTTCAGGATCACCCGCTGTAAAGGGTTAGTTCACCCAAAAATGTAAATGCTGTCATTAATTGCTCACCCTCATGTCATTCCAAACCTGTAAGACTTTTGTTCATCTTCGGAAGACAAATGAAGATATTTTTGATGAAATCTGAGAGCTTCCTGTCCCTCCATTGACAGCAACGTAACTACCACTTTGACGGAAAAAAAGTTCATAACGAGATCGTAAAACAAATCCATATGAATTGAGAGAGCTATTAATCCAAAATTTCTGTAGAGACACGATCTCTTTATATGATGAACAGATTTAATTTAGTCTATTCACATATAAACATTGATCAGCGAACATAAACAGAAGCTCAACCGAACCTGCTTGATGCTTGAGAACAAACTTCATTGGTTCTTGCTGAATCTCAAATGACGTAACATTTGAACCTCATTGGTTCTTGCTGAAGCTCAAACGTGCTGTGTAACACGAGAATGAACCTCATTGGTTCTTGCAGAAGCTCAAACGTGCTGTGTAACACGAGAATGAACCTCATTGGTAACGTAAAGCGTAACACGAGAATGAACCTCATTGGTAACGTAAAGTGTAACACGAGAATGAACCTCATTGGTTCTTGTTGAAGCTCAAACGTGCTGCGTAACACGAGAATTAACCTCATTGGTTCTTGTTGAAGCTCAAATGTAAAGCGTAACACGAGAATGAACCTCATTGGTTCTTGCTGAAGCTCAAACGTGCTGCGTAACACGAAAATGAACCTCATTGGTTCTTGTTGAAGCTCAAACGTGCTGCGTAACACGAGAATGAACCTCATTGGTTCTTGTTGAAGCTCAAACGTGCTGCGTAACACGAAAATTAACCTCATTGGTTCTTGCTGAAGCTCAAATGTGCTGCGTAACACGAGAATGAACCTCATTGGTTCTTGTTGAAGCTCAAACGTGCTGCGTAACACGAGAATGAACCTCATTGGTTCTTGTTGAAGCTCAAACGTGCTGCGTAACACGAGAATGAACCTCATTGGTTCTTGTTGAAGCTCAAACGTGCTGCGTAACACGAGAATGAACCTCATTGGTTCTTGCTGAAGCTCAAACGTGCTGCGTAACACGAGAGTGAACCTCATTGGTTCTTGTTGAAGCTCAAACGTGCTGCGTAACACGAGAATGAACCTCATTGGTTCTTGCTGAAGCTCAAACGTGCTGCGTAACACGAGAATGAACCTCATTGGTTCTTGCTGAAGCTCAAACGTGCTGCGTAACACGAGAATGAACCTCATTGGTTCTTGTTGAAGCTCAAACGTGCTGCGTAACACGAGAATGAACCTCATTGGTTCTTGCTGAAGCTCAAACGTGCTGCGTAACACGAAATGAACCTCATTGGTTCTTGTTGAAGCTCAAACGGCTGCGTAACACGAGAATGAACCTCATTGGTTCTTGCTGAAGCTCAAACGTGCTGCGTAACACGAGAGTGAACCTCATTGGTTCTTGTTGAAGCTCAAACGTGCTGCGTAACACGAGAATGAACCTCATTGGTTCTTGCTGAAGCTCAAACGTAAAGCGTAACACGAGAATGAACCTTATTGGTTCTTGCTGAAGCTCAAATGTGATGCGTAACTCGAGAATGAACCTCATTGGTTCTTGCAGAAGCTCAAACGTGATGCATAACACGAGAATGAACCTCATTGGTTCTTGCAGAAGCTCAAACGTAAAGCGTAACACGAGAATGAACCTCATTGGTTCTTGCTGAAGCTCAAATGTGATGGATAACACGAGAATAAACCTCATTGGTTCTTGCTGAAGCTCAAACGTGCTGCGTAACACGAGAATGAACCTCATTGGTTCTTGCAGAAGCTCAAACGTGCTGCATAACACGAGAATGCGAACATGATTGAGCTTCCGATTACATGTGTGAATTGATAAATGTTTATATGTGAATAAAAGCATAAAGCTCTCAGATTTCATCAAAAAGATTTTTGTGTCCTGAAGTTGAATGAAAGTCTTATGGGTTTGGAATGACATGAGGATGAGTAATTAATAACAGAACTGAGACTGCATGCTTAACAAGATTCCCAATTGTTGCGGGAATGGGGTGAGGTGAACCTACACTGAGTGGGGGCCCCAGGCAAAATTAATCAGTGAGGGCCTTAAAAAAAATGTATATATATATATAATTATATATATATATATATATATATATATATATATATATATATATATATATATACACTGCTGTTCAAAAGTTCGGGGTCGGTAAGATTTTTAATGTTTTTTAAAAAAGTATCTTCTGCTCACCAAGGCTGCATTTATTTGATTAAAAATACAAAACAAACCCATTAAAGAGGCTATATGCGTTTTTCTGAAATTTAAACTCGCGACTGACACCTGTGGCCAAAAAACAGAACTGCTCTTCCTTTCTGCTCGCTCTTGCAGCCAGGGTTGCCAGATCTGCACAAGAAAACCAGCCCAATTCGCTCTGTGCACGAGAAAAATGCTAACATCCGGCTTGAGGGCGGAAGTTGGGTACTTCGTTTCCGGTTGCCGTCTTGTTTACATCAGTGGACCGGCGTTAAGTTAGTTTAATCGTTCGCAATGGACCTAAAACATAAAAAACTTACTGTGGCTGAGCTGGTAAAGCGTAAAGCCTTGTTTAACTCGACGCGTCCGCATGAGCCCAAAGGTGCGCGCCGCAAAAATGACGTGATTGTAACAGCGTGCGCGCCCCGTATCTCTTAAACACCATTTACTACACACAATAGGCTTTTTTCTCTAATTTTGAAAACTCTTCGCGATCGACTTAAAATGCTTCCAAGATCGACTTGTCGACCGCGAGCGACGGGTTGGTGATTCCTGTAACGTTACTGTTTTACGGCCAATGACAAGAGTACTAGCAGTGCTAATCAGCTGTCTCACGAACGTAACCAGCACATTTATCCCCACATACCAAAGCCATAATAACACAGCGAGGGAGAAGAACTAAGTTACATGAAACAATCCAATTACATATTTTACACCACTGACAAGGGAAAAGTCACTACTCACGGTGTCTATAGCCGCTTTCCGCCTGGAGGGACTTTTGTGGTTCCTACCTAGAACCTAACGTTCCTATAACCATTTTTTTCGCGTGTTCCGACCGGACTAAGTTGGGGATTTTTTAGTTCCTCAGACCGTAGTTCCTATAACTCTTTTAGTAGTCTAGAGCGAGGACTTTTTTAGTTCCCTTTCCAACGTTGGACACCTTTACTCCCTGTATGACATACTGAGAGATGTAATATTTAAACCCCTTCTCTCTCTTGCTCTGGGAGCTCGAGAAAAATCACTAACCAGTCGATGAACATCATATTCGGCAAATGTCCAAGACATCTGGAGAAATATACATCCTCTCTATGCATCCTCTACGGCGTCCATCAGGCTACCGGAAACTAGACACCCCCTATCGGTTTCGCAGCCGGAAGTAGCATATGCTAACGTGCACATAGTCTATTGCTCATCAAAACTAACCCAATGACGGCCAAAATAGTCAAATAGCGTTCCCGGGTGTTTCCCCGATAACAATCATGTTCCAGTGAGTAAAACAATCGTGTCAACCCGTGCAACCCGCGGAAACAGTGCAGGCATACGGACCTGGCAACACTGCTCGCCAGCGCTCGTATGTGCGTGCATACTTCACAAGTCATCTGCTGCCTGCAAGGAGGTCAACATTATGTTTACAGAGGTAAGAACAGTCAAAAACATATATTGTTTGAGATAAGTTTGCGAGTGTAGGCTACTTGCTGACTAGCGGTGGTGGCAGAGTGATCTGAAACGTTTAACATGAACGCGCTTGACGTCACATCCGCAGACAGCGCGGGAAAAATCCGACCCGACAGAAAATAGGAAAAATAGGATACAGGCTTATAGGTGCACCCACTGTGAGCGGACAAGGTGTCAGTATGCTCAACAGGAGATGTTTGAGTCATAAATGGTAAAACAAAAAGGCTATTGTTACGTTTATTTTGGGGAAAAAGTTCCATATAGTCCCTTTAATATTGTGAAATATTATTTCAATGTAAATCAGCTGTTTTCTATGTGAATATATAGTAAAGTGTAATTTATTCCTGTGATCAAAGGTGAATTTTCAGCATCATTACTCCAGTCTTCAGTGTCACATGATCCTTCAGAAATCAGTATAATGTGATGATTTGATGCTTAAGTAACAATTATGATTATTATCACAGTTGAAAACAGTTTTGCTGCTTCATATTTTTGTGCAAACCGTGATTCATTTTTTTCAGGATTCTTTGAGAGTTCAAGAGAAAAGCATTTAATTATAAAATAAATATTTTGCATTATTATGTCTTTACTGTCACTTTTGATCAATTTAATGCGTCCTTTCTGAAGAAAAGTATTAATTTCTTTAAAAAAAAATTTTTTTTATATTGACCCCAAACTTTTGAACGGTAGTGTATATATATAAGTTTTATATATAATATATTCATATATAAAACATTTTTGTTAATATACCTACCGAGAGATATAATTATACAAAATACAAAAAGTTGTCAAAACACATCTAACAGAACATAAGTTGTTTATTTTTTACAACATTTATATGCTTATTTTTAATTAACAATGTCAATCTTCATCTTTAGAACAGAGGACGGGTCATTCTACAGAAACGTCCACTTTTGTTGTCTTAAAATGTATTTCTTTTTCTAACATTTAAACTTAGACCACATTATTAGATTACCCTTTGACTATGAATACAGAAAAATAATAATAATGCAAAAAAAAGGAGATTATGTTTCATTTATTGTGTGTTTGAATGATGTTAGTTCATTATTATTAGCTATAACAATAAAACTATTTGAAAAACAGTTAAAATCAAGTAATTATGCAATCCTTTAAATCGTAACTTTTGAGTGTAGCAGAATTAAATGGATGTAAAATTGTTATCATGTCACATGTGACATTTTATTTAATGTGACAGAAAAAAAGACACAATGAATCACCAAAAAAGAAAAAAGATCATTATTCTTTAACTATAATTAAGTAGATGAGACTTTTAGCATACAATCTAAATGAATAGCTTTGAATAAAGATTATCTATAAATGGGAGTCACTGGTGTTCCCTATCGAGGAAACTCGACAATGCATCGAGAATCGACACTTTGGGGACGCTCCCTTAGCGTGCGCCTCTGAAGTAAAAATGAAACTATTCCAATCCTGATTGGTGTTGCGTCGTGACGTAACATGTGACGGCATAACCGGAAGCATAAAGGTGACGCTGACGCATAGAATGCCAGCTTTCGCTCTTCAGCAAGCGCTCTCTGTGAAACTGTCTGTCTTATTTGATGTTGTTTGTCTGTGCTAAGCTCTATATATGGCGAGTGAACAATACACTAAGTGTGTGCACCCCTGCCCAAGATTATATGCCACGGGTGGGGACACGCATCTGCTGTGTGTGTGTGTGTATTGTTTAGGGGCGCAGCACGCACAGTCAGCGCCTCGAGAGGGCTGCCTGTGATACTGTGAAGCACTTCCTATTAGAGTGCTGCGCTCTCGCTTGGCTATATTATTTCACTGATGATGGCCAGGCTCGCGATCCCCGCGATTCGGGTCCCGCGTCCGTTGAGGCGGTGCGACGGCCTAGATCGCGGAGATCGCAGAAGGATCTCGCGGATGAGAACGAGACTGCTGAGGCACCTTTTCTCTCATCATCCGCAGATTCTATGACACTAGTTCACGACGCAGACGCCCGCGATGCGGCGGCTTCTGCCCGTGACGAGTGCCCAGTGCTCGAGCTATATGTTTATAAACAAACAAAATTATAAATAAGGAAGTAGATGTGCTCAGCATTGGGAACGAGCAACATGAGTCACACTCGCCGGCTTATGTTTCTGCTTATGTAGAGCTTGTATTGTTGTGATGAGTGCTGTGGCCAGTATTAGATAAATAAATAAATTATATATATATATAATATATAATATTTAAATATATAAGCTGGCCGCAAAATAAGCAGGATGATCCCCGTCAAAATGAACTAGAGAGATTCCTGCAGCACAGTTCACAAACTCAGAGCCGGGGCTTACTGTTTTTCCCAGATCTTTATAAAAATATATATATATATATGTGTAGATCCTGGGAGAAACCCCACACTTTACGTATCTCACCACATTCATTATATGTTTATTCGAATGTGGTGGGTGCGAGAGAGTCGGGTTTTGGCAAGATGCCACAGATGGAGGAAGCTTTAGTGAGTTTTCTTTCTCCTGATCTGGCATCTTTGCTTTAAGCCCCGGTGCTGCCCAACAAACCGTGCAGGGACACCTCTGCACTGGTTGGCTGGGCTTATATGGTGCAGGAAATCGATGTTGCTCTTCCCCCGTTAAAAACGTTTCGGGACACATCGGTTTCCAGCGAACGCAGGCTGCACTGTCCGCCCCACAGGCTTGCGGCCAGGCAGCTTTCGCGTTCGCCCATCGAGAATCGTTTTTCGGTCCAGCCCTGCCGGAAACCCGCTTCAGGGGGTCAGGAACGAATCCCGATTAATACCCGAAGCCAGGCTTGAGAGCCTGGTTCCTTTGGTAAAATATTTCAAAAAAAAAAAAAAATTAATAATAAAGGGTCAGGCTGGTGCGTGCCTGCACTCTATGACGATTTTGCACGCGTACCAGACCGATCTTCTTAAAGATCTAAATAAGGGAATATTTCCTGTTGGCCGCTCCGCTATCTCCTTCTGGCCTGTTTTCCAACGCTGTCACTACAGTCGTTGACAGGTTTCAGGAAGCGAAAAAAAAAAAAAAAAAAGAGGGCTGCCCCCCCGCTGTGGAACAATCGATGTTGTTCTAGCAGCAGGTGCCCTCGGGGAAGATGTTGTTGTCCCGCCGTCTTTGACGCTTCGGGTCACATCGATTTCCAGCGAACGCACACCATGGCGTTCGCCCAAAAGCTTGCAACAGGGCACCGATTATGGTCACAAAATCTGTATCGACTTTTTTCCTGCCGGTCCACCGCTTCAGGAAGTCGAGAATAGTGCTCGAAAAACACCCGAGGCCAGCCTCGAGGGGCTGGTTCCCTTAGTAGATTTTGTAGAAGAATGGCAACGCCTTCCGAACATATATCTATATGGGTCCTGTATATTATAAAATATTATAAAATATGGGTACAGATTGCAGTTCGGTCACCGACCTCCCTAGTTTGCTGGGGTGGTACCGACTGCAGTGGTTCCAGAACAGGCTCGGGTTATGGAACAAGAGGTACAGACTCTACTGGAATTAAGGGGCCATAGAATGTGTTCCCCTACCAGACAGGGAGTCAAGGTTTTACAGTCGGTACTTTATAGTTCCAAAGAAGGATGGCGGACTGAAGCCTATTTTAGATCTAGGGCTTTTTGAATCATTCTTTGAGGAGATTCAGGTTCAAAATGCTTACTGTTTAAACCATTATCGTGAACCAAATCAGATCCGAGGACTGGTTTGTCACGATGGATCTAAAATACGCTTATTTCATGTCTCCATCCTTCCATATCACAGGAGGTTCCTGAGGTTGCTTACGGGGGCGAAGCATACCAATATCGGGTTTTTCGTTCGGCCTAGCACTCTCTCCCCGCACGTTCACAAAGTGTATGAATGCAGCTCTGGCTCCACTGAGGCTTCAGGGCATCCGTATACTGAATTACATCGACGACTGGCTCATATTGACCCAGTCTCAGGAAATGGCAGTTCGGCATCGAGATGTCGTCCTTGGCCACATTCAGAACCGGGGGTTGAGGCTCAACACTACGAAAAGGTGTTGGACCTAGCTCAGAAGACTACTCTTCTGGGCGTGGTACGGAATTCTGTTACGATGCGGGCACGTATGTCTCCCGTTCGTATCGAATCCATCCTGGCCATGGGGTCCAGGATAAAGCTAGGCCAGGCCATCATTGTAAAGCAATTTCAAAGACTGCTGGTCCTCATAACAGCGGCATCCAACGTAATTCCTTTGGGCCTGCTTCACATGAGTTCCCTTCAATGATGGCTCAAAAGCCAAGGGTTTTTTCCCCAAGGGGAATCTGTTCCATATAATAAAGGTTACGCGCAGATGCCTTCGTTCCCTCTTAATATGGAAGAAACCTTGGTTCTTGTCCCAAGGTCCAGTGTTAGGGGTGTCATGTCGCCGGGAAACTGTTTCGACAGACGCTTCCCTCGCTGGCTGGGGCGCGGTCTCGGACGGCCGCTTTGCCAGGGGTCTGTGGCAGGACCATCATCATTCTTGGCGTGTAAATCGCCTAGAGATGTTGGCTGTGTTCAGGGCTCTGAGGAGCTTCCTCACAGACATCAAAGGTTACCACGTCTCAGTGGTATCTTATCTGAACCGACAAAGGACACTCAGATTGTGCCCTCTATCCAGATTGGCGCATCTGATCATTTTATGGTCCCAAGGGAAATATTATCTATAAGAACAATATATGTCCCGGGGGTTCTGAATTAGGGAGCAGACATCCTGTCGAGGCAGGGGCTGAGGCCCGGGAATTGAGACTCCATCCAGAGGTGGTGGAGTTGATATGGCAGAGGTTTGGACCAGTGGAAGTGGATCTGTTTGCCTCTCGAGGGACTTCCGTCCAACTATCCACTTTGGTTCTCCCTGACTCATCCAGCCCCGCTGGGGCTTGGATGCCATGGTACAGGCCTGGCCGAGGCTTCGCCTGTACGCTTTTTCCCCGATCGCTCTGCTCCTGGGAGTCCTGGAGAGGGTCAGTCAGGAGGGCATCAGTCGTCTTCTGGTAGCCCTGTGTTGGCAAGCCCGAGTATGGTTTTCAGACTTAATTTCACTCCTAATAGCTCCGCCATGGCAGATTCCTCTGAGGAGGGATCTGTTGTCTCAGGCGGAGGGCACTATATTCCATCCTCATCCAGAGCTGTGGAAATTGTGGGTCTAGCCTCTGAGGGGGCTCAGTACCTAGATGCTGGTCTATCATCTGGGGTGGTCGAAACCATACTTATCTCTAGGGCTCCGTCTACTAGGAGATTATATGGCCTCAAGTGGAATGTTTTTTCCACTTGGTGTAGAGAACTTGAGTTAGGCCCAGTTAACTGCCCAATGGCTTCAGTTCTGGAGTTTCTTCAAGATCGTTTCTCTGCGAATCTCTCCCCATCCACACGTAGAGTGTACGTGGCTGCCATTGCGGCATTCCATGCACCACTAAATGTTGGGCCTTTGGGGAGGCACCAACTGGTCATACTATTTCTCCATGGTATTGGAGGATGAGACCGACAGTCAGGTCCAGGGTTCCTTCCTGGGACCTGACGGTGGTTCTCGAAGGGCTATTCCTGGCTCCCTTCGAATACCTCCAGTCGGCTTCGCCTAGGACCTCACGTTCAAGATAGCCTTTCTCTTAGCTATTTCTTTACAGAGACTGGGAGATCTCCAAGCCCTGGCATTATCGCCAGCTTGCTTGGGATGTGCCCCCGGCGGAGTTAAGGCCATCCTGCATCCGAGACCCAGCTATGTGCCTTAAGTGCAATTTATCATGGCTAGGTCCATGGTCCTGCAAGTATTTCATCCTCCACCTCATGTGTCGGCAGAAAAGGAGAGGTTCCTTGCTCTGCCAGTCAGAGTTCCGAGTATTTACCTTGAGAGGTCCTCTTCTTGGAGGAGGTCGGACCTACTGTAGTGTGTTTTGGATCACCTATTAGGGGCTCCCGGCTTTACAAACCATAAGTAGGCCTACAAGGTGCGCAATTTGCCTTCACCTTTGGCCGTTAGGGCTCTTTCTACTAGAGGCATGGTGTCCTCTAGGGCCCTCCTTTCGGGAGTTCCCATCCAGGAGATCTGTGAGGCAGCCGGTTGGGCTACCCCACACACTTTTGTTAGGTTCTATATTCTGCTCCTCCCTAGTACGCCTGGCGCACATGTGCTCTCGTCCTAGCTGAGTGCCTGAATCAGTTTCACTCCGGGGCAGGCCTGTTTTCGGTGCGTGGCCTAGTGGGCATTCGTTCCCCAAAGTGTCGATTCTCGATGCATTGTCGAGTTTCCTCGATAGGGAACGTCTCGGGTTATGACTATAACCCTTGTTCCCTGAGAAGGGAACGAGACAATGCATCGCTCTGCCACGCCCCTCGAGGCCTTAGAGCGTCTTGCTTCATCGCGAGGCTGGCATTCTATGCGTCAGCGTCACCTTTATGCTTCCGGTTATGCCGTCACATGTTACGTCACGACGCAACACCAATCAGGATTGGAATAGTTTCATTTTTACTTCAGAGGCGCACGCTAAGGGAGCGTCCCCAAAGTGTCGATTCTCGATGCATTGTCTCGTTCCCTTCTCAGGGAACAAGGGTTATAGTCATAACCCGAGACGTTACTCGTGTTACCCATAAGAAAGGTGACACCAGTGACAGTAACACCATTGACAATTTTCATAAAAAATTCATTTTACAAAATGGCTGTTGCAAGGTAGCATGTTGTCAATCATTGTATACTAACTAAATTAAGTAGTTTAATCCATTTGTATTCAAGGTTTTTTTTGTTACTTTTTTTTTTTTTTTTTTTTTACAATTCCCTAAGATAAAGTAGGTCATACCAGTGAGTTCAACTAAAAGCTTCATATCATGAGATAAATGAGAAACTGTCTGATAACTAAAAGAGACAGTGGATTTACTATGGGTCTTTCTTCATAGACATTCAGGAAATTGGAAGAAGGAAGTCAAGTGATGTCATCAGATTTTTATTTCAAAATAGGAGATTTTTGTTTAACTGTAACACTAGACCCCTACTTTCATTATACATTTTATAATATTTATTCTGTATTTTTTTATGACATTTACATAATATATTTGATAGTTGTGTATACATTATTGTATTTTAAATGGTAGAAAACCCTGTTTTTTGACCTCAAAATAAAGCATTTTCCCTCTGTACGACTGTGGGGATTCTATAAAGCCTATTTAATTAAAAAACAAATATTGCCACATTGATGACTCATGAAGGTGTAATTGTTCAAATAACATTGTTTTAATTTATTACATTTTAACCCTAAAGTGTTTTTCAAGTCTAATATTTCTGTAAAGGCTAGGGACAGAAAAGAGAGAAATACCATTATCAGACGGAATTTGCTTTCGATTTGAATTTGTTCGTTTAAAAGTGGACATTTCAAGCTTTATATATATATATGTCTCATGTATGTGAGGCTTGTATACGTTTATACTAGTCAATCCCATGGAATTGTAATGAATTTCAATTGTAATGAATTCCAATGAAGATTGTTTTTTTTTCATAATTAATAACTAGGTAGTCACGTACTTTAGTCTTTCTGTCTGATTTTCAACTACTTTTTTGCTTAAAATAAAAGGATGGTGGGTTTGGTTCATGGCTTATAACTTTAACAATTTTTTATTTGTTAAATACCTATAGGAAAAAATTAATGAGAAAAATACTGACCTGGAAAAAGTGGGCGGGCACTAATGTACTGGCTCTCTGGAATACTCCATTCTGATTGGTCAGTGATCTCCCCATCCAGTGGTCTAATATTCCCTTGAATTGGAGTTGGGAATATAGGTCCCAACTGGCACACTTTTGGACTTAAAATGGCCGTGAGCGTGCGCAAGAAGTCAGCAAGTGTAGTCACTTGTCATTTTAGGTTTCAGAAGTGTGTTTTTGAGCACTCTCTTTGCGGTCCAAATGCGCCCTCGATACACACTTTTGCAGAGCCTGCACTGAAGTGAGTTCTGCAGCAGACTTCTCATCCTTGTAACACACAGTATATCTTTCTTTAAAGGTTTATTGTAAATGACATCTCAAATGACATCTGGTTACACTAAAACTGTCAAAGTTACGAGACAATATATAATAATTTAGTTTTACATTGGCTTCATAAATTGATTAAAACATAAACAAGCAACACTGTAATAGCACATTACTAGATTATAATGTAATATTTCTTATCTAGAGATTTGCTAAATGCACTGTGAGGCTAATGAATTCCCATTCTTATTTTTTTATTCAGTTGTGTTGTGAATGACAGGCAATTTTCTACCTCATTTTCTACTTTCAGGTGTAGCATGCTATTTTGAGACAAAAAAAAAAAAAACATGAAAGAAAGAGTGAACGAAAGGATTCGTCAGATGGCAAATGAATGAATCAAGAACATAGAAGCAAGGCGCGGAAAAGAAAGAAGCACACACAGTTTAAGAGACTCTTCACATCACCCTGAAGATAATTTGACTCATCTCCGGAATGAACTGTTTTTAGATCAGTCTAAATGGCCTTGAAAGAAGAGTGGTAAATGCTTTGCACATTGCCAGCAGGTGTTCAGCCTACACACAAAAGCAAAAGACCAGGAACGGGCCTGTCAGAATATGTGAGCACAGCGTCATTAATGAAAACCCTGAGGGAACAGGACTTGCTCTGATCTGGGCTGGATGTTTTCCTCTCTATGGATCACATTATGAAATAACTTTCAGATAAAATCAGTTGCTGTATTATAAAACGTATCCCCTGTACTGCAGTCTACATAAGCAAATGTCCTTTATAGCCTACATGGACTTCCTTAAGTGTAAAAATGGACTGTAAACCTGTTTATTTTCATCGTTTTATTTTATCCAAGCGCTAATTTATGTTATTATTAACTCACCAGGTTCATCAACATTTAAAGGTTATTTAAAAAAACTAAAAAGGCATATTTTGACTAAGTAAAATTGAACACTAATCATGTCTGTTTAATTTATAAGAACTGAATCAATACGTACATCAATATATCAATAATCATCTTTATTAATGCTGTTCAGTGCTGTTCATTGTAAACCATATGGAAGCCTAAATGTTTTGTTTCACATTATATGTATTTATTTTATTTGAAACACCTTGGTTCATTACACTTTTACCATATAGACCCTTTAACATTGAGCCTCTCAAAGGCTTGCTAACCAAATAATTCATACAAATCAATTCTCAGTAAACAATTATTCATCTTAATAAAACAGAACCCCGGGACTTTATAAAATTAAAACGCAAATGGTTAAAAAAACAACAACACCAAAGACAAATATAATAAGTAGGCTAAGAAGACAACTGCTTTACACAATGATATGAAAATATAGGTGAATGTCATTTACACATTAGACTCTAGATGGGATTTCAAGCATATGATTGGTTTATAAATAATAATAAATTATATAACGTTTCTTTAAAAATTATTAAAATAATTTGTACATTTTCTGTACTTATACTATGAGAAATGCAAGTTCATACCTATTTTCAAGTCAAGTCACATTTATTTATATAGGCCTAGCACTTTATACAATACAGATGATTTCAAAGTATTAATGTTTTACAATTTCAGCAGCTCTTTCAATGGCGTTTGTTCAAAAAAATCTTTTCTGGTGGAGTGCTGCCACCCTGTGTTGAGTCTTTAACTATGAACCCGTTTATGATAAATCTATTGGGAGATTTTGTTTGAAATAAAATATTTGATGTTAAGAGTCAATTGCTGGAATTTATGGGACTCAAAGAGAGAAGGATGTGTGACTATGTACTGCTATTAATAAATGAATGCTCTACTTTACAGTATTCTGGAAGACTTGGTAATTTATAACGAAGCTATATAATAAATTAGCTAATACAAAGATAGATAGATAGATAGATAGATAGATAGATAGATAGATAGATAGATAGATAGATAGATAGATAGATAGATGCCTTGCCCATCTGCCATGTTTTCCCCTATAAGGGGGGCTTTTGTATGTTTTGTTTTGTTTTATTTTTCTATTAAATAAAGCCCATTACTCTGCATCTCTGAGTCCTCACATTATCCCACCTGAAACCAGATAGATAGAAAAACAGATTACATCAGTAAAATGTTAACCTGGTTAGGTTTAGTGAGGTACATATCTTATGATTGATTATATGATTTGTTTAGACTTTCTTTGACATAAATAATGGTTGTTTTGCCTGTGTAATGTCTTGCAGTGCACACTTTTGTTCACCAAGGTGCACTAGACATCAATTACACTGTAGAACTGAAAAACCAAATATATGTATATATATTTTTTCTGCATTGTATACATATAATGTAAGAAAACTTTGAATATCAAATAATCATTAACAAATATTACGGTAGCCTGCTCAATTCATCTCAAATCATATTCATCAGTTAGCCCTATATATTTCATGTTTGTTGTATAACAGATTGGATACCTATACTTGTCCTTTATTATTACTCCTTTCCATAATTTAACGGTAAAGTCATCAGAA
This sequence comes from Chrosomus eos, assembly GCA_036326025.1. Taxonomy (NCBI): domain Eukaryota; kingdom Metazoa; phylum Chordata; class Actinopteri; order Cypriniformes; family Leuciscidae; genus Chrosomus; species Chrosomus eos. Next base: position 27,935,048 of record CM070834.1, read on the forward strand.
CTATAACATATCACAAATGGACCGAAATTAGGACATGTGGCCAAAAATGTTCGACAAATCAAAACAGGTTTTATTAGCTTTGTCAAATGCTACGTCCAGAAATCAATTAACTGAAATAAATTTTTAACTTTGTACCAGGCACAATTTATTGTAGTCTACACAACTTTTCCCCCGTATTACACTAATGTCACCCGTATTACACTATCTATCATTTGAGTAGGCCTATTGTCTTAAGTAGATCGGTAGATCCTTTTCCTATAGCACCAAAACTTTGGAACAGTCTTCCTAACATTGTCCGGGAAGCAGACACACTCTGTCAGTTCAAATCTAGACTAAAAACACATCTATTTGACCAGCATACACATAACACATTGAAGACTTCTCTAATTCAATGTTGCATAGATTAGGAACAGGGAACACTTCGCATAAATCCTGATGTACTTGTTACATCATAACAGGGTGCGATTTGTGAAAAAAAAAAAACCGAGGGGGGGATGTTTTGAAACATTTTTATTTATAAAAATAAATCATGAGAACATGAACTTCATCACTGCATTTGCAGGAATTGTAAAATCTTCTTTCTTATTAACTAGCCTAACGCAATATTTTTACTCTAATAGCTTATATTTCCCCACACGTGATCATGCACAATGAAAAAACATGCAAGAATTAAATCCCACTCCCAGTACCATGGATAGTGCCACTCAGCTAGACATTTCAAAACACTTATTTATGAATGGCAAAATTAAATGGCATAAGGTAGTGTCAACTTAAACATAAATAGGCTATAGTGCTTATGCATCATACTAGGAAAACAGTCTGCCTTGATGACGGACTTCCGTCGTCTTTTTCTGCTTTCCTGTGGGAGCGTCATCTGCGGCATGTCGTCCCTCTTTTACCCACATTTCTGCGAATCTCTGGGCAGGGAAGTAGGCACCCCTGGCCCATTTACGGAACTGAACAGTAGGTTGTTCAGTGTGGAGACGTTTATTCGGTTTCTTTCGTCTTTGAGAATACGGTTCATGGCGCTGAATTCCCTTTCACACTCAGCTGTTGACACTGGGAGTGATGAGCACTTTGCGCAGATTGTCTCCTGTGATGCCATGACACTTGAATTGGTGGAATTCCTTGAGGAGTATGGTACTGGTTGCAGCCTCAACAGGGAGAGTCTTGGAATGGTGAGAAGTTTGTTGTCTCCATATAGGATGCGCTCGTCTTCATCAGATGGCCAATTTGACGGATTAAGAACAGCTGCATCAGAAATAATTCCGTTGTCATCCAGCCTGCGCTCAATGTTGTCGGCCAGGGAAACGAACACGAAAGACCTCTGCCTTCCGATGATCACTGTCACTTGGCTGAGACACATTCACTCCCTTGAAAGAGTGGAAACTTTCAAATTCCTCCTTCAGGCCTCTTGCGTTCACACCATCAGCTTGCCGCATAGATCTCAGTGTTCTCAGTGCAACACCCACCTCAGTACTGGCACTGACAGCTGTGGCATCTCTCCTCTGCAGACACAGGGACAAGGCTTTTACCAATGCCATCTCCACCAAAAAAAGCCACTGTGTCATTTTACCATGAATGCCCCGACATTTGGCTCTTTCCACGGAAGATCTGGATTTGTCTTCCATCAACACTCCAAAGAGTTTGACCAAGGCTGGATAGCTTTGCCAGAGAGCCGTCACAGACGTGCAGGATGAGGACAGCCAGCGCACATCAAATACTCTTCCTATCCTGCGAGCGTGCATGCCCAGATCAGAAGCTGCAGACTCAAACTCTTTCATATGTTTTGGGCTTTGAGAGAAAAATGAATACCGAGAGTCAATGAACATCTGAAAATGGCTCGCCTCTGTAATTTGTTTTCACAGCATCATGGACCGCAAGTTCTAACTTGTGGTTCATACAGTGAATGACGGTCAGGTTAGGGTTTATCTTCTCACGTGTGGCTGCTCCCCTGTATCGGCCCATCATAGCAGCTGCCGCATCTGTTGCAAAGCCAATAAGCCGGGTGCGCAACATGTCTTCAGAGATGCCCTGTGTATAAAGTCTTTGTAGCAGGATGTCTCAGATGGCCAATCAGGTGCACGACTGCAGCTCAACAAGTTGAAGGAAGAAGTTGCAGACCTCACCCTCATAGGGAATCCTAATGTAGATGATTAGGCATGTTTTATTTGACAACGTTGTGCTCTCATCAATGAGAATACTGAACTTATCAGGTAAGTTTTTGATAAAATCCACTAGCTGAGTTCTCATTTTTTCTCTAATAAACATGAGCATATTACGACAAGCCTTGTCAGAATGCAGCATACATCCCTAGTTTACGCCATTGTTTTGTTGCAGTTCCACCAGCTGTGGCTGAATTTTGAATGAGAGGTTGTTTTGGCAGATCAAATAGGCTGTACGTATGCAATTCTCAGTTACTTTTAAAGTCTTCTCATTGTGTTTTCTCCACAGAGCTGCACTGTTATCTACTGCCCTTTCAATTGCTGTCTCGCGTCTTCTCTGCAAAATTTCTATGCATTTGATGTGAAGGCCCCCTGTGAAGGCCTCCTTCTCTTCCCTTTACCTCTGTACAGATAAAACGTTGTCAGCATAATTCCAGTTCACTTGGATTTCTGTATTATACATTTTTCAAGGCTTGTACCTTGGAACCTATTTCATGGCCACCACCTTCTATTCTCGAGCCACCAGACGCTGTTTTGTGCAAATGAGCGGCCGGATTGCCTTCTTTGCTGACATTCGAGCCTTCGCCGCCGCCGAGCCTCTGCATGAAGCTGACGGACACAGCGAGTGCGCCCCATGCCTGGGACTCGCCCATGCTGGGACTGCACTTAACAAGGACAGCTGCCCGCACTGCGAGAGCTTGCCCATCTCCATCCTGCGCTTGCAGATAGCTCTCCTTTTGGACGGCAACCCCACCCCTCGCGCTCCCTGCTTCCTGCCCTCCTTGAGCCATGACGGACGAAGCCACGGGGCCAACGGATGCCTGAACTGAGCGAACCCATGCTGGCCCAGTCCCTGCGTGCCTTACTCTCTCCTCGCGAGACCCCTTCACTTCCCTGACCCCCTGCTCTTCTCCCAGACAGATCTATGCCCCTCCTATCAAGCGGCAGGACTCGTCTCGTTTGGCGCATCTTTCTGGTGGGGAATTGTGCAGACCCCTTGTCAAAGACCAGCACCCTGCTTCCCTTAAGGGAACCCCGTTTGAGCTGCTCTAGACGGCTGACCTTAAACCGCTTTCACTCAAAACGGCAAAAGAGTTTCCTTTTGCTTTCCATAAGCACTGCATGTCTTGAGTTTGGGCCTGGGGACTCCAGAGTCGTGCTCAGACCGAGACACGGCTATGTTCCTAAGGTGCTCTAAACCCCGTTCAGAGCCCGGGTGATATCATTATCAGCTCTTCCCCCATCGGAAGATTATTATAACTTGAATCTGCTCTGCCCCGTCAGGGCTCTCAGAATCTATCTGGAGCGCTCCGCCACATTCAGACAGTCAGAACAACTCTTCCTGAGCTCATTCCACTAGAGGCACGGCCTCCTCATGGGCTTGGTCCAGTGGTGTACCAATCAAAGACATATGTGCGAAGGCAGGCTGGTCCTCACCGCCCACATTTGTAAGATTTTACAAACTAGAACATTTGTAAGATTTTACAAACTAGAACATTTGTAAGATTTTACAAACTAGAGGTCCTGATAAGGGGCGTTTTTAAAATGTATGGCGTTTTTAAATGAGTTCCCACTGCGTATAGCTAAGCAATATGAAGTGAACGTTCTCGAAAGGGAACATACTTGGTTACCAACGTAACCTTGGTTCCCTGAGAGTAGGGAACGAGTATTGCATAGCCTGCTGTGTCCTATTCTGGCAGGCTCTGACGCGCTCTGGGTGTGAAGCAACCCGAATGGTTCGCGAGTCTCAGCCCTCTCGCCATAGTTTCTTGCAGCTGCTCCACTGCGTTTTAAAATAATGGCTTCGATTATTCTCGAGAAAAGGAGTTTTCCCACTGCGTATAGCTACGCAATAGTCGATTCCTACTCTCAGGGAACCGAGGTTACGTTAGTAACCGAATACGTTATTTCTCGCAATTGTGAATTTCTCGCAATTGTGAATTTATTACACACAATTGCTACTTTAATCGCGCAATTCTGACTTTATATCTCGCAATTCTGAGAAATAGAATTCTTAAATAGAAATAGAAAAATTCTTCAGAATTGCAAGATGTAAACTTGCAATTGTGAGATAAAAAATGCCTTAAAAAATATTTTTATAACACTGTTTTGTTTTGAACGTAGCTGAAAATTAGATCACTAAACACGAAATCCGTCACCAGCGAAAACTTCTACATCATTGTCAACGCAATCCATAGCAACAACAACAATGTATCTTCCATGTAGTAGTTATTTTGGGAAAAATAGTAGGGGGGCCTTTTACCCCAAGGGGGCGTTTCACCCTACTGAACCCTATCTTTTTTTCTTCCTCAATTGACCCTTCGCGTGGAGCTTGATTGACAGGTGTTCTAACCAATCATACTTCGCCATCCGCCATTTTGTCCGAAAAAGCAGCCAGTAGAGTTAGGAGGATTTTAACTTGGTAAAATGAATATACTGACGCCTTTCCGCGGTTAAAAAAACATTACTTCTTATGTTCGTTCATGTTTATTTGATGCTATAAATGAACTAGAAGGAAGAGATGATCGGATCACGAGCAGCTTTGACGGATGCTCTACAGCGATCTGTCACGGCACATTAAAGAGCCCCAAAACGGTATTTATTGTTTAAATTTCTTTCAAAAAATGACCACATTTGAAAGCTGAGACTTTGTTTAATATGTTTAATATCAAAAGTAACCGAAAAGTAACCTGGTCTGTCCTGTCTGTCCGCGTGTTGTCAGTCTCCTCTCTGCTCCGCGATGTATTTTTCACTGCGTGAGAACATGGTGAGAGTGTGAGAGCGGCATAGCTTGTCGGAACATAGCGACAGTAACTAACGCCCGTTTCACACATACTCCGTTTGCAGTGCGTATGCGTTGCGTATTTTTTTCCGTACCCATGTTAACAGGTTAGAGCTTTCACACAGCACGCGGATGCAGTCCGTCGATCCGTTGCAGTTGCGGTGCGTATACAGCAGTGCAGAGATCGTTTCCGCACCGAGTCTATTTTTGCTGTGCTGCAAACGCAGAATTAAAGTGACAGCGCACGGTTCGTGGTCAAAATGAACACAGATTGACCTGAAAATGTAGTAATTTCACCATAAATGCATTTAATTCAATAAAATGTAGTAATCTCACCATAAATGTATTTAATTAAATACTACTTTTCATCTTTTTACTTTAAGACCGGGGTTTTAAGCAAGGAAAACGACAATTTACCTCAACAAGGACATAATAATGAACAACACTCATTCGTGGAGGTGGAAAAACAAGTTCTTTGTAACATGCAAGATTTATTTTATTAAAATTTAAATGCAAAAGAAAAGAAAAGGCATGAGAGTCGGCTGTTTTTGTCAATTTTAAGTTTTAATTTAAAATGGTTACGATTTTAATATAAGTACATGCACATATTTGATCACTTTCTTAAGCAACTTAATATATAGAAGTAATGCATGGAATTATAGGCCTTTAAATTGTGTTTAAACGTGCATACGTCCATTCGAGTTTGTATATGTGTGTTTGTGGTACAGCCGCGGATCAGTTACGCACTGCAAACGCAGCATATGTGAAAGCACTATAGCGTGTGCTGCTCCTGTACCGTATGCGCACCGCAACACGCACCGCATACGCACTGCACACGGAGTATGTGTGAAACGGGCGTAAGGAGGGCGGGTCTTTGCGAAGGGTCAATTGTTTTAATTGAAAAAAGAAAAGGCTTTGATTTGACATGCCAAATTTAATTGGTTATTTTAAAGATCTGTAAAAGCTGCGAAATGGATTAAACCTCTTGTAAAATGTAAAAAACTTTACATAGCCTAATAAATACATAAATTCGGTCTAGTGTCCAACAACATCCAAAACCTCCAGTAGACTTTAACATTTGCCGTGAATGTAAGTACGATCACATTGGCCGGGTACCAAAACCTAGTGATCTTCCTAGCTAGATAGCATTATGGAACCTCATAATATGCCCGTCTCGAGTGGTTTTGTGAGCAGGCAGCAGCACACTAGGTTTTGAGTCACAGCCGCGTGTGCTATACACCCACCCCGCCTCACTCCAGCTGATGCCCGCGCCCTGTCAATCTCTATCCCAGCAGAGAGAGAGAGAGAGAGGACGGGGGGAAACCGAACCAGAGCGGGTCCGCGGGGGGAAGAGGCGCATGAAACATCCATGGGTGGCTGTGTGGGCAGTCATCATGATTCTTCAGGCAGTTTAAACGAAAACTCGGACGGAACCGGAGGTAGGAAATGAAGCATACCCAGGAAATGCGAGTCAATTTGTGCTTTTTTGGTTCTGCGTTGCTTCCCTTGTCTCATTCTCGGCTTGTTAGTGCTTTGAATGATCGTGCTGGGTTTTGCGTCGATTTGTAAGGCTCGATCGCTCCTCTCGGACACGCGCCTGGCTGTAGGGACAATAAAGACTGTGATTTTGTGATTATGCAAATATTTTCTTAATTCTCCCCCACCGCTCTTTGTCTTTGTGCATTGAGTCGTTTTTGCATATAACACCTTCCTACTAGCTGGTTAGCTTTAGCTGTGTGTGTTATATAGAGAGTGTTAGCTTGGCTGGTGTGGATCTGTTTCTGTTCTTTTTAGTAAAATGTGGGTCATGGTTTTGCCTTGGAATGCACAAATGCTTTATTCTCTTATGGTTATTCTCCATCCTTCTCTTTATCTTGTTTATTGCAAACCATTTGGTTTCAAACATTGTTTATTTAAGTAATCAGGAGTGCTGTTGTACTGAATATCAGCATGGCCATGATTTGGCCATAAAACTGTGCTGATATTCAGACCAATAGCACGATGGCGAGTGTGATATTGCTTTTATATAACTTTCAGTTAAAAAAATTGGCTAGTTAAATTGTATATTTTCTTCTCCAAAAAAAAAAAAAAAAACTTTCATATAGTTTCAAAAACAATTTCAAAAGAAACGAATATAAACTATTTTTGTTAAACAATTTTTGTGACTCAACCTTTGGAACGTGAATATGAGTGGAGCGGAGAAACTAAGGCTACGTTACGGTTTTAGGACCACATATGGAAGTGGCACAAATCGGAATTGAAAAGATCAGATTCCATGTGGTTTGTGCTGTTATGAGAAAAACAGATCTGTCACATATGAAAAAAAACAATTCTGATTTGGGCCACATTTACTTGTAGTCTGAACGTAGCCAAAGATTCCCATCCCCTGGAATTAATCCCATTCAGAACAAGCTATTATTTTTATTTTAATAATTTAAATAATTTAATAATTGTTCTAACTGAGAAATACTTAAGACGCACCACAGCTATAGGCTAACAATGAAGACGAAGAGGAACAATATCATAGTAAACAGAACATTATTGTCCTTTGGTATGGATGCTAGTTATCGTTATAGTCATCTTTATAGTTAGTGTTCTGATGGCCTTAAATGGCCATTCACCATAAGATAATCTACAACAATATCTGATATTTTAATAATTGTATGTATAATAGTCCTAACAGGGCTAATTGGACCATGTTAACCAGCCAAACCTTGACCACTTTACAAAATTAATGATCACCCAGTCCCAAATGAGTCACTGATATTTATAGTCTGTTTTGCTGGAAAAAGTCTACATAACAATAGCACTGTCGTACAATAGCATATAGTATGCTAAATTGCCTCAGATATAACGTGCATGGATTAAAAGCCACAAAACTGAATTTTATTTTATCACAACAATCGAAGTCTTCTGTGTTTGTTAATAGTTGACACTGGTGATTTCCTGCTGGTGTCACAATCAAACTCGTGTTTTTGTTCGGAGAAGTGCTGATATACAGGAAGCTTCACTGCTCCTTGTGCCAAATCACAATACGGATGATATATAAAACAATATATAAGATGTCAGCAATTAGTGCTCTTCTCTTCCAGGCTCTCATATATGAACAAAAATAGCTTGGAGACAAAGCCTATGGGACTAAATTACTCATCATGTGTCATTATTGTAATGAGATCGGCACCCTTAGATGAAACCCTGAACGGTTCCTGAAATTGACAGTTACCTGCGGACTTAATGGCTGCTAATTTTCCACAGCTCACGGCGCTTGATTTGGATGTCAACAATTTAACAGCTCCTTGGGGATGGAGGTAGTTGTGACAGAAGCAATTGCTAATGTTTCAAAGAAGTAATAGCAAAGTTTGGGTTGAATATGAAGTTTACTATAGCCACGTACACACTGCAGCTAAATTCGTTTGTTAGTTAGTGCTATATCTTGTTCTGTACACAGGTCAGTAATTTACAGGAGTGACAACCGTATTCTACAACCGAATTAACTCCTGAAAAATGCAGGTAGTTACAAAAATTCTACGCAGTGCGTGTATGAAACCGGAATGGAAAATAATTCCTAATTTTAGGCTTTTTAATTCAATTAAATTTGATTGAATCTGAATAAAATAAATACAAGCCAATAAAATAACCACACTTTTATTTAAGTAATAGAGTTGTCGAAATGTGCCAAGTTGGTACTGAAATTTAAATATGTGACGATACTAGCATTTCCATCTAGCATTTTGAGTGCTGTTGAACAGATTCTTAAACACCTCTGATTGGCTATTGTGTTGACACATTCAACATAATATGTCTTTGATTGGCTACAATGACATCTTTGGCGCTCTTCACCGAGTGCTTAGATGCACACGGGAGTGTTTGAAAGCAGGCGTCTATCAACGGATCCCTAATATATCCGCTGATAGACACGGACGCCGCTTTCAAACTCTCCCGTGTCGTGTGCATCTCGTCATAGGAGTTATGTTGCCCATTACAGTTCAGTACAGTTTTGTTTTATATCTCAGTGTTAAAAATGTAGAGTGAACGCAAAGCGAACCATTTTCTTTTTTGGTCCGGATCACAAGAACCAAGAGAACCAAACTACAAGTGTGAACACAACACACCCTAATACTAAGGGTTAAGGGTTTGTTCCAAAAGCCAACTCTGTTTTTTTTAATCCTAATTCGTTAAGCATTCATACATTATCACTCAGATGTTTCCGTAACGCTGTGTCAGCAGTGTTCGCTGCTCATGCTGGGTGTTTTCTGAGCTGTTTGTGAGGTGAAACTTGAGTGCCTTGTCTGTCTTGCATTATGCAGTGTTCGAGTTCTCCAAGCAGGCACAGGAGTCCTCATGCCAGGCCACGCTTTACCTGGATCATTGGGTCGTCATGGAGATGAATGTGGAACGTGGAGTAGGCCTGACATCTTGGCCTGCTTACTTTAATGATAATGTCTAGGTTTATCCTTTATACCCTTGAAGGGCTCATTCATTTTATAAAATACGTAATGGAGGATGTAAGGAAAAAATTGCTCCTTTCTGACATATAAAGTGTATTGGCATGAATATGCCCTAGGCCTTTGTTTTTAATTACAGTGAAATATGAATTCAGAAATGCGAGCTATTGGCTTACAGATGTTCTCAGTGAAGTGACCCATACCTGCCTATGTTAATAACCCAGACAGCTTGCCATTAGTTTTTCCAGAATTCCTTTCATGTTAGAAGATGTTTTATTGTTGGCCAGCTAACAGAGAATTCAAGACAGCTGGAAGTTATTCAGAGGCATTTGCAAGGGCATTTCAGGCAGCGCAGAAAATGTGAACTCTATGGCAGAAAGTGTTGAAACATTGATGTTTTCCATAGTTAAAAGAGATATTTCACACAATATATATATATTTTTTACTTGCACTCATGTCATTTCAAACAGAACTCTGCAGAACACAAAAGGTTTTGAAGAACGTTGGGAACCGGACAGGATTTAAACGCTTTGACTTCAATTGAATGGACAAAAAACAACTACAACAACACTGAGACATTTCTGAAAATATCTACTTTAACTGTTTCTTCACCAGCATTTAAAAAAAAAAAGTTGCCAGCCACCGACAGCATTTTTGATCATTTTCACAAAACTTTCATGGCCCCCAGAATATATTGTTTGTTTTATGAATATCGGATCATGAAATATATTATCAACAACAACAATAACAAAGAACATTTTATTCAAGCTTTATTCCTGCATTCTTTTTTTTAATCAACATTTGTGGATACGTTTCATAAAATAGCAACATTTTGAACAAAAAACGGTGAAAAATCAAGTTTTGACTGTCTTGATGGGATTCAGAGCAATGATCAAAACATCGATCATGTAGAACGAGCCCATCAACACCCTCAAAGTTTGCACAGTCCTATAGCTCATCCTGGGTGGACATTTCATTTGGTAACGTTAGGTAGTTTTGAATTATATGCTGTTTGATGATCGTGTTATTTTACAGATGCTTCTTTTTTCCCTGTGTTTTGATCCGGAGATTCAGTACTCTTTCAGATGGTGCGTAATAGCGCCCCCTACCGTATATCAGTGAAAACAATATAGATTGCAAGAAATTTCGTCAATGGCGGCCGCAGGGAGCATTGGCTGCTTTCGAAATTGCATACTCTCTTAAGTAGGTACTTATATTGAATAAGTAATTACTTCATGAACATTAAAAAGTGCTTTCTAGATTGAATGAAGGCCATATCACTCTGTAGCCCCAAACTGGTTTCCCACTAAAGCTAAGCAGGGTTGAGCCTTGTCAGTACCTGGATGAGAGACCTCCTGGGAAGACAAGTTTTCTGCTGTAACCTACTTCTGCTCACCCTGGAGCCTGTATTGGTCCTACACCCCAGTATAATGATGTGGAAACTAAACCATAACAATCATCGTCCTTCGGGTGAGACGTTAAACTGAGGTCCTGACTCTCGGTGGTCATTAAAAGTCCCAAAATGTCCTTAGAAAAAAGGAGTAGGGGTGTGGCATCCCGGCCAAATTTGTCCATTGGCCTCTATCCATCATCATGGCCTCCTAATCATCCCCATATACTGATTGGCTTCATTACCGTATCCTCTCCACCAATAAGCTGGTGTGTGGTGGGAGTTCTCGTGCAATATGGCTGCCGTCGCATCATCCAGATGGACGCTGCACATTGGAAGGGGTTGAGATTTCCCCCTTCTATGAAAAGCGCTATATGAACTATTATTAATCTGGACAAATTAACTATTATTAAGCTGGACGAACTACATTCGCCATGCCGTCATTATCATGTGACGTACCAGCGTCAGTTATGTCGCTTCACTACCATTCACAAATCCAGAAGTAGTAGGTCATCCGGGTACTTTCGCCTACTCCGTTATGAGTATTAATGCAGCCACAGTGTCATAAATGATGTAAAATTCCATCAATGGTGGGGAATGGATTCACTTCAACAGAAGAATGATTTGAACACGTACTGATAAAATGTCACTTCTTTTTGAGTTTCAGGTGATAAAACACAGATGGGCGCATTGTAAATAAATGATTTACACCGCAGTAGACCTATTTGTTCATTTTTATCAGTAGCGTTTGAGAAAATTGGAAATTCCAATATGACCATATTAGGGCCCTATAAAATCCGTTTTATTTTTTCCCAAATTCCGTTTTATTTTTTCCCAAATTCCGTTTTTTTCCGTTTTAATTTTTGCAGATTCCGTTTTTTCCATTTTAAATTTTGGGAATTCATTTTTTTTAACTCTTTACTGTTATTTTAGTTGTAAAAAAGAGTGTGTTAATGTTAATGATTAAAATGTACACAAATAAAATAGGCATTTACTCTTAAAATGACAAATAGGCTACTGCATGATGCAACATAACACTGCACTCTAAGAACTTCAAGTAACAACAAAATATGGTTATGAGCTTAAAACTGTCCTGTAAAATAAATTATATTAGTTTATATAAGTTAAAGAGTAACTAAACACTAAACCAACTTTTTTTAGTTAATGATCTGTAAGACTGGGGCTTTATTATGCTGATCATTGATTCAAGTAACTTTTTTGACATTTGGGTATAAGTGTTTTAATTCTACAATATATGGTGTAAAAACATCTGAGTGCTGCCCTCTTCAGGTTGAACGGTGGCTACTGCAGTTGAATTTTCCTATTGGATCTTTGCGGTGGTTCGTGATGTAAGCGGTGAGAGCTGATGTAAGCAGGTTCCAGCTAACCACGCTCTTGGTATGAGCTACCACGCCCTTGGCAGTGTAAAAACCATCTTGTTTCGTCAAAACCACTGTAGAGAGTCAGGAGTTGGAATTGCGAGTATTGAAAACGATCAGGATAGAGTATTTAACTGCCCTCAGTTCATCCCCTCTATCTCCGCTAGGCTCCGCCCACTTTTCCAGCATTTTCAAATATTGCCAGTGGGTGGAGTCAGGCTCTGACCAGGGGTTTAGTTACCCTTTAAAATAAAAGTCACACTCTAGCTGCATCCTAATGTGCATACTATCCATCCTAAATAGTATGTGACATTACTAATTGTCAATACTATTTCGGGCATAGTATGCACTTGGGACGCAGCTTCTGTCTCTCTCTCGCGCTCTCTTGCTCTTGGACACACTCGGTCTCTCTCTCGCGCTCTCGACTCGGACACACACACTCGGTCCGGCACCTCATAGACAGACGTGCACGGAGGGGGTTTTGTGTGTGTGCGTGCGAGTTTCTTAACTTTTTCGCCGACGAAAGCAGAGCCGTGGAGAGCCGCTTCGCCATGCTTTCAATGGAAACGCGGCTATTGTTTTGATGCCGTCATGAGCTGAAATGACGTTTGTGTCGCCCAGATTTGCTTCCCCGTCTGCATTTTCCCCAGACATACGTTCTTCTCCCACACAAAAACCGAATTTCATTCCAAATATGTAAATTTCCGCGAAATTCCGCGTTAACACTAGATTCCGCGTTAATTGGTCAATTCCGCGATTCCGTCCGCGATTCCGTGATCGCGGAAATTATAGGGCCCTACCATATGTATAGATAATTTAAAATATGTGGTCAAGCTAGTGGCAATTAAAATAGTTTAGGAATCACAGCATTGGTATGAGAAATGCATATTAATTTGTTAAATATTACAATTAACAGTGTTGTTAAATTATATTTGCAAGGTTTAACTAAGTGAGCATTAGCAAAGTTAATTTAATTGTAAAATCTCTAATATTGGCCAACAACGGGTATACATTGTATGGTTAAGAATCACATGAGGAAATGCAGTCTCTCCTTGAATTTGCCCTTGAGAGGACAGTTCTCTCATTCTGAGAAGAGGTGGAACCCGAGATGAAGATGGGTATATTCGTCTCCGGAGACTCGCAGAGATCCGAGACGCCTCTCCCGGACCGACCAGAGGCTGTGCGATTCGACCCATCTGTCATGTGATCCTGACATATGTAGGCTACTTGAACGTGGCCTTTGAAAGGAGAACCATTCTTCCACCACTTTCTTTCCACTGCCATCATTTTATCTTCCGCCTTACACGAAGCATCTTGAGAGAAACCAAATGACGGATGATTTTCTCTACGAGACACAAAGCTTCTGCCAGTCGCCATTGAATTATTGACACCCTGTATGGAGTCCTGCCCGAGTCTCGACAAGGCTGATCTCCTCGGTCGATGTTGTAGACTTAATTACGTCTGGCTTTTCTTTTGTCTCACCTTTTCTCCCCTCGTTCCCTCTCTCTGCACATTTGTGTATCAGCGGCTCTCTGTGGAGGCCTGGCAGTGCCGATAGTTCCCAGATGTCAGGACGCCCTCGCACAAATGCTTCTCGGAGAGTCCTGTGGCCGACCGGCCTGATGGGAAGTACATACAGTATTAAATACCATACGGATGAAGTCTGTTTCTCTGTGTTTTTATTGGGGGTGTGGTGGCTACGGTTTCTCTAATGGGCTTTTGATGCTGACTGAGTTGGGGGAGGAACGAAGGAAAGGATTAAAAAGAAGAACGAGGATGAAACGAAAGATTTCGGCAGTCGAATAAGAGGAAAGTCGTGTTGCGCCTGCACCCAAGGATGCTTTTTACACACGCACACACATGCCATCACGAAATGTTCTCCTTTTGGAGCTTAATCCAGATGGTCCTCGTTTGGGATTCTTGTGAAAATGAAATCCACAATCCTGCAGAAAAACTAGGTTGAATCTGCGGTCTCCAGAGTTTTGCAGCGCTGTTAGTTTCACTCTATAAAAACTATAAAGATTTGTTTGTGTTTAGGTGAAACAGGCCTGTCCAAATACCTCTCAGGTGTTTTAAACTCTTGTAAATGAGTTTTGTTATTTTTACTGTATTTTAAGTGAGACCGCTATGGTCTACATCAGGTGACCACATCCAGTCTTATTGCAGTTCTCAACAAGTTTACTTTTCTTGTAAAGGAATTATGGGGAAATAATTCCGAAGCCATTCATGACCTGCAGGCTGTTGGCCTACTTCTACTGTGCAGTATGCACTTAGGGGGATGTACTGTAGTGTTGGTGTACTACCAACACCAGTCTCATAGAATCACGTCCTGATTTCACACACCTTTTTTGTTGCTTACAGTGTGTATAAATGTTAGCATCAAACTTAAATTGCCTTTTGTCACTACCATGTTTAGTTTAATTTGTGTGTTCAAGTGATTTTGGCAATATTACTCTGAAGTAAATATTACCCACTCTTTGACACATTTACAAAGTACTATGATTTTAGGATGCACATTTGAATCACCCACAATATTTATTGGATCTCATTTGGTATGCAGGAATGGGTACTAACTAGGGGTGTGAACCTTCACTGGTCTCATGATTCGGTTTGATTACGATTATCATGTCATCGATTCAGTTCAATCTGATATCACGAAGCACTGCATTCTCACTTTTCAATTTTAGTTCACATGTATACAATTTTTGTCAATAGAGCGTGTCTTCTCCAGGTCGTGCTTACCAGGTTGTTCATAAAAGCCGAAATGTGGCTTTTAAAGTAGTTGGAGGGAGCATTTTTAATTACTTGCACTCACGTCTCACCTCCCTCCGCCATTGTATGCTACCGCGACAAAGCACGTATGCAACAAATGATGTCAGAAAAGCGTCAGTACATTATAATCGGTTATGGTCTATTACTGAACTCATGCTGAATCGTCCTCGTCTGCATCGTTCGAAACGATTAATTTCGACACCCCTACTTCGACACCCAAAAACACGCTATAAAGCGCTTTCAAGAGCATGCCAAACCAACAGGTGGCGATATAACCCTAACTGTATCTGTGCATGTATATGTATACATATTACAAACCCTGTTAGCACAGGTTTTAGCAGCAATATTTTGGCTACGTCTGCCATTTGCGCAGACTCGCCTTATGTAAACAAAGAAGATGGCGGCGCACAATCTGACGTCATACAAAGGAGATAACAGCGCGCACTCCGACTTCACAAGCCAAGAAATCACAGGTCGACCACTAACCAAAACCGTTTTGGAGGGCAGGAATTCATGTGACAGTTAATTAAATATCTGATTGCACATTTTGACTGTGTAAGTATCTATTTTGTGTGCACAACATGAATAAGCTACAAGAATGAACATCAGAAGGTATGGTGAAAAAAAATAAATACATACAATAAATACATAACATGCATAACAGTAAATGCATTTGATTAATAATTAATTAACTAATGTCAGTGCTTCACTAATAATACCCACACTACACATTTTTATACTACCCAGACTACACATTTTGCCAGGAGTACAGTATATTTATTATCAGGGTTTGAAATGAACAACTGCCAACCTGTCAAACGCGGGGAAAAAATTAACTGTGGCGGGCAACACCCTCAAATCACTAGCCAATTTGGTGGGTTACTCATTGTTTTGCTGGGAAGTTTGTGAAAGCCAAATCTGCACAGATTAAGTGCAAATACTCAACTCGAGTCGTCATATTAAATACAGCGCATTGCGCAAAATCTGCACATATGGGGCTTACTTGAACACACACGTCACTACACAACAAATAACGGCAGGCTTCTTCATTTGCATTGAAGCAATAGCGAAGATTAAAAAGCATTTGGTTAACAGGAAAGTCATTGTTAAATAATTAAAAAAACAAATTATGCTCTTTGTACTGTATTAATCATTCAAATTTAAACACATTTTTGGTGAAAAGAATGAGGATGAAAAAGAAGGGGATCTCTGGAGGTGATGGCTGGATGACATGATTTTGTTTGAATAAGAAATGTATGAAAATAATATATTGACTACTGTATATATATATATATATATATATATATATATATATATATATATATATATAAAAAGCTGTGACATTATCTGGTTTTTATTTTTATTTAAAACATTTTTTGGCTAGTAGTTCTTAATGGCCGGTGAGTGAAAAAGTTAATTTCAAACCCTGTATACTGTACAAAAATTAAGATATTCCAAACATAACCATGGGCTTTTGTCACCTCATCCAACCCACTTTATCTAAATAAAGACTCTGCCGCTAGTGCATCATTATAAACAGGAAATAGAACTGTGATGTTATAGATTTTCTGTCTGCAGCATGGAGAAATGTGCACCCTGAGGGAAGTCCACACGCTCCACATTCCTCCAAGAGACAATGACTGCCCCCAAACCGAGGGATAGAAAATCACTGTTGCGGCTCTTAGTATATTTACACTACGATTTGTTTGTATTGAGTCTAGTATATTTCTGCCGGAGTCATTGTCTGACTGAAAGCTTGATCACGGAGAGCGTCCGTAACAATCATGTATTGTGGACAGTCTCATTTGCTTGCTGTCACAACTCGCTGTAAAAAGTTATTTCACTTTATTCATTCTTTCACTTCATGTATTCCTTTTATTTATTTATTTATTTATTTATTTATTCTATTACTTCTTTATTTGAACAAGATTCCATGCTACCCCCCCCCCCCCCCACCAGGACACACTTATCTTAGTTTCGATAATAAGCTGATGGTAGACATTATTTTAAGGCATCATGGCTGTGCTCCTGATGCAAACGCTGTTCCAAAAGACACACTTCAATGTTATGCTGTCTTGATGCTTTGTCCAGATTCCAGGGCTGCATTTCATGTCTCTTTCATAGATAAGAGAATCCCACTATGCACTGCATATACTTGTTTCATTCAATACTAACATTATCAGTGAAAACCATTTCATCCAGTATTTTTGCATTGTTTTTTTTAATGAATTTTACAGCATCTCATTGTTAGCTTAGCCACATGCTAACATCAAACTCTACTGAACACTGCTGTTCTCCTGGGTAGCATGCATGTCTAGAGTTATTTCCTATGTAGAGCATTTCAGATCTGTCACTTGTGGCTTTATGTAATTTTTTGACTGTACTAAAGCATAAAAATACCATATATTTAGGGAACATGCTAAGTTCACAAACTCGTTTCTCTGAAAAACAAAGCTACAGCCAGTTATTCTACTTTGGCAGTGGGCGGAATCACAAAAACAAAAACAGTCCTTCTGACACACATTTCAATTTACCCAATAGTATTTCGACACCCCGGAAAACACAGCGTATTGCAGCCATGGAACCAGCAAACAAACTAGGTCAGTGATCGCAGATTCTACCCGACCTAAAAAGCCTTGGCATCCATTTAAAAATCTCTATGAATGGGAGCATATTAAAAAGCAGATATAATAGCTGATCAGCTTACAGTGTAAAGGCTGCTCACATTCAATTGTCAATTGTACAGCCTGCACCTTTAAAGGGATACTCCACTTTTTTTGGAAATATACTCATTTTACAACTCCCCCAGAGTTAAACAGTTGAGTTTTACCATTTTCGAATCCATTCAGCCGATTTTCTGATATTTAGAAGAATATCAGTAACAGTAACCAGACAGTTTCTGGTCCCATTGACTTCCATAGTAGGAAAAAATATATACTATGGAAGTCAATGAGACCAGAAACTGTCTGGTTACTGATAGTCTTCTAAATATCAGAAAATCGGCTGAATGGATTCGAAAATGGTAAAACTCAACTGTTTAACTCTGGGGGAGTTGTAAAATTAGCCTATTTCCAAAAAAAGTGGAGTATCCCTTTAAGACACCATGTCGGAAAGCAGCTGCCTATGTAGTCTATACACAAAGGCAGCTCACAAGTTATTGACCACTACCGTATTATCCTTTTATACAAATGGATTACCCTTTACAGGTGTCGCTAAGAAAAATCGTGGGTCAGCCTCCATGATTACTTTAAGTGCTCCTATTATGTTTTTTTGGATATTACCTTTCATGTAGTGTGTAATATATAGGTGCCATGTCGTATACTGCAATTAGCTATACTGAATCCTTTATTGAGCCGTTTCAGACATTGTGAGATAAGAGGTGACGCTTCAATGTATATTACATGCATGTGAATCTATTGCAGGAGACATCCAAAACAAAAGTCACAGTCTCAGATAGGAAATTGCCTATGAATGGAACATGGTCTGTACTCTGCAGTAACCACACTTTTTTTTTTTCTTCATTCACAAAGTTGCATGTGTTGCTGGCTCTTTGACAACAGGAAGAGGTCATCAGAGACCTGCTTTGTTGCCAATGACTAGCCTTGCTTCACAATACACACAAACAGGAAGTTAATTCGCAGAATGTAGGAAATCAATCTTGTCCCCCTCTTGCGTTAGTAAGGTGCTGTATCAGACGACAAGGATTGATTCTGGGCTGTTGAAATATTGTTTTCTGGGTCATAAAAAGTGCTATACTGGTTTATCGGCTGTGCCTGAATTATTCATGGTCAGCTGCTGTTTTATTCTTTGGAGTTTTATGCTTGTTTAATGGCTTGTTTTTGTGCCTCGTCACTGAACATCTTAGTGTTGGGTAGCATTATCACAGGCTTTGGTTGTTCTGCAACCTGCGTTCCTGACTAAAAAGGTTTTTTATAATGGCAGCCAGATGTTTTACCCAATAAATCTCCTTTTCTCAAAGACGTCTCGGGCCCTCTGATGTAACTGCTTGGATTTCAGCCCTGGGTAATTCTGCCAGTGTTATTGACTGGGAGTCTGTGTGTCTGTGTGCTGGTTTATAGAGAGTGCAATACATCTCAAGGTTTTGCTTTCAACAAATGCCATTACTGCGGTATATCTATTCTCAAATGAACAGACAGAATGTTACAACATGTGCCACTAACATCCACTTCCTTTTTATATGGGGTGTTTTTAGGGTTTATTAATAAGGATGGCTTGGAGTCTCAGTTTAGGCTTGGTAAACTCAAACATGTAGGATTCTGTGAGGTTTTGAATATTGTTTTAGTGAATTCTGCTGTAAATATGTCAGCAAGGTAACAGAAGAACGTTCAATTGCAAACATTAGGTGCATTTTATAGCTATAATTACAAATTAAAAACATAACGTGCAGAAAAATCTGAACCACTGGCCCAGAAATGATTGATTTATAAATCTGCTTGTGACATCAATAATTCAGTTCATGCAAGACAAATACAAGATGCTCTGTTTCCAAGCTGTTGTTTTTGGACCTAAGTCTGATATCACTTAGATTTCAATTGCGTATCTAAACTGTGGGATGTTTTCCACAGCACCACCTGGAAACCCTCAACCCTTATAGATATCCCAAAATATCTACTGTCTTCTCTTTTTTTCTTATGCCAACAGTAGACTCAGTTTCTGTTTTTGTTTGTTAGCCTTTTATTCGTAACTGAACTCTATACTGACACCTTCTGGCCTGTATGCATAGGCCTAGTTTGTTTACCAACTCAATCTCGACAGCTTTTCACGCATTGTTGGTGGTTTGTAGTGGTAGTTCAAGGTCTCTCTTTGCAGTGACTGGTGTTGGCAAAGGCATTTTGCATCGCAGCGGCTGTGACCGTCATGTGTTTGAGTTTGGCATTTGATGTTGTGCCTGTAGCAGGGATTCCTTGTTTGGACATTTTTATTTGTCTAGTCTTTATTGTCGTGGACTGGTATATCAGAATGTGTGTGCACAATTCATCTCACTGGACTGTGTTATTGTTTTAGGCTCCGCTGTGTCTGTAGAGTGTATATTGTGTGTGTTGTGTTATATGGTTTGCTTATTTTGTTTAGATGTACATTTATGTTTATGCTGTGTAAGGCACCTTGAGTGCTGTTATATAATATAATATAATATAATATCCATTCCATTGTCTTAAATGTACAAATGTACATTATTTTTTTGATACATTTTTATTTATTTTTTTCAACCATACTGCTT
The DNA here is from genome assembly GCA_036326025.1 of Chrosomus eos. Classification (NCBI taxonomy): domain Eukaryota; kingdom Metazoa; phylum Chordata; class Actinopteri; order Cypriniformes; family Leuciscidae; genus Chrosomus; species Chrosomus eos. The sequence continues at coordinate 27,955,220 of CM070834.1, forward strand.
GTCCTATGTAGATGGATCACAGCGTTATAATTTATATTATATTATTTTATATAAAGTATTATAATATAATAATATCCATCCATTCTCCAAACCGCTTGTCCGAAATTTACATTATTTTATTAATTTTCTTTTCAATTTTACTGCTTGTCCTATGTATATAACAGGGTTATAATCTTATATATATATATATATATATATATATATATATATATATATATATATATATATATATATATTATATATATATATATATATATATTTGTTCATTTGTTCCATTTGTGCCATTTGTTCCTTTGTGTAAAACTTTGTAAAAACTTTAAACCTGCACCTTCATGTGTTATTAATATAGTGCAAAATGATATGCAGTGCTAATGTATTTTTGCTATTAATATGGTACATTGATCAATAATCATATTTAGCCTAATCCACCATTCAAAGGTCCAATCTGGAGCTGATGTTACGGCAGGCTTCTCCCACAACTGTTAACCCTCCTTCTATTTTCAGCTTTACAAACAGAAACATTAAGATCATGTCGTGCTATCAGCTCATCAAGTATAAATATGTATATCTTGGAAAGTTTCTCTGAAATCTGATTGAGCCATGGACAAAGTCATTGTCATTTGTTAGTCTTAATAAATCTGTTTTGACCCGTTTGTCTCTGTTTTGCAGTTGCCCTGGGCCGAAACCAGCCGCTGAAGAGAGAGAAGCCCAAATGGAAGAGCGACTACCCAATGACCGATGGCCAGCTGCGCAGTAAGCGTGATGAATTCTGGGACACGGCACCGGCTTTTGAAGGTCGCAAGGAAATCTGGGATGCACTTAAGGCGGCTGCCCAGGCCTTCGAGAGCAATGACCACGAGCTTGCTCAAGCCATCATTGATGGCGCCAGCATAACGTTACCACAGGTAAGAGGCACATGTCACAGACCAGCGCGCCTTGATTCTACCCGAGACTCTCGTGTTGACAAAAACATTTGTTCAGTTTGGTAAATACTATGGATTCCTCTTATTATCAATGGTTTATGAAATCATTGACATATTTTTTCTGCTTCTATTTACATCTCAATCCATTGAAATATTCTCAAAATATCTTGCAACGGACATTTAATGGCAACATCTTACATGATGCCTAAATTTTAAACATTATAATTGCTTATATTTCCAAAATTATTTGGGCATAAGGGAGATTAGCAGGGTTACTAAGCTACACTGTTAACTTTTTTAGTTTATTCTTAGCTAAAAACACTTAGTTCTTTCAAAAATATATGTGCTCTTTAATGTATATTTACTTCGTTCAAGTAATAAAGTATTCTCGTGAGTGTATAATATGCCATTGAAAATACATACGGGTAAGGGTTTCTAATGTCGGTCGCCATGTTGCCCCTCCATCTTGAAAGTACATTAGCCAAAGAGGGACATACCCGTTAATTCAAGCTTCGCCTTTCGCGTTTTAACCCACTCGAATTGGCATCGACGGAAGCCTGTTATCTTGAATTGGTGGATCGACGGGGGGGTTCCGAAACTAGTGAACTTTTGCCAAAATGTTAACCATATGGACTCATTCACGTAAGATCAAAACGACATCGTCAATTGAGAGGTATCAGTCTAATTCAACGATATTCCTTCACTCGACTATGATTTTGTTAATATCCACCCAAGTTCTACAATTATTCAATTCTAATGTTAAGCAGAATGGCAAAGTGTAGTAATTCTGGATGCAAAAACAGAAACTCAATTGCATAAAAAGATCATTATGTGTTCCAAGATGAACAAAGTCTTATGGTTTGAGTCAACATGAACGACACTGTCATTTGTGAATTTAATACAGAATTTTTTTGGGGTGTAGATTGACAACTATCCTTTTAATTATCGTAGCTACAGTTGCTCAGAACGTCATTCATACAGGAAATATTTTAAACTTTCTTTGGTTTTTGGCAATGTTCATTTAACAACAATTGCTGTTTGTTGTTTTGTAGGAGATCATTCAGAAATTTACGTGTTTTGGCTTACAAACGTTTGGATCAGAACGGTTTTCAATTAAAACAATACCGTTATCGTCTCGGTGTAAACTACAAAAACACACATTTGTGAAAAGGCTGACATCATGCGCATGCGCATTACGTGTTCAGTGTATAGGCACGGTGTTTCTTTACAAAGTGACATCGCCAACTACTGGCCTGGCAGCAGAATACAGCATTTTTAGTCATTTTCGTGGATCTGTGTAGACGGGGATAATTTTGACAATGTTGTCATCTGTATGCAAAAAAAAAGAAGATAAAAATAAAGAAACGTACGTAAGATTGAATTATTATACAGAAATGTTGTCAATTCAGTCATTTCCTTCACCAAATTCTCTGCCCAAACTCCACTTTTCACTAATTGCAAAATCTCAGGAGTACGCTCATGTGCTTATTGACCACGGTTCAGACGTAAAGCGATGTCATCATTTGAATGCATGTGAACTTCCCTGTGTTCCTCTTCATTGTCTACATCTGCCTGGGTGCAGCTGGAGATTCTTGCAGGCAGTTGTCAGCGTCTCCTGAGAGCCCGACTGCCTGGTGACGGCCTGGAAAAAAAGCTCCCGCTGTTACTAGGCTGCAGTTGAGCTTTCCAACAGGACACATGCAGATCGAATCAACCCCTTCCTGTGAATCAAAACATACTTCTCCCCTTGGCATTCCCACTTTTATTTTCCACACTAGAATTCATATAAGTTGAGCTGTAGGAGTTGAAGTCAGGATGTTTATTTGATTTTTGTACTGGAGTTTGAATGATCAGGTGGAGCAGCATTCATAAATGCATACATTTCCATTTATTAATTACCGTAAAAAAAATGGTTTTATTGCATAGTTCATTCACAATATATGTTCTCTGGGAATTAAACCTGTGTCTTTAGTGTTGCTATCTCCGCTTTCTACCATTTGAGCTACAGGAACAATATAATACAATATATGCCATAATAAGATTGTTGTTGTGCTGATGGATGTCTTTCTTTTTAAATTTCACAGTAAGAATATAATAGATATTTTTTGGTCAGTGACATTATTTTTTTTCTAGATTTATGAAATTATTCAGAAATGCATAAAATGCAATTCAAACATAGAACAATTGTAATACTCTTCTATTATGACCATATTTTTATTTCTGAAATATTTATAATTTCATAATAATAATTATAGATAAAATTCATGGTAGTTTTTTTTAATAGTTAAGATTTATACACTCAAATGTATTCAACGTGTAATAAAGTTGTAATTGTAAAGTTTTTACTTGAAATTAAATTGGAACTTTTCTTAAAAATGGTATAAAAGCTATTCAGGACCTTATGCAACCAACATGAATACAGAGTAAATTTTTATGAATTTGGCACGTTATCTTTCTTAAGTGTCAAAGATATTTGTCATTTGACTCATCATTAATATAAATGTTGATTTGACAAGTCAAGTCATCTTTATTTACATAGAGCTTTATGCAGTACAGATTGTTTCAAAGCAGCTTTACAGTGATAACAGGAAGTTCCGTTGTAAAGATAATCAATTATTAAATTAGTTCGTCATCTATAAAGCAGTTCTGCAAAAAATTATATCGTCCAACTCCGTTCAGTTCTCATACAACAGTGTCAGTACAGAACAACAAAAATATGTTAGATGTTTTTTAAAGGGGGGGAGGGAGGGGGGGGGGGATTGAAATGCTGTTTCATGCATAGTGAGTTTTTTACACTGTTAAAGAGTTGGATTTACCATGGACAAAGTTTCAAAAATGAAGTTGTAAGTTTGATGGAGTATTTCTGTTCCAAAAATACTCCTTCCGGTTTGTCACAAGTTTCGGAAAGTTTTTTTCGAATACGGGACTACGTGACATCAGAGTGGGCGGAATTTCCTTATACGGGTCTTAAGGGCAATTCTCCCGGAAGGGCGCGCCGCAGCTGTAGAGCGTGCGAGAGATCAGAGCGCTGGGCTCTGCTGCGCTGCAATCAAAAAAATGGCACCAAAAAGTGTGTTTTTGGTTGCCAGGGCAAGACAACACTGCACAAATTTCCAAAGAACCCAGAGTTAAGGGACCTGTGGATGGATTTTGTTTTTCCAGAGCAGCAACGGAGTTGCGCAAGTGTTCTTATTTGTTCCCTTCATTTCGGCCGTAGCTGCTAATAGTTTTATAAACAAGGCACAGTTCGACGATTTGCAGATCGCCTAATACTTAAAGATGGAGCAGTCCCAACGATAAAGGTTCACGGAACCGCAGGCGGTGAGTAAAACTGCTTCAAATGTCTGTGTGTTGTTAACTATCGGCGTGTAAGCTAAGCACAGCAAGTAAACAACATGATCACGTACAGTTAATGTATCGATGGAGCATGCGATGTATGGTGTGTGTTTGTGTGTTTTAAATACAGTTGTTTAGCTGCCACTGTAGGTGTCAGTTTGTTTATTGTAAAACTAAATCATGTCCTCATAAACCACGAGTCTGTCTGTTTACAACACACGCAAAAGCTTCGCGCGCTCCCGCCCACACGGCACGCCTCCACCCGCTCGGGTTTTTCCGGAAAGACTCGGTACAGCCTATCTTTCTTTTATAAATATAATAAAACTAAAGACTTTTTGGAGATATGAAGGATGCAATACTAGTACTCAAGATTAACATGAGATTGAGTGAAACTGAGTATTTAACCCCCTCTTTAACTGATGGTTACACACTACATTGTGTGTGTATCACAATATCATCAACAATATTTTGACTCATTATCATTAACACAAATGTGTGGCAAGTTTATTTATCATAAACGACAATGCACAATGTACATTTCCATGCAAGTATTCTTCACAAGACCACCGCTTCCAAAACTTTCACCCCATAGTGGCCTTTTCAAAATATAACCCCCCCCCACACCACACCGGATGACAATGCGATGTCAAACAGTAAAGCGTTGCATTAATGTAGTCATAGTGAGCATCAGCATTTGTTTCAGCTACAGGAGAAATTCCACCCAGAGAGGTTTTCGGGGGGTTCGAGAGCCGCTCTGTCATGAATCGGTTCATGCTTGGGTGTATTTATAGCTCTGAGATTCACCCAGTGAAAAGGTCACAGATCATAACCATTCTCCACTTTCTCTTCTCTGGGTGTGAGTAAACGGAGGTGGGTTACGTAGTTCTCTTGCTTTCTGAGTATTGTGGTTCAGTTTATGTGAAGAGCGTTTGACTTCCTTTCACTTTATTGCATCACATTGCTTTCAGTGTAGATATTGAGTATTTGGAAATTTGGTATTCTAGACCTCCTTGCATGCGTCTAACTGGGACAGTCTTGCAGAACCGTAGGGCCTTTTTAGTGTAACTGCTTAGCTCATCATATTTCTCTCTCTCAGAGAGTGTACATACAGATCTACGTAACCCAGTTTGATCCTTTTCATCCCAGAGGATCAAGTGCAGCTTTTTATATTTAGTAAAATCACAAACGTGTTATATCTTTGTTGTTGATACCAAAAATGTGTCCAATCAATTGATTCCTTTTAATGGGCGCTATTCATGAAACGCATCATTTCAAATTGAAATACTTCTTAAAACAATTTTCAAAAAACGTTTTAATGATCTTTTAGTCATTTTGGTGGTGACAGAGTAAATGCCATACAATAATAACCTGAATGTGTGATTTAATAAAAAGAAACTGACTCATAAAGTCATATGCAGTATTTGGGAATCAGAGCAGTTATTATTAACTAAAACTATTAAAAATCTTAAAAAATAATAATCTTTATCTATCTTATTGATTCGTTAACTTCAAAAGCCCTGAATTCAAAACGTGGCCAATGGCAAATAGTGAAAATAATTGTGTTTAATTGCATATCAATTTTTTACATTAAATATAGCCATTATAAAATATGAATATTAGATGGAAAAACTTAAACCAAACAAAAAATGTAAATGTTGCCTTGGCATAAGTTTAGGTTAAAGCACTAATATTATTAACTGGAAGTAAATCGAAACTAAATTGAACTAAAACTAAAACTGAAATAAAAATAAATTAATCTTAAATGGTAATATAAAAAAAAAAATGACAATCACATAACAAAATGGCTAAAAGTTAAATTAAAATATAAAATTGAGCTTAAATTAAAGAAATTAATTAAAACTATAATAGTATATAAATAATACTACTGAATCAGACTACATTGGTTGCGATGTATAAGCTATTTCCCTAGAGAATCAGGGTCATTCTTTTAGAAATTGGTTGGACTTTAATAGCCATACTCTACTGTTTAAAATCCACAAAACATCTCATAAATTATTTAACCGATAATCGATCTACATTCATTATTTTTTTCTGTACAGTGTCGACAGATTCCAGAATGATATTTTAACCAGTTCCATTAAAAAATAAAAATTGTGATGAGGATTACATTGCAGCGGTTATCAGGTATAAGCTGTTTTCTGGAGCTCTGGTCAGGCTCTTGATACTGTATTTGACTGTGAGCCAAGCAATGAACACTCTCACTGGCTGAATACCCGTCTAAAGGCGTTTGTCAAAGGCACATTAATATGATGAGAGGGGTACTTAAGATTGTGATTGAATAGAGAAGAGGTTCACTTCACATGGAGGGAATAATACGTCAGTGTCATCTCATCTCCTTACATCCTTGTTTGGTTTTCACTTTGAGTGACACAACTAGGACATGAATACCCTTACACTGTGGAGAAAGCTGATTTGAAACATCTGCAAGCAAGCAGTTCGCTGGCGATACAGCAACACACATTTTGCCTTTTGTTCTCTTTTTCTTCGTTGACAGAAATCACCATTTGACCAATCAGCCACTTCTGCCAAGTAGATTCAAGATGTAAAATCCGAAGTAAAATCCTGTAATAATTAAGGCTTGGTTTCCTTATATTTACTTGACGCTAAATAAACACAAAGAATATTTAATAATAATCATAAATAAAGGTGACTTGACTTGAATTAATACAATGATTGGAGAAGTCTGTTGTTTCACTGGAAGATCAAGTTATGACCTAAAAATACACGGTCAAGTCACAAGTTTCACAATAAGATCAATAACATGCGTTTAAAAAGAAGTTGAATTTTCTACTTCAATAAAAAATGCAGCATAATATTGAATTGAACATGAATCTGAAATTAATCAAACATCATGAGATTTTAAAGCATCAAAATGTCTCATTACGCTCTCATATTTATAAGTTGCAGGACAAGGAATGATTGTTATACTGGTATGATGACAGTCTTTAGGAAAGTTAATTGCCAAATCATTGGGATATTCTGTATTATTTAAGCTTTAAATCACCACTAGCAAAAATCTTTGTTGTAAATATTCAAGAGGTGATTACAATTATTCTTCCTTTTGTTATAATAGTTGTGGTGTGGACTTTGCTATTCTCTTAGAAGGATTTTTTAAAAACTTAATGGTTATAGTTATTGTTCTTATAGTGTGAACGGGCTTTTAGACAACAAAGTATTTAATGAGCTGAGTAACTGAAATTTGGTTTAGTTTCAAAGGAGTTGTTCATCCAAAAATCTGATACTGACTCATCATTTGTTCCAAATCATGTATGACCTTTTTCCCATAAATCACTATATGATAAAATTGGAATAAATGTACTGGTTGTTTTATGGCTGGACTGAGGCATTCAAGTTTTAAGAAGGATGAGGAAGCAACATAATTGTCATCAATTAAGTTAGTGGACACTATTTACAATGAGTTTATAAGATCATTGTGGGGGGAATGAACCTATGTTTATGTTATTCTCTGATCTCCTTCCCCATCCTGTGAGTTGTTAACAGCTGCAACCGGACAAACAGAACTAAACTCCAATTTGGGTACAAATCATTCAGGGGTGCGTTTCCGAAAGCATCGTTAGCCAACTATGGTCGCAAGATCCGTCGTTTCCAATAGAGTTCAATGGAAATTGCGACCAACTTGCGACATAGTTGGCTAACGATGCTTTCGGGAAACGCACCCCAGACTGGTTTTGTGAGCTGGATCAACAAATTCGTTGACAAATTCTCTTGGATGATTTTCATGAAAGTTGCCAAGGAGAGTTAAGGCTAAGTTGCAATGAATAAAGACTTAATTTCTGTTTGTTCCTCACAAAGCTATCGTTTGACTTCACAGGATGGAAAGGATATAGTACATTTGTATGAACTACTATTTTTTTTTTTTTTTTGTTACGAATGGATGAAATTTTTCTGTTGAATTCTTTTATTTTTATTCTGGGTTAATCAGAAGTGCTTTGATCTGACGAGCTGTAAAGAGTTTTCACCGGAAAGTTTCAGAAGCAATTATGATATTTTTCATTACTGATTCAGATTCTACAAAAACAATACATAAATTGTATCATCATGATAGTATGAATATTACATAGTAATTTTAGCTGAATTCCTTAGAGGTGTAGCTCATTATGATTAAAATGACTTACTTCCTCTTTGGAAGAAGCCAGTGATGTAATCTTTTTGTTCCTGTGGTGTGAACCCTGTCCCATGGCATTTGATTCATTACTCCTACTTCCTCTTTTGGTTGACAGATCCACAGTCATTCTCTATGTCATAGGAATGCTCATCATGTGATGTGTTTCTTTGTACATTTTATTAGTAGGAATAGTAGGATTTAAAAAAAACCTTTATACCGGTACCAAATAATACCATACTAAGTGTCTGTTCTACAGAATCAAAAGCCTGGAGGATTTCTGATGATTCTTATGATATTATTTTAATATAATAATAGTAATATTTTGTTTTAATACTTTTTTTTGTTTACATTAACATTTGTATGCCTTCTATAAATTAGTTTAAATTTTTGCCAATCCAAGTAGGAGGGCTTCCCCATCTAAGTCTTGGTTCCTCCTAAGGTTTCTTCCCATCTTCTTGAACATCTTAGGGAGTTTTCCTTGCCACTCTCACCTTTGACTTGCATACTGTGGGGTTTGTAAGACACTTAAGTATTTACAAAAGCAGTTTTATAAAACAACAAAGACCTTGATGATGATGGACACACAATTGATTTTGCAAAGTTGTGTTTGGTTAAAGAAAATAAAAATGGGCCCAGGACTGAACCTTGTGGTACTCCGTTATTCTGTCTTTCTGTCTATCTATCCAACTTATCAATCGACTAGGCGTCACAATATATAGTGTCGCAATACAAAAATGCAACAATATGTATCGTTGATAGTGACAATATATATTGTGTATAGTTCACCCACAATTAAAATGACTGTGTGTGGATAAAAATTCAAGTTTACAGAGTTTTAGTGTTAGTACTACATTAAACTTATAATGTATAATAACGCAATGGGGGAATATTTGTGGGTCCTTTTAATGCCAAATGTTTTATGTTACCAGTAAAAAGTGGCCTATACATTATTTAAAATATAATATATTTAGAGAAATAGTGCAAGCATATTCGTCTAAAATAACTGTTTCCAGCTTCAGAATCATGAATATTTTATATTCTGTCACTATGTCGGTGACTGTGCATTAGTTTATACAAGCCTATTCATTTACACCCATGATGTAATACCAAATTTAGCATTTTAATCAACAGTTCAGTTTTTGTTATCCTTTTACCATGTGTCTTGGAGTATCGCAATCGTATCGTGACATGAGGGTATCGTTGAACCCCTATCGACATACCTCAAGATTGTATGAACTTCGTAACTTGTGTAAAAACAAATTATTAGTTTTATCCAGCATTTGAGAACGATTTAAAGCATATTTTCTTGTGCTTCAATACAATTTTAGTATATATAAGTTCATAAATTTGCTCATTTGAATAATGTCCGAAACACTGTGCAGAACCTTCAATATTTCTTGACTTTATTCATTTTGCATCATAACATTTATTTTTTGATCTCAAACTTTTGGGTTCGACTACATATTAGCCGTAGATATTAGAATATTATGGTCCCCTGTTTTAAAGCATTAGACAAGTCCACAAAGAGGGACTAAATGTGTCTAAATGGCTTCTTTTTCTGTAATCTCCAGGCGCTCTGACTGAATGCTACGATGAGCTGGGGAACCGCTACCAGCTGCCCGTCTACTGCCTCTCCCCTCCCGTCAACATGATCGAGGAAAAGAGCGAGTCGGAGACTATTGAGGTCCCAGAAGCTCCAGCTTGCGAGGGCCAGGAGTGCCAGTTGCGTCTCCGTCTTTCCACGGGCCGGGATCTACGCCTGGCTGTCCGCACCAGCGACAGCGTCCAGCAGATGAAGCGGCGTCTGCAGACCCAGGAGGGGGTGGCGTCCACCAGCCAGCGCTGGTTCTTTTCAGGCCGACCGCTCACCGACAAGATGAAGCTGGAAGAGCTGAAGATCTCCAGAGACTATGTCGTTCAGGTGATCGTCAGCCAGCCTCCCGCAACCCCACCACTGCCCCAGAACCCCACGCCTGTGGAAAACTAATGCCTCGTTGGGGATTTGTACCGGCACGTCAAGCGTGCATGTGAGAGGAGATCAATAATGAGGTGCGGGATCTTTTAGAAGAGGATTTCTCCGATTCGGGATTGGCCGTTTGAGTCTAGAGTGAACATCTCTAGAGGCTTCTCCCTTTAAATAACACACTGCCTTTGACTTACAGCTCTTCTAAGGGAGTTGAGATTCAGACTTTCTGGTTAAAAGTCTCAGGTCTAGAAAACTGGAGCTCTGAATTGACCAAAAGAGGTCCAATGAGTATAGTTTTGGCAAGGGAAACTTAATTTTGCTTTGCTATCTTTCAAGATTATGGAGTTATACTTTTCATATTCTATTCATTTTTTTCTTTTTCTTGTGACCAGAGCATATGTCTGCAAGGCAGACCAGGAGTGTGGACTGTGTCAGAACATGAATTCTGAAACTGAGACACTTGGGGCCAATTGGACTTTATAAACCGCTATTGGCTTACAGCAACAGGAGGATCACTTGTTGGACATTTTCTTAATTTTTGTTTTTATTAGAAACTCTGTAACCAAAAATATATAAAGATTTTTAAGAGGAGGCCTGTTACATGTTGCAAAAAACAATGCTAGTTTTCCCCCCACCATATTTGATGCCTGTTCTTAGATAAAGTTTCGACTACATACAATTCCTTAAACAGAATTCTTTCATTTCAAAAGAGGGGAATGTTTTTCTCCCCGTCAAATACACTAGTTGGAACATTTTTGGAACGTGTTTTTACTTGTTGGTCGTCACATTTTGCAGATAGCTTTCAGTTCAGAGAGATATTCCGATCGATATCCTTCACCAAACGTATTTGACTTCCTCACGCCCTGTCAAACTGCCTGCACAAAAGTGTGAAATTGGTATGGAGGAAAGATTTCAGTCATTACCTGCACAACCATTTGGATTTCTTGTAAATCGAGGCGCTTTTATGAATTTCTTCAGCTTTGCCTCACGCATCCCGGGGAGGGATATATAAGGGTTGGAAGGGGTTATCATGTAATAAGAGTGTGTATATGTGTGAAAGGGGAAGCTATGAGCAAGGGATTTAGTAGAAGGAGAAGAAATCGGTATGACTGCATATTGAACAAGTGTGGCTGGGGAGGACACGAATGTAGCTCTGAATGAACCACAATCTCACAAAGTACTCTATATACATGTTTTGTTTTATTATTTTGTGTTTTGGCCTTTATGTTGAGGGGGATAGTAGAAAGGGAAATTGGAAATGACAGGAGCCAGACTCAAACAGCTCAATGTGTCGTAGCACGTGTGCTAACCGCTAGCACAGGACTCTTAAGTGTTTTTCAATGGATTCAAGACTTTGTCCTGACAAAAGAGAATTTGAAAACAGTTGCATATTTTAATGATACAGAATGCGTTTTTAATTAAAAGATGATGAAACATTTGTACACCTCAGTATTGCTGTCTGATTTTGCTACAGTATTATTACATATACTTCATATATTTTACATGCATATGAAAAAAATATATATATTATACACTACCTATTAAGTCTATTATATTTTATACACCTACCATTCAAAACTTTGGGGTTGGTAAGACTTTCTTTTTTAATGTTTCAATTAATGTTAAAAAAAATTTATGAAAAAAAAAAGTCTCTAATGCTCACAATGACTGCATTTATTTTATAAAAAAAAGGTAATATCTAAAAGGCATTAAAAAATGGTATTTATTTATTATATAAATATTACAATTCTAAATACATGCATGTATTATTTTTAATAATAATATATTTTACAATATGGAATCGCAGGAACAAAGCTGAATTTCTGAATCAACTGTCACCTTTATGCGTCCTTGCTCAAAAAGTATTAATTTCTTCATAAAATAAAATAAAATAAAATCTTCCCTATACCCCAAACTTTTACACAGTAGTGGATAAAATTTATATTCATATTTTAAAAAAGTGTGTGTATATTTAATAATTTTAATGGAATAATACATTTAAATATGTATTTGAAGCAATATTTCATATAAAAAAAAGTAGTTTATAAATACTTGCTGTAATTTATTTATATTTAACAGTTTGCTGATGCCACTTGGTTTGATATTAATGAATTATTGGTAATAACCAATTTATTCTAGTTATACGGCATATTTATTTGACCCTGCTTAGTGTACACAGAGTTGAAGCCTTTGCACTACTAACCATACACAAAATTATGTTTTTTTTTATTATTAAATATTAATAACATTTCACATTCAAGAAAACAATTGGCTTGGATTTTCTGAGCATATATGTTTTCCCAGCCTCAGAAACATGTGCTTTAATTCAGTTAATACATGTGCTTTATTCAGCCCATTGAAAAAGTCCATTGTGTTATGATGGGGAAGCCGCAGTTCACTCTGGACCTTCTTTATTTCCTAGAGAACTGATTTTTCCCTCTGCTTTATTACTTTGAAAGTTATGAAAGATTTAGAGGTTTTCATAGACGTGTTGCTGTTAATAATTAATAAACTTGGTTTTTACGCCATTATCAATTCACATATTAGAGGAACTGTGGAACTATACGCAAGAATGACAATGCCGGTAATGTACAATATAACCAATGGTTTGAGAAGAAATCTTTATTGCGGATACATAATGGTACTTTAAACGACGTCCTCATTATTATTGATTTTGAGGCAGGATTTGAGTGGATGGTTGTTAGGGCAATTGTAACCACTCTAGAAAATATTTGAGTCATCTTAATGATGACGTTGAACAATTCACCCATTTATATTTATTTCTGACCAATGTTACCCAACCCCAGTTCGACCTACTTTATAATGTCAAAAAAACACATAGAGATTTTGTGGCTTTAGTTTAAAATGTTCAAATGTGGCTTTATCACAGTCATGCATTTCCATTGTTGTATGTATTGAGCATCTTGGAATTCCCTGAGTTTTGGTTTGTGGTTGATGTACAATAGTTTACTAAAGATACACACTTTCTCTTGTGGTCCACGCTTTTACACTTCACTAAAATGTGTATATATATTTTATATATATATATATATATATATATATATATAATATATATATAATATAATATATATATACATGATATCTGCACAACTACTACCTAAATATCTACATGATGATGCTACCATTATGCTCAAATTGACACGCTCTACTTTTGCATTTGGCAGCAGCGACCTAAACCATTTTCACTTCACCTGAAGGAACAAATATACATATTAAAAATAGGGAATTTTCTATTTATAGACAAACGGAGCAATTCGGAGAGGCTAATTATGACATTTTTGTAAATTAGATGAATGCCTTATATAGAAAATGTATAAATTACTATATGCTCCCATAATGATGCCATTCATATATGTACAAAATATTTAATACATTTATAAATTATTATATATTTATAAATTACTATATGCTCCCATAATGATGCCTTTCATATATGTACAAAATATTTAATACATTTATAAATTATTATATATTCATAAATTACTATATGCTCCCATAATGATGCCTTTCATATATGTAAAAAAATGTAAAATATTTAATACATTTATAAATTATGATATATTTATAAATTACAATATGCTCCCATAATTATGCCTTTTATATAAGTAAAACATATATAATTATATTTTAAATTATGATATATTTATAAATGACTATATGCTCACATATAGAAACATTTCATATATGTAACAATTATATAATCATATTTATAAGCTGTGATATATTTATGAATTACCATTACTATATGCTCCCATATTGATGCCTTTCATATATGAAAAAGTAATATATTATAATACATTATAAATGCTATATTTCCATATGAAGCCTTCATATATATATAATATAATATATATATATATATATATATATATAATATATATATATATAATATATATATATATATAATCTATAGGTTATATTTATAAATTACAATAATACTTTTGTGAATGAAACTCATACTGATGCCTTTATATACTGTATATATATATATATAAATATAGACTAACAAATAATTTTCCTAAAACAGCAGTGAAGCATGAATCACAAAAAAAAAAAAAAAATTCTACCAATTTCACTAAGTGAGGATGATTGAATTGCTTGATGAACTGTGAGGTGTTTCATTCTCATGCTCAAGCACTCCTGCTAAAACCCCTAACACATAACAAACACTCGCATGGCTCGTGGAAATCCCAAATAAACTGGCTTTACCACACCCCACTGTTTACAGCATGACACTTCTGTTTGCTGGAAATTCACACTTCTGTATCACATTCATCTATAAATGTAGCCCAGGTCTAAAAGCACTTCAGTGAAAGCGAAGAGTCGCCACAACTCATTCAGTTCAAGGTAAGATTCAGACAAAGGTGTCCTTCACATCTGCACATGCACAGCTGCTATTTTAGATATTATAAGAACATTGTTTATGATGATGTTTATTAAACACTATTTTTATGATTACTTTTATTAACATTAATTTAAATAATTGACACAATAATACTATATTAACATTAAATTTTTTGTTTAGATGAGCAAGATTGTGTTTCTTATTCTGCAAGCTGTCCTTCAGTTGACAGACAGCACTTCACTGAGGATCCTCAAGTCAAACGGTAACTATTGCTTAAATATCGTTTATTGGTATCTTTAGTTGATTTCTTTAAACAATGTGTGTATATATATATGTTAGTAGAATAAGTTGACATGTAGGTTCAACATTACTTCAGAATGTCGGTAACACTTTACAATAATGTTCATTAGTTAATGTTTTAACTAACATGAACTAAACATGTGTTACTGTATTAGTTAATCTTTGTTAATGTTAGTTAATAAAAATACAGCCGTTCATGTTAGTTCACAGTGCATTAACTATTGTTAACAAATACAACTTTTGATTTTAATAATCCATATGTAATTGTTGAAATTCACATTAACAAGCATTAATTAAATGCTGTAGAAGTGCTTTTTATTTGACAAAACATTAAAAACAGTAATACATTGTGAAATATTATTACAATTTAATTTGACTGTTTTCTGAATACATTTTGAAACATATACTGCCGTTCAAAAGTTTGAGATCGGTAATTTTAAAAAAATCTTCAAAGAGGTCTCTTATGCTCATCAAGGCGCAGTCTCATCCCAAGAAGTCATATACTGACGTCTTGGGACGTCTTTTGACCATACGTCAATATATCCGCCTTTTTAGGGTACCCTTAAACGTCGGTTAGATGACGTTATCGGATCCTAACTCTACCCCAGACCTAAACCTACCCCTAAACCTACCCCGTCACCTACTGACGTTAAAGGTAAAGCGTCAGTTGTATGACGTCCCAGGATCGTCATTTACCAACGTTTAAGGGTACCCTAAAAAGGCGGATATTGACGTATGGTCAAAAGACGTCCCAAGACGTCAATATATGACTTCTTGGGATGAGACTGTGTTAAGAATACAGATTTTTTTCCTTTCATTTATTCCTTTGATGTCAAAGCTGAATTTTCCGCATCATTACTCCAGTGTCACATCAGAAATCATTCTATGATGATGATTTGCTGCTCGAGAAACATTTATCCTTATTATCAATGTTGAAAACAGTTTATTTTTTTAATTTATTAAAAATATATATTTTTCCAGGATTCTTTGATAAATAGAAATTGAGACATTATTTGAAATAATCTTTTGTAACATTATAAATGTCTTTACTGTCCCTTTTGATCAAATGAATAAACAATTTCTTTCCAAAAAAATTCTTACTGACCCCAAACTTTTGAACGGTAGTGTATTTAAACTTACTACTCATCTAAGTTTTCAACATTGATAATAATAATAAACATTTCTTGAGCAGCAAATCAACATATTAGAATGATTTCTGAAGGATCATGTGACACTGAAGACTGGAGTAATGATGCTAAAATTCATCTTTGATCACAGGAATAAATAACCGTTTTCTATTTTTAACATATTCTAAAATGTAATTTAAAATTGAACGATTGAATGACAAATGAATGCAGCCTTGGTAAGCATAAGAGAACATTAAAAACATGTAAAAAAAATCCCTACCCAGTAAATATTATACATTTTGATCAATTGAATACTTGCTGCATGAATAAAAGTAATCATTTTCAAAAGCAGGCATTATTCCTTTAACGTGGCGTGTTGTTCTGTTGTAGTTGTGGCTCTGGACGTGTCGGATCTGTCCAGCTCTGAGGTGTCTCTGCATTGTGGAGAGCAATATGAAGGAGAGCAGATTCACTGGGAGAGGAACGAGAGAAGCATCTCTGAGACAGGAAACCGCATCACTGTCACCATAGATGGGCTGCGGGGGGAAACTTCACGTGTCACAGAGCAAACCACAGAGACGTCCTGAACTACACACTGTTACTGGTCCATCCAGTCAACTTTCCTAAAGGAGTTCTTACACAGTCCATTCACAGAGGTAAATATGAAGAAGAATATAGCCGTGTTCATAGTGTAATCGCTAAAGTATTAGGAGGACATCTTTTTTTCTGTTCCCAAAGAATAGTTCAAGAGCATGTGTGTATATTAGACACATTTTAAAGTTTTAAGTTTAAAATACTAATATCTATCACTCTTAAAACTGATGGGTTGTTACAACCCAACTTTGGGTCAAATATGGACAAACCCAGCCGTTGGGTTCGATTTTTACATTACATTTTTAACCCAACGTTTCGGTTTGTCCATATTTGACCCAAAGTTGGGTTGAAACAACCCAGTATTTTTTAGAGTGAGACAAGTTTGTACTGTAGATCCTCCTAATCGAAATTCATTATAAAACCTTTTCATCTTGAACTAAACGTCATAAAGTCCTAAAATGTAGGTCTATTTTTTTTTAAATATACATGCAAATAAATGTGCGAGTTTCTGGGATATTCATTAGCTTTTAAATGTAAGATCAGAAGCCCATCTGCCTTTTGGATAATGTTAATGTATACACTCAAAAAACGCTGGGTTAAAAACAACCCAATTTGGGTTATTTGGCAACCCAGTGCTGGGTAAATATTGGACAGAGCACATGCTGGGTTATTTTGAGCCAACATGTTGAGTTTTATAGCTACATTAACCCATTTGCTGTTTTTTTTTTTTTAAATCAGTGCTGGGTCAAACAACCCCTTGTTACAGGTTATTAATTTTAGATAATAATAATAATAATAATACAAATACTAATAACAAAAGTAATAATATTAATAACATTGATTCAATTAAAGTGTTTATTCCAGGAAATTAATTTAATCAAAAATTTAATCATTGGGTTTCAACAAACCCAAATGCTGGGTCATTGTCCGCTGATTACGGAGAAAATAACCCAGCAACATAGTCAAAATGCTCAACCCAGCATTTGGGTTTAAAAATAACCCAGCATTTTTTAGAGTGTAGTGACAAATATGTGCCTATGTGCTGAAGCAAACATATTTGTTTCTATTTAATGGTTTGGGAATTGCCAGTCAAGATACACACGTAAAGTTTGAAATGTTGGGTTATTTTGCTGACTTCTTTCAGACTAATGGAAAGAAAATATCCAAAATACAAATGTAAGTAAGTAATTAGTAAGTTAAGTAAGTAAGTAAGTAAAAAATCTCGACTTTAGTAGCTCTTACATAAAAAAACCCTGATTTTTACATTGTTCATATCCTTTGCCTGATTTAAATAATTTATTTTTTGTTTTCTGCCTGTTAACATTTTCTTAATTATGGCGTGATAAAAAAAATGTGTACAACCTTAAACTCTAACATGTCAACACAATGAAACATGGATTTTGAAACTGGCTGTATCCAATAAAATGAGAAGTAGCCAGTGCATATTAACAGTATTAACAGTAGTCATGACACGTTTCATACGAAACTAGTGTCTTAATGTACAGCAAGTCCATAATTCGTGTCCATGATATATATTTTTGTCCGCATGACATGTGCAGGGCTCTGTAGTTTTTGAAAAAAATAAGCTGAGTAAAAGATTGATTCAATGATTTGAATTGATTTAATAAAATGTACATATGATTTGTTGTTTTTTCTCACTGTACTAAACAAATTTTTTTTTTGTCCGTCAAGAATTTGTTTCTTGTATTGCGAGAAACTACAACGGACAGTTTCATTGCTCTTGGAAGTGGCATCAGGAACGGAAAGAAAGAGCCGTGGTAGATTTCGCAGCGATACGGTAACAATTCTGGATTAATCATTTATCAAGAATAAATTTAATTAGGTGGTAACACTTTATTTTGATGGTCCCTTTGGAAGATTCTGTTGACTATAAGAAACTTTACCAATACACTCCAACTAACTCTATCAATCAACTAACTCTCATTATACCATGGTCTGGGTGAATACTCGATTCTGATTGGCTGCAGGGTGTCCGTTAAAAAGTGATAGAGGACACCTAGTAAAGAAGTTCTGGTGAAACTGCCTGTTTACCATTCGAAATTAATAAATAAATGCGCTGCCTACAACAGCTGTGAGTAACCATAGCAACAGGCAGTCCACACAGGGCGCGCGCTCGTTCAGGGTCCTGGGTTGTGCGATGATGCAATCGGCTGTTCTGGGACTAATACAACAATGAGCGACTTCGTTATTTCATCTTCAGTCTCTCACACTGCTCGCACGGACTGACGGAGCCCAGTAAGCCCGCAGACTGCTCTCGCATCGATGGCCTGTCACAGACATTATTTGACGGCTCTCCAGTCCAGCATCGGAGAGTCGACCTAACGTTACAGCGGTGCTTCGGAGGTTGTGGTTAGTGTAGACAAGTGTAACACATAGTGTTTTATGTGTAATAAAAAAAAAATAACTATGCCTTTGTGTTTCATGAACTAAAAATGCATTTTTGAACCTGGTTCTACAAGCTGAGCGGACTATGAATATCTCCGGTTGCTAAATAAACCGTCAGGCAAGTTATTATTTGTAAAAACTAGAGATTTAGCCTAATTAAAATATAAACTAATGTTTTAAAAATGTTTTATTTGGCAAGTGACCATGGTATAAGCGGGTTAATGCCCTTCGAGGTGTCCGTTGTAAGGTTTTAATGGACTTCGGCGGAGGCAACCGTCCTCCGCTGCGCGTCGGCCGGTTTACACCTCGCCGTCGTCCATTAAAACCTTACAACGGACACCTCGTCGGGCATTAACCCTTACT
Organism: Chrosomus eos; assembly: GCA_036326025.1. Lineage (NCBI taxonomy): Eukaryota > Metazoa > Chordata > Actinopteri > Cypriniformes > Leuciscidae > Chrosomus > Chrosomus eos. The sequence goes on from CM070834.1 coordinate 27,974,748, forward strand.
TAGAGTATTATTAGACTGTCTGCTTAAAGGATAGTTCCGGTATTTAGCACTTTGAGTCTGTTTTCTAGTTTGATTTGGATGAACTAGAGTGGTGGACACAGAAGAGATCCTGTCTCGACTTTTTGACTGTTTTAGAATCGCCTCTGACCGCTTCACAGTGGCTGTCTATGGGCATGCACAAACATGTCCTTAAAACAACCCTTAACGTTCGTTTTAAAAACTGTCCAACTCACCCAGTGGTTAGTGGTGTTCGTTGATGTTCCAAAACAAGTAGCGTAGCGAAATACAGTTTCTGTCGTGTTTTATTTGGCATTTTGTAAAATCGTATGATTTCTGTTGGAGGACTCATTGCAATAACTCGTGCAATAAAACACGACAGAAACTGTATTTCGCTACCCTACTTGTTTTGGAACATCAACGAACAACACTAACCACTCGGTGAGTTGCACAGTTTTGAAAACGAATGTTAAGGGTTGTTTTAAGGACATGTTTGTGCATGCCCATAGACAGCCACTCTGAAGCATCGGAGGCGATTCTAAACAGGTCAAAAAGTCGAGACAGGACCCATCTTCAAAATGTCTGTCATCCAAAACAAACTAGAAATAGACTCAAAGTGCTAAATACCGGAATAATCCTTTAATATCTGCTAACTCTTTATTGTGATGCTACCCAACAGACATTCTACTGAAGTATTTTAGATAAAGTGACCATCAAAATAAAGTGAATCCAATTAGGCCACGTTATGTTGAAAGAGCAAATGAGAGCTAAGGGTAACTGGGCATGTGTTTCTACAGGAACTCTAGTTTGCTCAACTGCACTCTGGACTCGGATATCTCTGGACTGACGTGTGTGGACAAGGATTACTGTCCGTACTCTGAAGAGCCTAGGAGCATCAATCTCACTCTGTACGTCAGGAACCTGTATCGTCTGGAGGAACACCAGAGGACTTTCTTCATCCGAGACATCAGTAAGAGCTTTTGTGCCCCCCCCCCTGTGGACACTACATGTATTAGATTTCAGATTTGGGATCCGTTACTGTGTAGACCTAGCCTGGGAAAACCCAGACAACTTCTGGCAAAGAGCTCATTCAAGCCCATTTCCAATCCGTCGGAATCTCGGCACCAATCAGAAATGTTGGGGCGGGCTTTACACGATGACGGCGCAGTGGCGGTGAAGCAGATTTTGTAGCCTACATTACAAAGATGGATGCCGCCGTGGAACATCACTCGTTCGAATCGGCTATCGCGTCTGTTTTAAGCGATTTGAACGTTTCCTTTTGTTAAAACCCGAGCAAAGAACAACACTCGGAGATGTTTCTCCGTCGCTCCGCATACGTAATCTCCATCATCGCTCTGATTGGTTTTAGGTCTATCCAATTGCGCCCAGAGGCATTTGAGTGATGTCCGTTGGTGACGCCCACTTTGGAAATGATTTGTCTATAAAGCTTTGCCAGACCACAACTCAGTTACTACTGAGAATGGTCTGGTTTTAACCAGGCTAGTGTAGACCCATCATTTATATGAACACAAATACATGATACTTAAAGGGTACCTATTATGGCATTTAAAATGTTCCTAATATTGTTCTGGGAGTCCCCAACAACAGTTTTACGAGCATGCCATGACAAAAAACACTTTTGTTGTCTTATAATATGCATTTATTTTTACTTGATTTGCTCACCGACTCCCATATGAATCGTTTAGCGAGTCATTTTTTTAAACCCCGCCCTTGCGTGACGCTAATCTGTGGTGATATGTTATAGCCCAAAGTTTAGTGGTAAAGTACATTGTCTTTGTTTGCGTTAGCCCGACGCATAAACATATTGATAATGCAGTACTAAGAGGTAACGTTATAGCTAAATTCTTTATGACAACTCCATTAACAACGACAAACACTTCATATATTTCAATACAACTGACGACCTATGCGCTGTGCGTACACAACACACACACATACTTATTGAGCATGATACATAAAACATAAAAGCAACAATTAATATTAATAATACTTACAGTTTGTTATTCGCAGAAGGAAGCTGATCCAAATAAACTCGGTACTGAACCTTCTTCCTTCAGTATCAGACGGCTCGCGAATCCATACTTTATAGAATTTAGGTTTGTGAAGCAATCATCTTCAAAATTACGCGAACACAGAACAAGGCTATACTTCTGTGGTATAGTATGATGTTTTCCCTGGCGTCTCCGACAGGGTTGCCAGGTCTGCACAACAAAACCAGCCCAATTGCTCATCAAAACTAACCCAATCACGGCCAAAAATAGTCAAATAGCATTCCCGGGTGTTTCCCCAATAACAATCATGTTCCAGTGGGTAAAACAATCGCGTCAACCCGTGCACTACACAAACAACCCGCGGAAACAGTGCAGGCATATACGGACCTGGCAACACTGGTCTCCGAACGCAATAAGTGGGCGTATCTTATTCAAATAACTTGTCAAGTTGACGTCAACTAGACAAAGGAAAAGCATCGTTCGTCGAACGATTCATATCAGCGACTCAGAGTCGACTCTTACTTTTGAGAGACAATAACTTTGTATACGGTGAACTTTCATGTTTAAAACTTTGCAGGATGTTTTCGTTCACTTAGATCTGTGTTACACACTACATGAAGGGCAATTTTCAAAAATCCATAATAGGTACCCTTTAACTTTGAAGACTTTTTGGTATTCTTTTTTTGAAGAGTATATCTGTTGATTTTGTATTTGAAGACAAAAATAGTGACCAAATCGTTTTTTTTTGTAAAAAAAAGTACATTTTAGCGTACTTCTAAAAAAGAAAGTGCTTTCAGACACTTAATTGCATGTTATTTATAACTAAATGTATAGTTTAGTTTAAATTGATATTAAATGCAATTAGTTAAAAGTTGAAGTGCTCGAGTAGGATTTTTACATGCAATTTTATAATTATATTTTCTTCAATTATGGTAAACTAAAGTTACATGAATGTCCTTTCTATTGAAACTTGTGTGTCATGTATTTAAATATATGCATAATTACACATTTTTAAAAAATGTACAGGATTTAAAAAAAGATATAACCGCCGGTAAAATATTTTCGAGTTTGGATTAAATAGTAAAATGTGTATTCATTATAAAAATGTAAGATTTTATTTTCTTATTTTATTGAGGCCTCCTGATGGGCCCGGTCCCCTGGTTGAGAACCACTGTACTAAACTTCTGATTTCCATTATACTATTACTGCTGTCCTAACTCGAACTCAAACTCTCAGTCCAACCAGATAAAGTTAAAATCAACCCAAAATCCAAGATGATGTGTTTGAGTGGCGCCCCCCGGGGACGTGGAGTTTCCCCTGCAGTTTCTATCCCCTGTCCTACGAGGTGAAAGTGGTTCCCAACAATCACAGCTGTGACTACACAGGAAATCGTGTTGAAGTAAGCCAATTTCCTTGCTTTGTTTTATTTTCAAGATCAGTTTATTAAAATTGAAAATATTAAAGGTGTTCATTTCTGGTAATATAGAAAATGGAAACCAACAAGACAGAGGTTTACAAGGTGAACATCAGAAAACCATATACTTTCTGCGTTCGAGCTCAGGACACACTAACTAAAATACTTTGGAGTGACTGGAGTCACTATCATATGTAAGTAAAGTTTGACCTGCAGTAATATTTTATATTTTATGAAAATATTCAGCTTTACATTCTGTCTCTATTGTGTAACAGAAGAAAACACCAGCACACTTCGGAACAATAAAAGGTGTGTTGATTTGTCTTTTAATGACCATATTGATCATTTTTAGTTGCTGTTATATCCCGGTGATGTTATTTTGACATTTTTTAATTCTTTGTTTTATGAATGCAGGTCTCGAGGGACACATCACTCTGCTTGATCATCTCTTTTCTACTGCGCATAAAATATTGCAGCTATTTATATTTATATACATTTTATGTTATATGTGCCACTGTACAATTGATTTGTGCAATAAATTTTCCAGATCATTCAAATAATTAATGGCTTCATATTTCACAGTTTTTCTATATTTTATAGGTATATTTCATTTTATGTTGGGACTGAGTGTCATTCCTGCTTGTCTCATTTACATGCAATAATGTGTTTATAATATATAGCTAATGTTGGAGATTTAAGTAACATTTATATTCCAAAAAAAGATCATGGCATAAAATGTTTGAAATCCACTATTTTGAATATTATGTTAAAGGCATCGTGCTAAAATGTGCCACAATATTTTTTATAATATGCTTTTATAACATTTTACAACAAGTTAACATTAGTCAATTCATTAACTAACATTAAGCAAAATATTACTTCCATTGTTAGTTGTTGCACATGTTAGCTCAGGTCCAACTTTTGATTTGAATAATCAATAAAATTAACATTAACTAAGATTAGTAAATGTTTTAGAACTATAGTTCATGTTAACTAATTTTGAACCAAATGGAACCTTAATGAAAACTATATATTATCTTTACATCATATACAGTATATAGCATTATTTATGATGCGGATACAGTTCAAGCCTAGTCCATTGGCCTCATTTATAAAACGTGCATAAATACACAGAAACGTTCATATTTATAAAAGAGGACTTAGACGTGAAAATGTTCTTAGAGCCACATCAGGTGTCTCCTTGAGAAAAAAAATAAAGTGTATAAAATCTTGAGCTTTCATTTTAGTGGAGTATTACGCATCTGACAAACTACACACAAACTACTGTAAAACCATTCAAGTTTAATTTACATTTAGGTTACAACAATAAATCCAATACCCACATCTGAGCCCTGGACGAAATGCAGTTACACACACAAAATGCAATACTGTTTTCATAAGTTAATATCTACCGAAATTGATGACAACACATACTTTGTGTTTAAAACAGAAGGGGGGGAACCAACAAGCTTCAATGTTATGACTTGGTAGAAAAAAAAAACTTCTGTCAGGCTATTTTGATATGACCTCTTTTTCTGCCTATAATCATGTGACTGCTTTATGAACATAAAACATACATTATTTGTATTTAGAAAAAATCAAACATGCATGTAAACATAACAAATGTTCAAAACTGTTTATTTGGAGAAGTGTTTTTATCTGCTGATATTATTATTATTTTTTTTATCCACTTCATTCTTTCCATGAACTAAGATTTTGCAAAAAACTAAATTACATTTGCATCATATCCTCTTTCAATCAGATACAGTATTAACAGACTGTCCGCATTTCCATATCACCAACAGAAAAAGTGAATTATGGGAAGAAGAGTGTGTCAGGCGGGGAATGAGATAAGTACTGTCATGCTTGCATTAAATGCAGTCGATACTATTAATTGTTGAATGCTTTTCATTGCCCTGTTGAGGTAAATACTGTTTTGAGGAGTACAAATGCTAGGATATTTTTTGTCCTCCGGTAACGACCGACTATACAGAGATGTAAGATGACCGACGCGAGATACAGAGAAGCTGATGACATGTGGAGCAGCAGTTGTTTGGGGAGGTACCTTTCTCGACAGTGCTGAAGATGTCATTGATTCTGCCTCTTTGAGAGGTAACTGTTGGACAAGGAGACAAAATCATTCATTACATTTGATATGCTTAGTAACAGGGTTTAATTGATAATCGCATGCATCTTCTTTTGGGGGCTTTTATTCCAGTAAATACTTTACATTATTGTAGAAGCCTTGGCAAATAGCTGAAATGAAATACGCTTACATTATTTATATATTAATGTATTTTTTCTGTTCATTTGTTTTATTAACAGATATATAAGTATTTTTTAATGGTTTTAGATTTAGTTAATGACCCGTTTTCAAATAAAGTTCGTCAATCTGTCCAAGATATAGACTTAACTATTTTTGATCTAATTATTTTTAAATCGTCACTTTTCTATAATGAATCGCACCACATTAAGGGTTTGTTTACACGACAATAATGTACTTTTTTTTTTTTTTTTGCGTACAGCTGACAACAACGTCTAATGACTAAAATTCTGTATTCTCCTGCGAGGTCAGTAGTTGGGGAGGTCACTTTGTAAAGAAAAACTATAAAAATGTGTCTATTGGCGCATAGTTTATACATCGAAAACCCCCCAAAAAAAGCACCCAAAACGCTGCTGTCGTGTAAATGAACGGCCAAAATGCATTAAAAAAAGTTACGTTTTAGGAGAGAACCGTGTTGTGTAAATGGCCCCTAAAATTACTCTTAAATACATATAATTTAAAAGGTTATATCCCCCTGTGGTGAAAATCAAGTATTTAATATTGTTGTTTATATGTCTATGTAAAAAAAGACACTCAAAAACTAAGTTTGAAATCGCTGGTGTTTCTGACATTACAAACTACCTTGGAACCAATCAAAAGTCTCTGAGCTGACGTGAGTGAGCGGAGGCGGGGCTAATTAGCATATTCATGGTTTTGCATACACTAAATGAAGCAAGGGTGTTATATGGCATGAGGAATCTGAGAAAATGTTTAAATATTTCATTTTGGTGATCAAAGATGAGTTTTAAGGGATACAATTATTGAGTACAGGGGGACTGATTAACAAAGGTTTTTTTTTTATAAATCCATCCAAGTTGTAGCTTTAATTTTCTGTGTCTGAATTAGAGTGAATAGAGTATATGATTCACTTCACCTTTCCCAGTGCTTGTGGTTGAGACCCGAGAAGTCATCCAGTTTAGCGATTTCCCTCAGATACAGAGACAGCTTGCAGAGCTCTTTGTCTTTCTTACGGTTTAAATGTGCCTTCATGAACGGTCTGATCTGTGACCAATACATGGAGAAGAATACATGTTTAAAACCATTCAATACAGTTTCTTATAAAGCAGATACAAAAACAACAGAGACAATTATTCGACAACATGGTGGGAGAAAAAACAACAACAGATTCTCTGATACTGTAATGATTTGAAGAATTTGAAGAAATTGTAGTTGGTTACTGAACACGACAAATCGTCATTTTTGGGAAATATAATCAGATTACTTTTAGATTACTTTTGACCTGGATAATCTTCTACCACACTGATATAAAAATACAAAAAGAAAGAAAATATATTCCATTCTTTTATCAACAACATGAAGTGCATTAAACATTATATCATGTCATGGCTTCCCAGGTCAGGGTTCGTAAAGGAACTGCAGAGGTTTGAGAGTTTAATGAAAAGCTATTATGAAGTAATTAAATCATAAAGATTTAATAATACAAATGTGTTTGAAAGAAAAAAGTCGTCCAAAGACAGAGCAATACATAATTGACTCACTGAGTGATAATTCAAATAATAATTAGTTTGTTCGTCAGGAGTTCATTCGATGTTGCAATGTTGAGAAAACACTCCTTCAAAGTGAAATGATTTCTGTAAATTCAGTGGTCAAATGCTTTGTGGCCTCTCAATTTTCCATGTAATTATAGCCGGCTAGGATTGTATGTTGTGAGGCTACACTGCCGTTCAAACATTTGGGGTCTCTGAGATTTTTTAATGTTTTTGAAAAAGTCTCTTGTGCTCACCAAGGCTGCATTTATTTTATGACAAGGACATAGAGTTATCAAATCAGTTGATATTTCACTGGTTTTGTCCATCCTTCTGTTAGACTCACAGATAAAGTAGGTTGAATAGCTGTCAGCTGTTACATTTAAGTACACTATTAGGTAATACCAATTTAGGTCAAACAAATTACCAAGCAATGCTTCATTTTGTTCAGTCTGTGGTGTAAAAAGGTGGCATTAGCAATTAAAGAAAAAACACGTAAGCAAAACATGGTCAGGTCAAAGTGTAGTGTAGTAGTGTTTACTGGTAGTCCACTGTATGAATATTTTTTGGGTATAATATGTCAGTTTTATTTATTTTGCTATCCTCACTTGCATAAATTAACTATAGTGTCCTGCACCCACTAGTAAAAAAAAAGATCAAAAATTATATCTGGTCTTTGTGGTTTGACTATATTTGATTAAAAATACAGTAAAAGTGTGTAAAAAATATTACAATTCACAACCATTTTCTATTTGAATATACTTTAATTTATTCCTGGGATGGTAAAGTTAAATTTTCAGCATCATTACTCCAGTCTTAAGTCACATGATCCTTCAGAAATCACTCTACTTTATTTAACAGACGTTATTAGAAAGCAGGTTGATGGAGGTAAAATGTGTGGAATGGTACTCATGGATCTTCAAAAAGCTTTCGACAAAGTGAACCATACAATATTGCTAGATAAATTAAGTGTCATGGGTTTTTCCAAGTATGGTTATAGCCTGGTTTAACTGGGATAATTCAAAGGGTAGAAATTGATGGGATGCTCTGAGACAATCATTAATAATGGAGTTCCTCAGGGAAATGTCCTAGGCCCGCTTTTATTTCACTTATACATAAATGACATGCAAGCTGTTTGTGACTGTCATTTGTTTTTATGTGCTGATGACTCTGCTCTACTGGTTTCAGATAAGGATGTTTCCAAAATACAAGTGATATTAGGTGAGGAGCTTTGCAGGGTAAGAGACTGGCTCTCTGATACACTTTTATTGCAGCTAGGAAAAACTGAATCCATATGATTTGGGTCGAGAAGTAAACTGAAAGCTCCTAACTTGTCTATCAAGGTAGGGGATTATGTAATATCAAATAGAACTACTGTTAATTATCTTGGATGTGTTTTGGACAATGATTTAAGTGGTACAAGTATGAAAATTCTAGGGAAGGTTAATGCTAGGACAATTTCTTGCCAGATCTGTTGGTTTTTTGGATAAGCAAAATTTTAAAATACATCATGTTTAGTGCTATGTCATCTGGAGTACGCATGCATTTCTTGGATGTCCGATTTGTCTCCTTTCGGCTGGTTAAGTTACAGAGATCTCAAAATAAATTGATAAGGTTGGTTTTAGGTTTTAATAGCTTTACACATGTTGATGCTTCCCATTTCAGACTTCTTAAGTGGTTACCTATAGAAAGCAGAGTTGTGCACTTTAAATTAAAGATGGTACACAAGATAATTAATAAAAGAGCTCCTTAATATTTTAATCTCTAGGGTAAGTGAGAAACACTGTTATATTACCAGACAGAGTCTAATGGACATTACATTATGTTGTTTTAAAACAATGTACGGTCGAAGGTGTTTTGAATACCCAGAGGCCCAGGAATGGAATAAGCTGCCTCTAGATATAAAGAGCTTGTCAAATACGGTTGATGGTTTTAGTATGAAAGTCAAAAGTTGGCTATTTGATAAGTTGTTTAAGTGATTCATTTGTATTAATGTTTTTGGGTGGATGTTTAAGTATGATGTAAATTTTGATAATGTGTGTTCTTATTGTAGCGTTGTAAGTATAATCAGTATGCATTGCCAGGATAACCTGTCTCTAGGAGTGAAGTTGTGCTTTACATCAAGGACCACAATGGAAACAAGTTTTTTGTTAAACTTAGTGTTAACCTTAAAATAATAATAAAAATTTTTTTCTTGATATTTTGTGACTTTTTCTCATTTATCATGATGAACATGCATGCAAAGTTTCAACATGCTGATGTGTTTTGTATACATAATATACAAACAAAATTACTATTACGTTCGTGATGTTCGCGGGTCAATTTGACCCTCATAGGCAGCCATTCAAAAGCAACTGTACAGTAAAGGTCTGCTACCCGACCCGAGCCCGACGGGTCCCGAAAAATGTGCGGGTTTCGGGTCAGGTTCGGGTTAATGTTTAATGAACAGCCTCGGGTTCGGGTTTTACTAAGTAAAACTAAATAGGCTATTTATAGTTTGCGTGCCGTGTGGTTTGCCTGCTTGCTGTGTTGTGGTGACCGGCACGCGCGAGAGAGAAAGTAGGCTACTTGCGCTGTGTCAGACACACAGGCTCTCTCTCTCAAATATAATGATAAATATATATATATATATGGGAGACCGGGGACAGTTGCAACAGGGGATGGTTGTATTTAAAATAAGTATTTATTTTCTTGAGATTTTTTTTTTGTTAAACTGTTGTCACTGTTTTTGTGATTTAGCTCAAACTTATATGGTTTAAATGAGTGATATGTTAACTTTAAGCTAGTATGGTAATGGTATATATATAATTTTTTTTAATTGTTTTATTTTATCATATTATTTATATCACAAAACTGTTTTGCGCATGTGCTACCGCTCTCGCGCGCTATTTCAGTCACAATACAGACAGACAGCAGACAACAACAAGCAAACCATGAGTCTGATAAAGCAAAAAATTACTGAGGGAAAACTTATGACAGTTCCAAATGATGCAGGAAAAGCTGCAATCTGGAAGCATTATGATCTTGTCGTTTCAACCAGTAAAGAGCCCAGTGGTTACGTGCAGTGTAGAGCTTGCAAACCTGTCTTGGCGTATGACAGCAAAAAGACAGGTACATCTTCTTTACAGCGATACACTGACTGTGGATGCACTCGTCCAACAGGCCTAGCCGCTAGTAACAACAGACAGTCATCTCTTTCGGACTATCTATCTCCAACAGCCAAGTCAGTACCAGCTTCTGTAAAATCTAATGTAACAGAAAAACGTGTGGAGTTTTGCTGTCGGGATATTAGATCGTGTCATACGGTTGCTGGACGAGGTTTTATTAACCTAGCGCAAGACCTAACACGTGCAAGTGTATCTAAAAGTGATCTAACCCTAACCAAACACACTTGAAAAAGCTAAAATCACAGTGTTTAGAATTATTTGCAAATTTCAGATGAAAATCTTTGTCAGACACAGATAGTAAAATAAGCTCTCATTTCAATAAATTCAAGATATCTAAAATACCTAGATTTTAACCAAAACTTTTATGTAGGATTTTCAAAGGCAGCTTCACAGAGCCAATAAATAAATAACATTTATTTGATGTATGTTTTTGTTATGTTTGGTTTCTCACTTCCCCGTGAGTGAATAATGAAACTAGGGAAAGTTAACTTAGGAAAATTTAAAATTTTCATTATACAGCAAAATTTTATTGTTCAGTTACGATGTTCAAAGCGTAAAATGTAAAAAAAAAAAAAAAAAAAAAAAGTATATGCAAAAAAAGTCAGTATACTGTTTATTTTCCAATTTTGTCAAAAATTGGTTTAAAAAATGGTTTAAAAACATTTTTATAAATCATATTTTCAGATATAATGTTTTTGTAATGTTTGACAAATGTTGATATTAAAAGTTTACAGTTTGTATCTAAATCTTTCTTGTCTTTTCATAGTGTGATTTGAGGAATTGTATTGAATCCAACTAGGGTCAATTTGACCCGCTCCATAAAGGGTGTACACAGAATTCGAACAGTGCACAAGGGTTAAGAAACATTGTATTTTATCATTATCAATGTTGAAAACGGTTGTGCCGCTTCATATTTTTATGGAAATAATCATACTTTTTTTGATGAATAGAGTTTTCAAAACAACAGCATTTATTTGAAATACACATATATTTTTTTCTAACAATGTAAAGTCAATTTAATGCATATGTGATCAATAAAAGTATTACTTTCTTTTAAAAATAAAAATCTAACGGTAGTGTATATTACTTTAGAATAATTAATAATAAATAATAAAAAAGTAGAACAAGAATCAGATCAAATCAAATCATGAGGTGCCTTCCTAATTCCTTATTAATTCCCAAATTAAATCAGAAATAAACTGTAAACAAACTCCAGCATACCTTCAGTCCATTCTGTGGATTCATGAGGAAGTTTCTTCCGATGTCATCAAACATAACGGTGTTCTTCTTGTTGTAGAACTCACTGTATTTACCCCATATGACTCCCAAAGGCTTCACCTGAAACATGACAAGCAGACGTTATGCATCATGCTAATGAAATGTAGAGACAATGACATGTTTTTTACTAGAATATGCCTGACCTCTACGACTCCTCTTTTAGGTGTGTGCACAGTGATCATAGCCGCACTGTCCAACATGAAGGTGATCTTGTAGTTTGGGTTGTCCGTCACCCCCAGTTCCTAAAAGACCACAGGTATAGCATTGTTGAGGATGAAATGCTGTTTCATGCATAGTGAGTTTTTTACACTGTTAAAGAGTTGGATTACCATGGTAAACATAGACAAAGTTTCAAAAATTAAGTTGTAAGTTTGATGGAGTATTTCTGTTCCAAAAATACTCCTTCCGGTTTGTCACAAGTTTCGGAAAGTTTTTTTCGAATACGGGACTACGTGACGTCAGAATGGGCGGAATTTCCTTATACGGGTCTTAAGGGCAATTCTCCCGGAAGGGCGCGCGCGCAGCTGTAGCCTAGAGCGTACGAGAGCGTCAATCAGAGCGCTGTGCTCTGCTGCGCTGCAATAAAAAAAATGGCACAAAAAAGTTTTTGGTTGCCAGGGCAAGACAACACTGCACAAATTTCCAAGGAACCCAGAGTTAAGGGACCTGTGGATGGATTTTGTTTTTCCAGAGCAGCAACGGAGTTGCGCAAGTGTTCTTGTTTGTTCCCTTCATTTCGGCCGTAGCTGCTAATAGTTTTATAAACAAGGCACAGTTCGACGATTTGCAGATCGCCTAATACTTAAAGATGGAGCAGTCCCAACGATAAAGGTTCACGGAACCGCAGGCGGTGAGTAAAACTGCTTCAAATGTCTGTGTGTTGTTAACTATCAGCGTGTAAGCTAAGCACAGCAAGTAAACAACATGATCACGTACAGTTAATGTATCGATGGAGCATGCGATGTATGGTTGTGTGTTTGTGTGTTTAAATACAGTTGTTTAGCTGGCCACTGTAGGTGTCAGTTTGTTTATTGTAAAACTAAATCATGTCCTCATAAACCACGAGTCTGTCTGTTTACAACACACGCAAAAGCTTTGCGCGCTCCCGCCCACACGGCACGCCTCCACCCGCTCGGGTTTTTCCGGAAAGACTCGGTACAGCCTATCTTTCTTTTATAAATATAATAAAACTAAAGACTTTTTGGAGATATGAAGGATGCAATACTACTCTATAGGTACTCAAGATTAACATGAGATTGAGTGAAACTGAGTATTTCACCCCCCCTTTAATGTCAGTAATGGAGACCATAGGGTTTACTTAAAGTAGAGCTTACTTAAGTCCCCCTGTTTTTTTTTTTTCTTTCAGATTTAAGTGTTTTTATCATGCCTTAAAATAACTTGAGTATAACTCTACACACTTGCTTCATTTAGTATATGTGGTTCTATGAATATGCAAATGAGCCCCGCCTCCACTCACACCAGCTCAGAGATTCACTCGTTGACGATCACACGTCGACCTGATTGGTTTTGTGACGTCAGAAACACCAGCGATTTCAAACCACGTTTTTGAGACTTTCTTTGGTTCACTGCCGTTTTAAAGGAACACTCCACCGTTTTTTGAAATAGGGCTTATTCACATTCTTTCCTACATTTAGATAGGTGTGCAAATGCATTTTTGTCTCAGTGCATGCATTGTTTTAGTTTGAAAGGGTCGGCGCTACCTTAGCTTAGCACAATGAATGGAATCCTTTGTTGCCAGCTAGCATGTCCTGAGTAAAAGTGATAATTTAAAAAAAAAAAAACACATAATTACTTCTTGTGGCCTGCGTATTCACAACGAGTACAAATAGCGCTGCAGATTAACACTAGGCGATTTCCTAGGCAGAAATTGACTTGGGACTATATTAGGGGGAAGCACAGGCGAAGCACTGCTGCTTAGGCGAAGCACTGCTACTTGGGATTTCATGTGTTGCGTGATATCTCTGCGCCCAAGTAGCAACAAAGGATTCCATACATTGTCCTAAGCTAAGGTAGCGCCGACCCTGTCAAACTAAAACAATGCATGCACTGAGACAAAAATGCATTTGCACACCTATCTAAATGTAGGAAAGAAAGTGAATAAGCCCTATTTCAAAAAACGGTGGAGTGTTCCTTTAAGGAGAAAATACTCAGCAATGGTGCGGTCTTATGAATTTACATAATTTATTGTTTGTCTTAAAGCATATTAAAAACTCCAGACATAAACAATATTAAAAGCTTGATTTTAACCACAGAGGGACTTCATCTATTTATCACCAGAGTGCCATCATAACCCGAGGCACATTCGAGGCTTGGGGGAAAACTGTTCATTTTGGTGGAATACTCTTTTAGCACATCAGCATATATATAAAAGCATTATGATGAAGTCTTCCTTTCTAATGTGGAAAACAAAACAAGGACCTACTTTCATTTTAGCATCAATCCACTTCATACTTGTTGCAGCTGAAAAGGAATGAAAGAGAAACAACAGATCTGAGTCCCTGTCTGAGCATCTTGAAGAGTCTGCAAAACTTCATTATCTAGATGGATACTTACACCAGATGACAATATCATAGTCCTCATATGCTGCAGTAAGAAACTCGTGTAAGTATGGTCTCATCAGCTCCTGACCCGTCTCTGCACAAGACTTATGATCTACATTTAAAGAAGAAAAAAAACATATGCATATACAGTACACACACACATACATACATACATACATACATACATACATACATACATACATATATACACATCAGTGGTAAGCGATGACTTTAATGCTGGTATGCTGGGTTGTGCGCCATGTCAAAAAAGTGCCTTGATGCAGATACACTTTGCTATAAGCGAGACGCTTGTGTTCGCTCTATATTGAGTATTAGCTACTCAGTTGCTTATTTTAATGACACATAGCAACACAGCTAAAAGTATTCCTAATAAGTTGGTCCTTTTAAAGTAACCTACATTTACCTGTGCATTCACAAGCACCCATAAGAGCTGTGACCTTGATGTTTAAGTTGAGGGAGGCACACATGACGCACGAAAGGGCCTTTTGCAAAATATGCTGTATTTTTGTAATTCTGCTAGATGTCACTAGTGTCGCTGAAACTATAAACTTCCGCTTTAAATGGTAAGGTGCATCAGCATGAGACACACTAAAGGTACGTTTACACGACAATGATATGCTTGAAACGGAACAGACAAATAATCCCCATTCACGTTTAGAAAACGGCTAAAAACGCCTTATTCTGGTGCTAGACCAGTAGATGGCAATGAAACACTATAGACTGAACACGTAATACGCATGAGCATGACATCAGCGTCTTCACAGATTCGCGTTTTTGTTGTTTACATGGCAAAAGTTTGCACCTGAAACACCGTTGTGTAAATGAACGGCCAAATCGCATTATGTTTTTAGTTGAAAACGTGTTAACAGCCCCTAAAGACTCTGATCTAAATCAGAGACGACAAATAAGAAACCCCAAGGCAGGTGTCAATTTAAATGCATGCCGGAGGTCTTTTCTTTTTGTAATTAAGAATTTAAAAAAATAGTATAATATAATAAATATTAGAAGCCTAGTATTAATAACATAAGTAAAACATAATGATAATAATACATAATTATAATAAATAAAAATACAAGTATTCATTGAAATAATGCAATGACTTTAACAAACGCATAGACTAACACATTAACAACCTTCGATAGTTACAGTAGGTCTACTTACAGTAGGCCTGTCTTTAAAAGTGCTATATGTAACTTTTCTACTAAAATGAATCCTTTTTTTATTGCCTGTGTGTGAAGGGGTTGTAATCACACATTACTAGTGTTGTTTTTGGCGGCCTGTTTTAATTTTAGTTTTAGTCTAGTCTTTGTGTCAAGCTGTCATTTTAGTTTTTATTAGTTTTAGTCACGTTCATACTTTTTTTAGTCTAGTCTAGTTATAGTCGACGAAAACTGATGACATTTTAGTCTAGTTTTAGTCAATGAAAACTGATGACATTTTAGTCTAGTTTTAGTCAACGAAAACTGATGACATTTTAGTCTAGTTTTAGTCGATGAAAGACATAGTCTAGTTTTAGTCAATGAAAATTGTATTTTAGTCTCTTTTTAGTAAAGGAAATGTATTTAACCCAGTCAATATAGTATAAGTATACCTAGTAGTATAGACGAAACCAACATTTTCTTTTAGCCAAACCCATTTCAAAAAATCTTATCTTATTATAGTTAGCCTATCTTATTATATTATTGTTACCTTATAGACTCAAGAATGCTATTCCAGACACATGAAAACGCTCTGATATGAATTTACAACATATTTATTTTAACAACCAAACATGTTAGAAGTAGGCTAGCCTACACGATGAAATGAAAGTTTTTCCAAATGTCATTTCTTCTTTTTCTCCCAAAGACGAATCCCTTTCTATGTGTCAGACTTAACTGTGTTTGTTGTCGTTTATGCTAACGCCTGTTTCACACGTGTATGAATGTATACGTTTGCGGTGTGTATTTTTTTCCCGCACCCATATTAGGTTAGAGCGCTCACACCGCACGCGGAGGCAATGCGCTCCAGGAGCGGTGCGTGCATAACAGCAGAGCAGAGATATACAATACCTCAACAACGCGACATAATGGATGTAGGCTAGAAATATTGATTTGAAATAAAAAAAATAGAGAATAAATGTCGATTGTGGTACAGCCGTAGATCAGTTGCGCACTGCAAACGCAGCACATGTGAACACAATAGCGCGTGCTGCTCCTGCATACACACCGCAACACACACTACACACGGAGTATGTGTGAAACAGGCGTAACTCACGCAGCTGCATCTTCTAATCTAAATAATGCCGCGAGTGGGGCTTGAGGATGTGATCGCCTGCGTCTGCGCAGTGCGATCTGATGCAGACCCAAGTGACACAGAAATGCTGCACGCAAGTAAACGAGACGAAATAACGTTAAATAACATTTAGTCTCGTCTCGTTTTGGTCAACGAAAATGAAAAGACATTTTAGCATAGTTTTTATTTTGTAAACCACATTTCGTCTCGTTTTTATTCGTCAACAATATTGCATTATACATTTAATTATCGTCATCGTCACATGACCAGCATTTACGTTGCGTCTTCGTCACGTGATAAAGGTTCGTTGACGACGATATTTAGTCATAATTTTCGTTGACGAAAGCAATACTACACATTACAATGATCCACTTGTCGATTTTGCTATTACCTCTGAAGGCCAGTATTCCTATTTCTATGTGAAGTCTCCGGATTGGATTTACTGCGAAATCCAACGGATGTGACAGGCACTCCCGAGCCTCTCTCCTTATATACAGTCCCCCTGGGACCTCCTCCCCCGAATTTGAGCTCTCTGGGTCTTTGCGTTCCAGAGATACGAGCGATTTTCTCCTGAGATCGTGACGTCACCGGCGTCCACAATTTTGCAGCGCGCCCGATGGTTTTCTGCTAATATCTCCGCGAAAACACCACCAAAAACTATGGAACTTATATGGTTCTTTTCAGCTCGACTAGATGGTCCCAACTAGCTCGGTGCTCGCCGAATCCGTCTGGTATTCACCGAGATATTTGCGTAATAGACGGTATTGTCTATGAGTTCGAGCACGAGCGCTCTTGTAAAATTTGGTTACAATCTGAAACATCACCGCTAGAGGCCGCTAAAAGTTACATAGAGCACCTTTTCGTAAAAAAAAGGAGAAAATTAAAATAGTTTCAGTTATGACTTTTTTCAGTTGATTTAGTTTTGAATCAAATACAATGTGATTTCCGTTGATCGAGATCTGGCAGAGATTTTCCCGCTTGGCCCGAAACCCTTCGTAACTGCCAGATCTGAAGAAAATTACCATAGTTTGGCAAATAAATAAATGACAGGCAGTAACATACGTATTTCTAAACTCCTATCATGTAAACGTCATGGTACATCTCAAACAAGAGAATTTATAATAATTTAGAGTTAATGCTAATCAGCGAGTCCACGTTGCCAGAGGGAGGGGAAGGTAATTTGATTCAAGATTACGAGGGTTCATGGATTTATAAGAAACAACGCAATGTTCCATAAAAAAATAGGTTTTGATTTCATGACGACTTTACTATTGGCTAGACGGATTTACTCAGTGCAACTTGTATTATCAGATGCATGTGGTTTGGGTTTCAAAGACTCACCAAAGAGCGTATAGTCAATATCTAGAACGAGCAATCTTTTCCCTGGTCTTGGGAGATTTAACTCGTCAACTTTATATTCTTTCACTCGACGAGCTATCTTGGCCAAATTCTCCTCTCTGTATGAAAGGAAAACAAATATAAAACGTTAATTCAGAATAATGGGCTGAATAATCTTGTTCCAAATGTATGATAGTGGCAAAATAAAATAAAGAACATGTAACTCTGGTACATCATTAGTAAATATATACAAGTAAATTGACATTATTATTTTTATTTTAAAATACATAATACCATTTAAAAGTTTGGGGTCTGTAAGATTTTATAAATGTCTTTGAAAGTCTCTTATTCTTACAAAAAGTGCATTTATTTGATCTAACATACAGTAAATTAGAATATGTAATATTCAGTTTCCTATTACAATATGTAATTAAATATAAAATATGTAAATGGAACTTATTCCTGGGATGTCAAAGCTGAATTTTCAGCATCATTACTTCAGTGTCACATGATCCTTCAGAAATCATTATATTTCAATGATTTGCTGCTCAAGAAACATTTCTTATTATCATCAGTAGGGATGCAACGATACTGTTTTTTCAAAACCGATCCGATCCGATACTAAAATTCTGAGTATCGGCCGATACCGATACCAATCCGATACCAGTGCAGTTTTTTTTTTTTAAATCAAGTAGAATTTCTATAACTCTAGTGTGTTAAACTTATAATCACTATTTTGTGTGTTAAACACAATCTACTTAATACAGACAACTTCATTATAAAGAAAAACAAATCAAAAAAATACATGATAATCTATGGCAAAAAATCTATTATAACTAGATTAGTGGATAATTCAGCAGTAAAATTTAGTCTAGAAAAATCACGAGTGCACAATAGGCTAATTGTATAAAATCTGAACATTTAGTGAAAAAAACATTTAGTGGGGAACAAATAAGAGACCATAAGTGTAACACTAAATCTGGTAAAACGTTACACATTGCTCTTTGTATTGTTGTAAAATACATTCATGAAAAACAAGATAACAAAAAATCAAAAAGATAAATGAAAGCCTAGGCTACTATAAAATTTAGACATGTTTTAAATGTATAGCACAGCTGTTTAATGAGGCAGCAACATATGATAGATAGGACAGAACAAGAAAGGCTATTAATAATCTTTCATTGCGCAAAAGTGTTATGATGATTATTGGACACCCTCCAATGCAATGCGGCACAAAGCGCTTATGCGCATCCCGAGCGCAGAATGATGAGCTTATGCGCATCCCGAGCGCAGAATGATGAGCTTATGCGCATCCCGAGCGCAGAATGATGAGCTTATGCGCATCCCGAGCGCAGAATGATGCGCTTGAAGCAACATGGGTCACAGCGCGCAGCCGCAGCGCGTCGAGTCCGCATTGAAAAGTTCAAATCACAAAGGAAATACATATTGATGCGTATGTATAACGTACAGTATCTATCTATGCAATAGTTTATTGAGCCTTTTATTTTAACATTTTTAAATTTGAGTTACTGTGCGCGTGAAGAACAATTATAGTGCTCTGACTCTACTCTATAGTGATGTGATCTAACTACACCCGGTAAAAAAGTAACATGATTTAGTTACAGCAATAATGTCCAGCAATATAAAGTTGTTTTATGTGAAACCCTAGTTTCATATGTGTTGACTGTCGTACCCGAACGCGACGCGCTGTTTGATGCTGAATGGAGTATGACTGACAGCCGCAGCGGAGGGAAAATGCTTACGTGATCTTGAATTTTTATCTTGAATGACTTAAATATGCATTTATATCTCACATTATACTTATATAATGGCTTCAGGACACTTATAAGATAGTGCACAAACACTTTATGGTGCTTTATAATGTTTTTGTGCCTTTTGTGGGGCTTAACAATAACACAGAATAGTATATGCACAATATCGAATTTGGATCGGCCTCGTCTGATCGATACCCGATCCGGCAAAAATGGCAGTATCGGAGCCGATACCGATACTGAGTATCGGATCGATGCATCCCTAATCATCAGTTGAAAACGGTTGTGATGCTTAATATTTTTGTGGAAACATGATTTGAAATTTTGTAACATGAAAAATTTCTTTACTGCCTTTTTGATCAATTTAATGGATACTTACTGAAAAAAAGTATTAATTATATATATATATATATATATATATATATATATATATATATATATATATATATATATATATATAATATATATATATATATATATTTGGGCTGTTACTGACCCTGAAACTCTTAAATGTGGAATAAATAACAGGGTTTCACTGGCCTGTTTTCAACTTCAGTCACCTCCTCTTCAATGTCAAAGTCATTGACCACATCATCATTTTCTGGTGGAGGCGCCAAAACATCTTCCTATGGAAAGGAAACTCAAAGGTTATGAGATCTTGCATTGTACGAAGAGCAAAACATACTTGAATTTCCATAAAGTCTAATAAATGTGAAGAGAAATGTGCAATATAATTGCATAACCACCAAAATTACATATATATATATATATATGTATAAATCATTTTAACAATTAAATTCAATAATATTACCAACCAAACTTTCCTCTCTGGTGCCCATCATCATAATTTTGGTATTGGGCTTCAATTTCAAGTCACCCAGTTTGACTTCATCATCTGCTGGTTTACCTGACAAAGGTAGAAAGTTAAACCTTTTTTTGTTGTTTTTACTTTACATATTGTGTATCAGAAATAGCATGTGTTTTTAATACCATTCACCTTTCACTTTCAACCCCAGGAGCTTCTGTCGTTCTGGAAGAACTCCTGTGAGTGATTTAATGGACTGTTTCAGATCCAGCACAGTGTCCTCCTCAGACAGTGTACTAATGGAGTACTCCTGCCCACCCCACTTGATAATAACCGAAACAGACATGCTGGTGGATGAGCTGTGAAAGGCAGTTGTGTGTTATTTGCACATAATTGGAATGATTTTTGATATTAAATCGACTGTCAGCCTGAACACTTTATGGAGTTCATCAGCATAGACAGGGGTTGGACAATGAAACTGAAATCAATCATTTATTAGTGGTGTAGCATTCATTCGTCTTGAGAATGACAGATGCAAGTTCTTCACAGTGAACAGAGGGATTTTGGTCATTGTGATGCTGGTGACTTGCTTATCCAAAATACTCCTTAAAATGTCTCAGAAATATTCTGGTCTGGTGACTGTTCAGGCCATGGGAAATGTTCAACTTCACTTTCATCAAACTATTCTATCACAAGTCTTACTGTGTGTATTGGTGCATTATCATCCTGATACAAAGCAGCCCCTTCAGGGTACAAGGTTTGAACCATTTGGTGTTCATTGTCCTCCAGAATGGTTCAGTAGTCCTTGGCATTCACTACTGTGCTTGATGCCATGATATTGCAGCACAAACCATCACTGATCCACCGCTGTTTCTCACAGTCCGGGTGTTAAGCCTCTTTTGGGCTTCTCTACACGCCCACGGATGTGGGAAAGAGAGTGAAGGTGGACTCATCAGAGAACAATACATGTTACAGTGTCCACAGTCCAAGATTTGCACTGTTGGCACCAATGAAACCGACATTTGGCATTGGTACCAGTGACCAAAGGTTTGGCTATAGCAGTAGACCATGACTATTGAGTCTGTGGAGCTCCTGACAAACAGTTTTGGTGGAAACAGGAGAGTCGAAGTGCACATGTAATTCTGCAGTGAGTTGGGCAGCGGTGGTTTTATGTATTTTTGGAAACAATACGGGTTAGTACTTGGACATAGAGTTTCCACTTGCGTCGACAGTTACTCTTTTTGGATGTGGTTCGTCCAACGTTGTGGTATGCTGAAATTACCCTGGGTAGAGTAGCTCACGAATTACGATACACCACAAAGACTTGTTGTCCTAGTCACAGATGAGCCAGCGAGATGCACACTAACAATGGTCCTCTTTTAAACCCTCCCATTATGTTGTGTGAGTGGCAATATTGCATGTGCAACTGTGCTATTGCTCTGCTAATTCATCCAATCAGTGAAGGTTGGCTACCAGGCGGCACACATATGTGTATACTATATATATAACCTCCAACGTTATAATGGCCAGTGTTTCAGTTTCATTGTCCAACGTCTGGAGATGTTACCTTGGAAACGCTACACCAACATCAGCAACTGAAGATTTCCACTGTTCAGTACACAAGACAAATGGGTCAGGTGCTACATCACTGTAAAAAAAAGAAAATTTGCAAACAACCTCAACTAAACATACAAATACAATCTAATAAAATACAAGCTAAGCCTATGCCCTGATGATCACACAGAGCATCATTATTACATTTTTTAAAAAGTGTAATTAACTAGTTGATGTATTTGTTTTGTAATTCTAGAGCTCAAAGACCTCGATCAAGGGATGGATGGATCTGGCAAATTGCATTAGTGACATGCATGCATTAGCTTCATTAGCTTTTAACTCATTAAGTTGTTTTGCATGTAATGCATTAATGAGATCTGTTCCGATATTCGTGATCACGCCATTCACTTCTAAATAATTTTATCTATGCTAAACAGACAAAAAGAATAGGGAAAGGTTTCTCACGTACATATGATCCAGTTCATTCAAAGCTCAAGCTGACTGCATCTGCAAGCAAAGCACCGCTAGATTTGCTTTGTTCTTCTTCTCTTTGAGTTTGCTTCTGATGGCCTGACTGCTGCGCCTACTGCCACCTGCTGTTAAAAAAGTAGATTAAACCTCTGATTAAACGCTATTTTTACATTTCTCTTTTGTTCTACTTCTTTTAATATGGACATTTTTTGTGTTTAGGGTTTGAACAAGGTGACAAAATAAACGCATTTTCGGGGACTTTTTTTGTGTGTGCGTGTGAGTGCTACTCGGTTCTTTCAAACAGTTCATTTAAAGGAACCGATTAAAAAAGCGACTCGATTGGTTTGCGTGCAACAGTGCCTGTCCACTTTTTCAGTATATGTACCCCATTCATTTGTATATGTAAAAATATATTCCAAAATTCCACACGTACAAATATTTGAGTATTCTGAGCTTGTTTGATGCTCTGATTGGTGGAGATTCCTCTGCAGAATCATGGGTAATGTAGTTTCTCCATTCATTAGATTATTTAAAAACAAAATGTCGAAATAGTGCAAGCTGGAGGCTTCAACAGAATCATATTCCATCGATTAACAGTAAATCGTTCTTTAAAGGTTTGTAAGTTATCATTCAAAACTACTGATGCACTCATACCAGTTTTATGATCCCGTCCAACCGTTTCACGAATCGCTGGTAAACGGAAGTGACGCAACGAAGCCGGTGAAAGGGGTTCTTCACGTTGGAGAAGTGTACGATTTTAGAATTTGTGGCTGTTTTACCTAACTTTATCGGAAAAGAATGGGCGAACCCGTTGGCGAGCACACGTCCCGACTTCAGCGTCAGGTCAGCTTTGCATTAAAACGCTTAAAGTTTTGTACATTGAAAAGTTGTGTTCATGTTTCCTTCTGTTTCTCGTGTTCTGACGTAAGAGACTGAAACACGCATGCAGGTCTGACAGTCATGATCGTTCAACGTACATTCGGCTTGAATGAAATGTCAAATACTTTAGTCTAGCTGTTTCATTTAAGTATGAAAAGAATAAATCATGACTGTACTGAGTGTGGCATAATATCTAGTGATCTGATTCTGCAGACCTAGGCTAATTTGAGGGTTATTGTATGCATGCATGTATGTACTATGTAACTTACAATAACAATATGGGCATCATGAAACTGAAGTCCACAGCTAGGCCTAATGCTTAAATGCAATAACACTTGCTTGTGAATTGTGGTGATTTCTACTTTCATTGAATAGGAAAGAAACCACCCTCCCAGTCAAAGTGAAACTGAAATAGAACTGTGTAGCTTAATAATCAATATTCGTGACGTCACGTGTCTCAATTTTACTGCCACAATCAGCTTGCACTTTGAAGTACTTCTTATAACTGAGATATGTGGTATCTGATGGTTATGATCTTTGTCCCTTGCCTACTTGAGATTTTCTGTGGTGTAATTTTGCCATGTAGGAAAGAGAAATCCAGTTACTCCAGGACGACATCGAGAGGCTGAGAGATCCACAGCAGCTGGACTTCACTTCTTCACAGCTGGAGGAGTTACGAGAGGAGAATTCCCGTCTGAAGTACCGCCTCAACATCCTGAAAACAGTTAGTGTGATGTGCTTTTCCTTTAAATGAGCTGATTGTAATATTTGTAGTGGGACAGTTTGACCTTCACTGCGAATGTTCAATGCATGCTCTGTGCAATTAGATGCATTTCACTCATGTGTCAGAATAAAATGTAAGAATAAAACCCAATTATTTGGACACGTAATGAACACATTTTATTGAAAAATTGCGCTGTTTGTTTGTCATCCTCTGGAATGTTCTGTACAACTTGTATTTGCAAAGCTTTGGTAAGCTTTGCACTGTATGATTATGCATTATTATGGCATATCAATTATCAGATATTTTCTTTTAAATTTACCAGTATCCGTCAATATTGGATATTTTATTGTGCATTTCCCTTAACATTTTGTCCTCATCTTACATTTACTTACGGAGCCCCTAAAGGGACGTGGTGGTGAAAATTTTTTTAGGATGGGAGAATTATTATTTTTTTAATCTTTTGCGTTCCCTCGCAAAACTTTTGCGTTCCCCCGAGAAACTTTGCGTTCCCTCGCAAAACTTTTGCGTTCCCTCGCAAAGATATTTGCGTTCCCACGCAAAAGTTTTGCGTTCCCTCGCAAAGTTATTTGCGTTCCCACGCAAAAGTTTTGCGTTCCCTCGCAAAGTTATTTGCGTTCGCACGCAAAACCTGTTGTGAGCTCGGACAGATACTTCCTTTTTAATGTCCCGCTGGCAGTGCTTCAGAGCTCCGTACGTTAATGGAGCGTTTCATAGTGTTTGAACTTGGACTCGAATATAAAGAAATGCGGTCAAGGAGTTCAGTGAAGCTGCAATATATTCAAATAGGCTATTCGAACTTCCCGGATCAATATTCTTGAGCTAAACGTTGTTAAAACACAAATGACAACTATTTACAATCACAGTAACGGTTACTGAGTAACCTAGACAACGAGCTACAACCCAATTCTCCTCAAAACGAGCTTTATAATATAGGCTAAATTGATCTTTATGTGCATGCGGCTGAGAGACAAGTCAAGTGCTAGAGGTCCATCTGCAAAGTGCAATATTGCCCAAAAAACGACTACAGCATCAACTCATATTCAAAAATAGTCATTAACTTTAATGTTACAAACTGTAGTGCCACCCAATTCAGCTTACACATCAATGGTGACCCACTGGTCATACTACACTGCTTTTGCACATTTTATATTATGAAAAATATTCAAAACTTCACTGTAACACACTAAATTTAGTTCACACATCACTGCTCTAATATTGGTTATACAACAGTTACATTTACAGTTATTATGCATTTGGAAGACACTAATATCCAAAGGTACACATTTACATTCTTATGAGTTCTTGCTTTTCCCTGGGAATCAAAGGTCATGTGACCTTGGCATTGCAAGCGCTCTACTGTTTGAGCTACAGGAAAACTAGTATGGGAAGTAATTGCACATAAAAAAACAAGTAGGCCTAGTATTTACACAAATTATATTGCTACTGTGCGCAGCTAACATAATAGTTGCAATCATAGCTTATGCATTATATTTGCTTACTGAATTTCAATGGCGTATAACAGTGTGAAGTTATTGATTTTATTTCATAATAAAAAATCATAACAATTATATGATTTTTTTTTAAATCAAACTAAGTATTGTAGTAGCCTATAACCAGCAGGATAGCAGTGATGTGTGAACTAAATTTGGCGACAGTAGCTACAGTGTGTCATAGTGAAGCTATAGAATATGTTTAATAATATAAAATGTGCAGAAGGGTTTAGGGATCTGCACTTTGCAGACGGTCCCTTATTTGGACTTGTCTCTCAATCGGCTGTTTAGAGATACATTTATATTATAAAGCTCGTTTTGAGGAGAATTAGCTCGTTGTCTAGGTTACTGTGATTGTAAATAGGTGTCGTTTGTGTTTTAACAACGTTTAGCTCAAGAATATTGATCCGGGAAGTTCGAATAGCCTATTTGAATATTGCCAACTTCACTGAACTCCTGTCCGAGCTCACAACAAGTTTTGCTTTTTTTTTGAGGGTTTTGAGTTTTGAGGGAACGCAAAACTTTTGCGTGGGAACGCAAATAACTTTGCGAGGGAACGCAAAAGTTTTGCGAGGGAACGCAAAAGTTTTGCGAGGGAACGCAAAAGTTTTGCGAGGGAACGCAAAAGTTTTGCGAGGGAACGCAAAGTTTCTCGGGGGAACGCAAAAGTTTTGCGAGGGAACGCAAAAGATTAAAAAAAAAAATTCTCCCATCCTAAATTTTTTTCCACCACCACGTCCCTTTAGGGGCTCCGTACTTACTTAAAGTGAATCTTAAATTTAATGTAATCTTTAACAAATTTTAAAATTAATATGTTTTCATACTTGGTTACACTTTATTTTGATAGTTCATTTTAGACATTCTACTAACCAAGTAAATTTGCAACTACACGTCAACTAACTCGTAGAGTATTAGTAGACTGTTGGGTTAATATTAGAATTAGTAGAATAAGTTCACATGTAGTTGCGAAGTTACTTCTAGTCAGTAGAATGACTGTTGGGGAGCATCAAAATAAAATGTTAGATATTAAGCAGACAGTCTTTTAATACTCTAATGACTGCTGGACGTTGAAGAATGTCAAATTCCTCCCTCAGACCTTAGACGTACTGTCAATTATTAATTATGAATTAAGTGGCAAGAAGAGTGGAATACAAACAATAAAATATAGCTGCGAGCAGCGATTACGGGCCCAAGCCGGTGGCACCGCAACCCTGGTGCACCAGGGTGGCGGTACCGCCGGCTTTGGCCCTTCATCGCTGCTCGCAGCTATATTTATATATATATATATATATATATATATATATATATATATATATATATATATATATATATATATATATATATAAAGCCGGTGGCCACCCTGGTGCCTTAGGGTTATTGTGCACGACGTGACACAAAATATCTGCTCGCTATCTGCCGAACGGCTCTGGTAGTCCCGCTTCAGCACTGAAGATGTTGTAGAAATAGTGTGCTCTGGTTGGTCTGGATTGGTCATATACTGAATGATTCAGCATTTTGACCCGAATTGGTTCGGTTGAGTCAAAGATTCAATGAGCCATTCCTAAACATCTGTCTCATTCTTGAATGAATCAACCGTTTAAACGAATCGTTTGAATGAATGAATAAATGACTCACTCATTAATACGGCCGCCTGCCGCCACCTATTGGCAATTTAGTGTTATGTTTATAAGTAGCCTAGTATACTTCTTTCCACTGTTTCTTATTTGTACATTTAAATCAATTTCATAACATTATTTTATGCAATTGTAATTTTTCAGTGTAAATGATTTAATTTGATCAGCCCTACCTAGGGTAACAGTAGCCTATGCTTCATCTTTCATTTTAAATTCCTAAATTTGATCAATAAATTCAATTATTTAGAATAATAAGACACTAATAGGACATTTAATAATATTGGGGAGGGGATGCCCTTCATGGGACACTATTATGCGACAGTATCGCACTTTAAGATATATAACTAACACCGTATTGCATTTAGGGTGATTGATAACATACATAATATTCAATATTCTTAGTCAATATCCACAACATTCAATGCAGATATTACAATATGCCGATTTAAATATCAAAGCTGATTGAACACTGATGAGAATATTGCTTCAGAATAAATAAATAAATAAATAAATAAATAAATAAATAAATAAATAAATAAATAAATAAATAAATAAATAAATCCGGACAAGCACATAAAAAAAAAAAAAAAAAATTATGCTCTCTCTCTCTCTCTCTCTCTCTCTCTCTCTCTCTCTCTCTCTCTCTCTCTCTCTCTCCACACACACACACAACACACACACACACACACACACACACACACACACACACACACACACACACACACACACACACACACACACACACATCAAGTCTTTTAAATATACTATTGCCACCCACCGTCAATTTGATGTGTGTGTGGTTGGTTTATGTGATTTATGAGGACACAAATTTGTATAATGGCATGTGTATTACACTGGTATTACAACTTATGGGTGGTTTATGAGGACATTTCAAAAGTCCTCATAAATCAAATGGCTTGAAAAACATAAAAAACAATGTTTTATTAAAAAAATTTAAATGCAGCATGTCTGTTATATGCCTTTATTAAAAAAACGTATTTAAAAAATACAAGGCTTAAGACATTTATTTTCTTTTTAATGAAGGCCAAACCACACAGCAGTGAAATGGTTAATATAGCCCCACTCCCCCTCCCCCTTCCCACACTCACAGACACACACACAGAGAGCAGGCACATAGCCCCACTCCCCCTCCCCCTTCCCACACTCACAGACACACACACACAGAGAGCAGTCACAGAGATGTAGGCTCAGAGAGAAATGACCATATTCAAACCAAAATATCTGACTTCCTCTTGGTTATTGCTAATGACTGTAAATTAGAAAGTTGTCTGGCTGGAGGAGAACTATATAAATACAGATTTTTGTAACTCTAGATGAAACTAACCCCCCCACTTTTGTCAAAAGGTGGCGCTACTGAGTCCCTGCACCACGCCCGTTTCTGAAACTATGCACATGTCACCTGGCTAATAAATGTGATCTGTCTGTCGAGTTTCATGCAATTTTAAGCAATTTCAGGCATGCTAAGAGTCTCAAAAGCATCCAAAAAGAATATTAAAGTTTGATGGATTGCCACAGCAACAGTTTCAAAGATATCAAGAATCCATTCACAGGTCTTCATCTGCCGTGTATTTACATTATACAGATGAAGTTTGAAGCAAATCGGGTAAAAATAAGAGGGTGATTTCAAAGCATTTTGAAAGTGACACACTTCCTGCTGCCAGTTGGTGGCGCTATAACTTTGACTCACAATAGTCACATCCATGTGATCGGGCTCTTACAACGAACACACTGCTGAAGTTTCATCAAGATCAGTTAATGTATGCAGTAGTTATGACACACTTCCCGTTTCACGTTTCTCGCCATAATTTCGTTTCCTCGCCACGGCCAAACCGTTCGAGATATCAAAAATCCCCTCGCAAACTTTCATCCTCAATGTCTTGACTTCACGCTGACCGAGTTTCGTGCCGTGTGTTTGAATTCTCTAGGAGGAGTACTTCACATTCCATTGCATGCGTTTTCCAAACAAGCCTAAATAGCCGACTTCCTGTTGGGCTGGGGTAAAAAGTTAGAGTGCGAAGTATATATGAAACGATGAGATCTACATGTGTACCGAGTTTCATATTATTTCATGCAAGCGTTTTTTATTTATGGACCATGTTTACGGACCCCGTTCCAGGGGGCGCTGTCGAGCCCCCCTGCCACGCCCGGGTACCATCTTCAGCCCGGCCCTGATGGCCGCGGGTTCTGACATGTGTGCAAAGTTTCAGGAGTTTTTGAGCATGTTAAGGCCTCCAAAAGTGTCCAAAAGGTAGTAAAAAAAAAAAAAAAAAAATAATAATAATAATAATAATAATAATAAATATAGCTGCGAGCAGCGATTACGGGCCCAAGCCGGTGGCACCGCAACCCTGGTGCACCAGGGTGGCGCTACCGTCGGCTTTGGCCCTTCATCGCTGCTCGCAGCTATATTTATATATATATATATATATATATATATATATATATATAAAGCCAGTGGCACCGCCAGCCTGGTGCCTTTAGGGTTATTGTGCACGACGTGACACAAAATATCTGCTCGCTATCTGCCGAACGGCTCTGGTAGTTCCGCTTCAGCACTGATGATGTTGTAGAATTAGTGTGCTCTGGTTGGTCTGGATTATTGGGGATTTTTTAATTTATGCAGAAATAAGTTATTTATAATACAGATAGAGAATAAAGTTAGTGTTGATTAAAATGAAAGAAAACAATTATATTGATCTGAAATATAGCACATTAATTTTAAATTTATTTAGGTTCAATTACCAAACATACAATCTTAATTTAATTTAAAGCAAACAATACATTTAAAATATATGGGTTGTATGCACATAAAAAAAAAAAAGAAGATATATCCAAAAAAGACAAGGCCTTAAAGCAGTGGTTCTCAATCTTGGTCCTATGGGTGCCACTGCTCTGCACATTTTATATGTCTCCTTTATCTGACACACCCACTTCAGTTAATAAAGCTCTTTCCTAACCAGCTGATGATCTGAATCAGGTGTGTTAAATGAGGGAGACATACAAACTATGCAGAGCAGTGGCTCCCTAGGACCAGGATTGAGATCCACTGCCTTAAAGGGTTAAACTCTTTTCACTGTAACACAACACACACACACACACACACACACACACACACACACACGTCAAGTCACTTACATTTTAGATGCAATATTGACGGTTTTTCTGTTTCAGCAGCGAAAATAGTTAAACAAAGATCACAGCAGAACCATTGCGCATCTCACAGCAACATGTTTTCTCATTACTGAATGATTCAGCATTTTGGACAAATTGGTTTAGGCCTACTCAAAGATTGACGATATCATCGTCCATCGTGATGGCTGACAGACATCACGATGTTAAAGTCCCCATGAAATCAAAATTGACCATACTTACTTTGTTTGCCTAAATTGATCGTTTTGTGGTGAACAATTCATCCGTGCAAGTCAATCCACACAAAAAAATTTTTTGGCTTCGTAATCTTTAATCAAATTCTGAAAATGCCCCTCCCCTCTGCACTGGAGGACCTTGCCCGATGACGTAGGCTTGATGGTTTGGGTGTCTGCTTAACATCCGTAATCACGCCCCTCCAACTGACAGTAGACAGGCACACAGCGTGTGAAAGGAGAGATGGCGAGGAGGTGCATTTTTCTAGATCCAATCAGGTGCTAGTTGGAAAAAAAAAGCCACGCTCACTATTTTGCCTCATAAGTATTCCGTTTCTCTCGGAAATACGTCACAGCACTGGAGAAAAGCCGTTTGCAACTTCCGGTTCATGGGGACTTTAAGCAAAGAACGTATATTTACAAGAAGTGAAAGCCAATAGAACGTTCCATTGCAACACCAGCGCCCAGCAGCAGCGCTACGCTTCCGCCATTTTGGGGTGAAAGCCACTCGGCAGTCATATATTATACATATATTTAGCCCAGTGCAGAGGTCATTTTTAGGTTGAAATAATTATGTAAAAAGAGGAGGCAGCGCCAGATTTTTTAACGCAGGTGCCGAGGGGGTGCTAGATCATTGACAGGGGGAGCTGCGCACTTATAGCCTATATTGTGCTACTATTATTAAATGAGCAAAACTTCGATATTTAATATTCAATCATTTTAATTATCACAACTAAAGTTTTAATTTTACTAAATTGAATAAGAACAACATTCAGCATTCAATCAAATATATTTAAAGATGTATTATTTATAATGTTATTTCAACATAATATCTCGTTATTTCAACATATGTGAGTGTGCAACATAATCAGAGAGTAGCCTATTTCTTTTCGTTTGGAATAGTTTCGTTTAAATATTTAGTTGCAAGCTTTCTATATTTCTCATGTCTGAGGCATATTTCGGTTAATTTATGATGAGATTCGCTCAAGACGAGCGCCGGCGCCGGATGTCATGATTATGTCTGCTATATTTGCCATTTATTAAATCCAGCCGATTAAATTTAAAAAAAAATAAAAATAAGATAGAATTTATACAAAACGAAATTAATTTTAAAGAAAGGCTTTCTACAAAACACAGCGTAGGCTAATGAGTCAAAATCATGTATGAGCCACTTCATGTCTCCCGATATCATACTCATGCTGTTCACTTTTCATAATCAATATGGGGAAAAAAACATTATAATATTTGAACAAATATGAAACTAAATGCGCTTATTTAATGGCTACAACAACACGTATACAGTATTAGGCCTACAAACTCTCTATTTGTACAACTATTAGGCCTATACAACAGCAATAGAAACAGCTTTACAGTAAACTTCTTATATCGTATATTAATGACAGTTAAAGCAAGACTATGTAAACAAAAACACACAGCCACTGTACAAAATTGTGGCAATTATAGGATAACGGACACAGCAATGCATAATGTTCCATAAGATCATCATGTTTGTAGCATGATCCAGGGGATTAAAACGTACAAAATATATTTCAGGCCAAGTGGAGTTGGTAACTAATAATAGTAGTAAATGTGTAAAGTTGCATAAAATGGAAATATTCTATAATGCAAGAAAAAACTACCTCAAAAAACTGTTATCTGTGCTGTTGTCCAGTAACTCCCGTTGGAATATTCATCCCAAAATGGCGGCCGCGCTCCCGAAGCGCCACCTAGTGGCTGTTACCAGAAAAGCATCAGAGTTTCGCCTCTTGTGCTTCTTTGCTTTAAGCCAGCATCGCGATCCCCCCCCCCCCCATGTTTCCATGGTGACGCGTCATGCTTGGCACGTGATTCACCACAGCCAAAATAGACATGTAACGTTAGCGCTTTTATTTATAAATATTAACAAACCTGGTTACCATGTCATTAACTATCTTCTATTCTGATTCTCAAATGTGTGTAAGTGAGTTTGTTTTGTCGTTTAAAAAACAGTTTCTCCCGAAATACATGGCCGGTGAACTGGGAGAAGAATAGAGTTAACTTTATAGTTACTTACACTGTGTGTCTGATATGAATAAATTCCGTCGGCAAATATATTTGAATGGGTTGTTATGGCTGCTTCCATAGACACCATTGTGTATTTTACAAACTATAAATGTATTGTTTTGCTATAAGTTATATGCATTTAAATGTCTGAAACCTAAAATAAACATTATGTGGTTAAAAACACTGAATAGTTGTGATATAATATGACAAGCACTGAACGCGTCTGTCTCTGGCTCAGCGCCAGCCACAGCGCGAAAGCACAGTCTGGATCTGGCTGCTCTGTCACGTGTACATTGTACATCATGTACATTCGCTCCTAGTGGTCAGCTGCTGCAGACTCAGAGCGTGCCGAAATCAAAATTGCTGATGAGATGTAGAGGAAAATATCTCCGCGTTGTGCCTACGCCCCTTAGCTGTTCTAAATCCACTGTAAAACACGGCTTTGCGGGGCTTATTGCTTAAGTGAAAAATTAAAACGTTAGCCCCGACCCTCCTCCGATATCATCGTCCATCGCGATGTTTCACTGTACACATCGTCTGATGCCAAATTGGTAGACATCGCAAACCCTAGATTCAATGACCAATCCATACCTGTCTCATTCATGAATGACTCAGTCGTTCGAACGAATCGTTTGAACGAATGAATCAATGACTCGTTCATTAAGACGGTAGCCTGGCGACACCTAGTGACGGTTCAGTGTTATGTTTAAAAGTATCATTCTTTCCAACGATTTTTAATTGACTCATATTTAAAACAATCTCATAACATCTTTTAATGCATTGTTATTTTTCAATGTAAATGATGTAATTTGATCAGCCCTACCTAGGGTAACAGCCATATAGTATCTTATTATTCTAAATAATTGAATTTATTGATCAAATTTACAAATTAAAATGAAAGATGAAGCATACATTTAATAAGATTGGACTAGGGGTGCCTTGCAGATATTACAATTATGCACTTTTAAATATACCATTGCCACCCACCGTCAATTTGGTGTGTGTGTGTGTGTGTGTGGGTTGGTTTGTGTGGGTTGGTTTATGTGATCTATGAGGACACAAATTTGTATAATGACGTGTATTACACTGGTATTACAACTTATGGGTGGTTTATGAGGACATTTCAAAAGTCCTCATAAATCAAATGGCTTGAAAAACATAAAAAACAATGTTTTATTAAAAAAATTTAAATGCAGCATGTCTGTTATATGCCTTTATTAAAAAAACGTATTTAAAAAATACAAGGCTTAAGACATTTATTTTCTTTTTTAATGAAGGCCAAACCACACAGCAGTGAAATGGTTAATATAGCCCCACTCCCCCTCCCCCTTCCCACACTCACAGACACACACACACAGAGAGCAGGCACATAGCCCCACTCCCCCTCCCCCTCCCCACACTCACAGACACACACACACAGAGAGCAGGCACATAGCCCCACTCCCCCTCCCCCTTCCCACACTCACAGACACACACACAGACAGCAGTCACAGAGACGTAGGCTCAGAGAGAAATGACCATATTCAAACCAAAATATCTGACTTCCTCTTGGTTGTTACTAATGACTGTAAATTAGAAAGTTGTCTGGCTGGAGGAGAACTATATAAATACAGATTTTTGTAACTCTAGATGAAACTAACCCCCCCACTTTTGTCAAAAGGTGGCGCTACTGAGTCCCTGCACCACGCCCGTTTCTGAAACTATGCACATGTCACCTGGCTAATAAATGTGATCTGTCTGTCGAGTTTCATGCAATTTTAAGCAATTTCAGGCATGCTAAGAGTCTCAAAAGCATCCAAAAAGAATATTAAAGTTTGATGGATTGCCACAGCAACAGTTTCAAAGATATCAAGAATCCATTCACAGGTCTTCATCTGCCGTGTATTTACATTATACAAATGAAGTTTGAAGCAAATCGGGTAAAAATAAGAGGGTGATTTCAAAGCATTTTGAAAGTGACACACTTCCTGCTGCCAGTTGGTGGCGCTATAACTTTGACTCACAATAGTCACATCCATATGATCGGGCTCTTACAACGAACACACTGCTGAAGTTTCATCAAGATCAGTTAATGTATGCTGAAGTTATGACACACTTCCTGTTTCACGTTTCTCGCCATAATTTTGTTTCCTCGCCACGGCCAAACCGTTCGAGATATCAAAAATCCCCTCGCAAACTTTCATCCTCAATGTCTTGACTTCACGCTGACCGAGTTTCGTGCCGTGTGTTTGAATTCTCTAGGAGAAGTACTTCAAATTCCTTTGCGTGTGTTTTACCAACAACCCTAAATAGCCCACTTCCTGTTGGGCTGGGGTAAAAAGTAAGAGTGTGAAGTATATATGAAACGATGAGATCTACATGTGTACCGAGTTTCATATTATTACATGCAAGCGTGTTTGATTTATGGACCATGTTTTCGGACCCCGTTCCAGGGGGCGCTGTCGAGCCCCCCTGCCACGCCCGGGTACCATCTTCAGCCCGGCCCTGATGGCCGCAGGTTCTGACATGTGTGCAAAGTTTCAGGAGTTTTTGAGCATGTTAAGGCCTCCAAAAGTGTCCAAAAGGTAGTAAAATAATAATAATAATAATAATAATAATAATAATAATAATAATAATAAATAATCCTTAGGAAAACAATAGGGCCTTCGCCCTTTGGGCTTGGGCCCTAATAATAAATAATCCTTAGGAAAACAATAGGGCCTTCGCCCTTTGGGCTTGGGCCCTAATTACATGAAATCCATCCTGAAATCTCCTTTAAAACAAGATTTGATCAAGTGGTGTTCTCCAGATGTCTGATTGGTCATACCAGATTGGCGCATACATTTTTGCTTTAAGACGAAGACCCAACTTTATTTATGTTTTGCCAGACTCCCCTTTTTTTATTGCATATACATATGTAACTCTTGTATTTTTGCAATTCATATTTTGCCATGAAAAATGGCATTAAATGAAACTATACTGATACTGATACTCTAATGACTGCTAGTTGACGTAGTTGCAATGTTACTTATAGTCAGTGTAATGTCTAAACAAGTGGACTATTAAAATAAAGTGTTACCTCAAATGCTACATTACAATGCTGTCATGCCTAAATTCACTTGTAACAACTAAAAGGATTGATTTTAGTTTTAATTGAATTACATTTATTTAGGCAAAAAATGAAAATAAATTGTATATTCTGCCATTTATAGGTTATCAACCATAACATTAAAAAATAATTATCAGCTTATTCGGTATTGGCCAGAATTTTAATCAGTGCATTCATATAAAAAAAAAAACGTTTGGGTTTTAAATGTGTCACAATGTGACGTTCACAAAAGGAGAATCAGTTTCTCCATGACATGTTTGTTACATTGCCTGAATCTAATACAGCCAGCAGCCATATCACCCTGTAGCCCAAGACTGGTGGCCTACTGAAGCTAAGCAGGGGTGAGTCTGGTCAGTACATGGGCTGGATCCCAAATGGCACACTCCGGCCTTGTGGACCTCCTTCGAGTCCATGAGGGCACGCAAGAGTGTATTTCGGGACAGGCTTGATGACATCATGCCACCTAAAATCAAACAGCCATGAAAATCCTCCCCTCATTTATCTGATTGGGCGTTTGCAATGATTTCTGGGTAGGTAACTCGTGTGGAGGGTGCACATCAAGTCCGCATCGAGGGCACACAGGTGGCGCTCGTGAGCCCGTTTCTGAGCACTGAAATGCCGAATGGGACACTCTACGGACTTGTACACTTGGCGAGCATGCGCAATTTTTAAGACCACGAGGACGTGAGTCCACATGAAGTGTGCCATTTTTGATCCAGCCCTGGATGGGAGACCTCCTGGGAAAACTAGGTTCCTGCTCACCATGTCTGTGTTGGTCCTAATGCCCCAGTATAATGATGGGGACACTATACTGTCAAAGGCTATATAATAGGCTACATTCTCACTGTCAGTTTTTGGGATTGACAACTGCATTTACACAAGTGTGAGTCTCAAAATGTCCCGTTTTCACATCAACTTACAGTAGCATCTCAAATACTGTCAGTATGATCGTGC
Organism: Chrosomus eos; assembly: GCA_036326025.1. Lineage (NCBI taxonomy): Eukaryota > Metazoa > Chordata > Actinopteri > Cypriniformes > Leuciscidae > Chrosomus > Chrosomus eos. The sequence continues at coordinate 28,011,435 of CM070834.1, forward strand.
AATGGGAGTCAAGCCCGTTTTCTCTTATCAGTAAACCAAAGCGACAGTGACCAAAGTGATATCAAAGATGGTGACACCCATAAAACTAAAAGCCTCATCACTTTTGACATGACCATCCAATCGAGTCGCGAGTTCATCCGTCTAATCTTCATTATCCGACAGCAGCTTTTATATCGGAGCATTTGAGTCTTGTGTAAACTGGATCTAAAACCTTCAGATGACACACAGCTCATATCTCCATCATTATAAATTACTGAAACCAAACATGAAAACCCACAACACATGCATTTGTGCAGTCTTTCTAACACAGTGTGATGTTTGATAGAAATCCAGTTATCCACAAAGCACAGGTTTTCAGAGAATGATTTTGTGAGTCCTGAAATTTTATGGGTGTGAGTTCGGTTGTAGAATGCGGTTGCCACTAATATAAATAACTGAACTGTGTGTGAGCGTAACCATTTTAAGGACTTAAATACAGGACTGACAACCATATTCTGCTGTGAATGTGGCCATACTATATACTAAAATAAAAATGCAATTCAGTAATTAAATCTGTTGCCACTGTGTTTCTTCAGAGTTTACAGGAGGAGATGAGCCAAAACGACAAGGCGATGTTGAACATCAACCAGCGTTTGCAGCAGATCTTTGGAAAGGCCATCAGTATCGCCTACCCGGATCTAGAGAACCCGCCACTTTCGGTCTCACCCAACCAGCAGCCCAAGTTTGGCGATTATCAGTGTAACAGCGCCATGGCGATGTCTCAGGTCAGTTTCCTTTATATGATTTCCACATTTTCATTTTTTAATGAACTGTTCTGGTGCTCCCCTTTATGTCGTTCCTTTTTGTGGAAAGAAAAAGTTTTGAAGAATATTGATGTGACTTGTTTCTTTTGTCCAGTTGTATGGAATTATATTTGTAAATGTATGTTTTAAGATGATGAAAGCTAAAGGACAAAAGGTCAGCCCCAGAGAGATAGCAGAGAAGATTATCCAGAACATTCCCAACAATGAGTTAATTGAGAGAACTGAAATCGCAGGACCAGGTTTGTTTAGAACATCATTATCACCAAGATCTTTTTTCCTCCATCATTTTAAAGATTTATTGTAAATAATCAAATAAATGTTGCATTGTAGGTTTTATCAACATTCATCTTAAGAGAATGTTTGTCTCTAAACTTCTCTCAAACCTGCTTGTGAATGGAGTTCAGCCTCCACCACTGGTGAAGAAAAAGAAGGTAGGAGTTTCACTGTAGTGATGAAATGCATCACAATAAAGCAGTGTGTTATCAAGTGGTCTTTACCCGTATTGCTGTTTTTCAGGTTATTGTGGACTTCTCCTCACCTAACATTGCCAAAGAGATGCATGTCGGTCACCTGCGCTCCACCATCATTGGAGACAGCATGTGTCGACTCTTTGAGTTCCTGGGTTATGATGTGCTAAGGTTGGTGTGTGCCAAGTTGTGAAGCTCAACTGTGAGCTTTCATAAAATGTAAATTTCTGTTGTAGAGGTCGATCGATTGATCGGAGCCGATAACTGATTGCTGGAAAAATTGGCACACCCGGTGCGTTTTTCATTTTTTTTTGCTGTCGGGAGAAATTGTGTGGAAATCGTTGATGCTCATATAGTCGCGGCTCGCATTGTGTGAGGAATTGTGAGACGAGCACGAGCATATTACGAGCACCGATTATTTTCAAACATGTTTCAAGAATTCGGGGAGTTGCCCCGAATTTCTTTTTTTTTTTACCTTTGTATAGGCTGTCCACCATTGCCAAATCTTACACAACCATGTCGCATAGGCTAGATCTATGAATGTTATTATAGCCCAGTGGCTGCAACCAGGGCCGGATTTACCTCATATTGTGACATATGACCAATTTTTCTTTTTACATTTTTAATAATAAACACAGTGATGTGAATTTTGATATTGTGGCTTTTTATGTGATCATATTAAGAGTGAGGAGTCGCATGCCGATTTGGGCGGGGTCTGAGCCGGTCGGCCATGATGGAAGGAGACGATATCGGTTGCCAGGGGCAACGCCTTCAGAACTTCACAGAGGCACGACTAAACATTCCAGAGCTCTTTAATTTTCACGCATTTATTATTTTCGCGCATTTATTATTTCGGCGGGACAGAGACGGATCTACTAATACGAGAAGGAAAAGGAAGAAAGTAAAGCAATGCAAAAAGATAAGGCGAAAGAAAGGGGACCTTACAGGAAGGAACAAGCTCACACCAAGCGCAAAAAAGCGGTATTTGGAGAAGCAGCATAAAGATATTTGTTCTTTTGCACTAATATAACAGTATTATTATTTTATTATTATTACTTATGTTGTCCATGAAACATATGTTGTCCAAAAATATATATATATATTCAGTTCTCAATAAATATTGTTAAGCCATATCAAGTTGTTTCAAGCATTTATTTCAAAGAAATAAAAAAGTAATGAACAAGCCACTCAAACAACACTTTTGCACATGTTCGTTAAGGCACAGCAAACAGTGACAATCTTATCAAAGGCATCAGCCAACCAAGCAATCCGGCGTCTCCTCGTCAGGTCAGAGACTTGCTCTCCCTGATGCTGTGTCCATTTCGGTAACCTAAAAAACTGTATTCCATTGTTCCTATGTTTTCCATATGTATCGTGTGAGGTACTGGAGCAGTTTTTAACGCAGCAGTGACTTCCAGGCATGGTAAAACAGTGTGGAATTGCGAGAATCTCCTCTACTACCGAGTTAACAACACACGTAAACAATCATGTTTTGCCGCCGGAATCCTGCCAACATGGCGGAGAGGGGAGGGGCTCTGTACCATGACGACAACACCTCACTCTCAGTACTTGCTTGTGTAATTATATATATTAACACTTTACAAAAATCAAGGTCAAATGAAGTTAGGAATTTTTTTGTTCAGTCAATGTCGTGTTTTTCGTCATTAGAGTGGCCGCATCTAACGCAGTCAGTCCACCACGTCACGTTTTCACTCGTAACACGAGAATGAACCTCATTGGTTCTCGCAGAAGCTCAAACGTGCTGCGTAACGCATGAGAATGAATTGGCCAGCAGTAATCTGTGTGTTCATTAGTGTTTGAGTGCATCTCTTTAATCCTTTCGTCCTTTATCTCTATCTGTCAGGTTGAACCATGTTGGAGACTGGGGGACACAGTTTGGGATGCTCATTGCTCATTTGAAAGACAAGTTCCCAAATTATCTCAGTGTTTCCCCGCCTATTGGTGACCTTCAGTCTTTCTACAAAGTGAGTACTTTATTGTACTTAATAGATAGTAAATGACAGAAATATAACATTGTGTAAATCAAACCATTAAAAGCATTTATTGTATGTAGTTAGTTACCCATTAATTATTGGTTATTTCTGCTTATTTATCCTTTAAATGTTTCTCAATACAAATGCCCTTAATATATGTTCAGTAATTATGTAAAAGCTTAACTACTGCATTAATAAAGCTAATATGCCATTTTACTAAATGTTGAGTAAATCATGAACTAGCAGTGTGTTAATGCTTAACTACTGCATAGTTTGGACCCTTAAAATAAAGTTTAATCAAAAACTCCTATCCTTTTCCTTCTATACTGCTCTGTCATAAAAATAGTCCAAATTCTCAAGAAAATAATGCACACAAACTGCAAGAATCAGCTTTTTCTGCGGTCTGTCCGAACACTTTGTGCTTTTCATTTGTTGTGTTGCATTTGATGCTTTTCTTATTGCTTACACAGAGCCATTTTGCTTACCCAACAGAATGTTTGGTTGCTAAACTGCTGTGTTACACAGTTGAGAGAGAAAATGAAAATGAAGTTTGCAACCTTTACCCTCTTTTATATAGTTTTTTTTTTTACATGGGACACTATACTGATTGAGTTATGCTTTAACTTAGATCTGTGGTTGTATTGTTTGCATTTGTCCCCAATTATTTTTTTTATGGTACCCTGTAATATAGTCTTTTTACTGGAGGCTTTGAAGGAATCTCGGTCTCACTAAGAGCTTTCATCTGTTCAGCTGAATGTTTTACTTTTCAAATCTGTTTAACTGGTTTCTTCTCTCATCTCTACCAGGAGTCTAAGAAGAGGTTTGATGAGGATGAAGAGTTTAAGAAGAGGGCCTACCAGTGTGTGGTTAAACTCCAGAGCAAAGAGACAGACTTCATCAAAGCCTGGAACCTGATCTGTGACGTTTCCCGGAACGGTACGTGCGCGGCACACTAAGAATGTCATTCTCACTTTATCAAGTATTAAATAGACTAAAGCCTTGCCACATTAATGCTAGTACAAACCTCCACAGACAGCATGTGCCCTCTAGAGGCATTTACAGTCGTCATGCTCTGCGTTACATTATTCTCTGAAACAACAGCCCGCAGTGTGGAGAGAATATCAGCTGAACCAGCGAGTAGTTCGCCCTACTTTATTTATCTAAGGATAATGTGAGTCGTTAACTGGTAAAGGAAGCAGACAAAATATCAAAGATGCAAACAACTACACAACCTTTAACTTTTTATTTAGTAAGAATTTCATATTTCTATTCAGCAAAGATGTATTGTTCAAAAGTGACATTAAAGACGTTTATTATGTTTTAAAAGATTTCAAATAAATGCTATTCTTTTTATTTTACTTTTAATAATGGAATCTTGAACAAAAAGTATTGCAGTTTCCACAGAAATATGAACCTTTTCGACAAATAGAATAATCAGAAATGTTTTTTGAGCAGCAAATCAGCGTATTAGAACGATTTCTATGTGACACTAAAGACAGGAGCAATTCATATTTGCCTTCACAGGAATAAAATACATTCGAAAATATATTAAAATTGATAATAGATAGTTTAAATTGTAATAATATTTCACAATATGGCATTGTACTGTATTTTTGTTCAATTAAATTATGCCGTGGTTAGACTTATGCAGTCTTATATTTTAGGTTTTATATTTATATGCAATACATTTTTATTTATTGCATTCACAATTTAAAACTATATTCATAAATTAAAAACGATTATATTCATAATATATTATTTTTTTTATTTTACATTTGCTGAAAATGCATTATGAAAATTTGCATTTATTTTTATGTTTTAAAAGTGCTGTACAAGATTTTTAATGGATAAAAACATCATTTCCTTCTCAAAGTGGCATGCGAACTGCAGCATCTACAGATTGGAGAATTCCTCCAATGGGATTGAAGCCTAAAAGTGCACATTAACCAAATTTAGGATGCCACGCGAGACCGAACAATGACGTCACTTTTGACATCACCAGGGTTTAGACTCTCTTAAGTAATATTTGGTAACACTAGAACAATGGTCCATCATTAATAGGTAACTATGCATGCACAACATCAACACTTTAGCTACTACTATTAACTAATATGGAAACTAGCTTAACTAAGTAATATCACATTTAGGACTGAGAGAGTTCCTTATTATGTAATCAATAATTACTGAATGAGAATGGCTTCATTAAGAACTAATAATGAACTATGACAAATTTTAAGAATTACCAATTAATTACAATTGTGTCTGAGGCAATCAATCATCTTTTTTTTACTCTGAACCATTATTTTATCGGATCACTAATAGTTCCTGCAGTGACTAGGCAACACTTGAGTAATTCTGATGCATTTCATGACTGTATTCAGAGTAACAAAGATGATTAATTACGTCTCTGACAATATAATTGATAAGGGTAACGCTGCTGATCCACTTGTCGCGTGGTGTCAATTTTCAAAATGAAGCGCCGCCTTCGCGGAATGCTTTGCGTGCACGACAAAGTCGCGTGTCGTCACCCATAGGAATAAAGCGGAGCGCGGCGCGACAGAAGTAACACTTTAGTTTAGGTTTTATTTCTCACTATTAACTAGTTGCTTATCAGCATTCATATTTCTAGGATTTATTGGCTGTACTTATAAAGCACATATCAATGCCTTATTCTGCATGACCATATTTTACATCCCTTAATCCACTCAATAGCTAAACGTAACAACCGTCTTTGTTATAATAAACAGTAATTAGGAGTTTATTGGGGCAAAAGTCGTAGTTTATAGTTAGTTAATGAGAATTGGACCCTAATCTAAAGTGTGACCTTAATAATTAATAATTCTTTATAATTTGTCAAGGTTAGTTATTAGTTCTTAATGAGGCTAATTTCATTCAGTAATATTTGAAGACCTAATAAGGAACAATCTCAGTCTTAAATGTGATATTAGTTAATCTTGTTTCCATAATAGTAGTAACTAAAGTGTTAATGTAGTGCTACTCATTTGTCCTGCATTCCCTAATAATGACGGACCATTATTCTGAAGTGTTACCTAATATTTTATAAGGACAGTAGAGGTCAGTATATAACTGCATAAGCGTGGACTCAGTGTCTATATAGTTTATACCAGTAACTAGAAAAAAAATACTGCCGAAAATGAAAGTCATCATTTACTCGCAACACTTCCAGACAGGATTATGTGTTTTTCTAAAGTAGTGAAGCTTCTGTTCCAAATATTGTAATTAATTTAAGAGCTTTCATGTCTGAAATGTTATCATTTTTAGACGCTTTATCTGTCATTTTGATTTAATTCTATAATACGTCCGACATTCATAAGCTGAGACATTACTCACACAATTTCTATATTCATTGCAGAGGAAAAGCGTTTGTTAAAACAAGTTGGAGAGTTTAAACCCTGAAGGACACCGATGCCCTTCACCAGCACCCGGCTCTAGACTCTGATGTGACAGCATCTACCTTTACCCTTTAATCAAACCTCGTTCCCCCACCGAGGCTTGCGTAATGAAGGTCAATTAGTGTGTGTTTTTTCTGCTGATGCTGTCCAATCAGGCTTTGCTAAACCAGGAGGGGTGCTGCTTTTGATTTCCCTGTGGTGTGACTGTTGTAATTAAACCGTCTTGTCCCTTCCGCTTCTGTCCGCTTTGCTGATGCAGAGTTTCAAAAGATTTACGACTGCCTGGAAATTCGCATACAAGAGAGAGGGAGTCCTTCTACCAGGACATGATGACAGCCGTGGTGAAAGAGTTTGAGGAAAAAGGTACTGTTCTTTGACTCTTTCTTAGTCACTAATAGTAAACTTGATGTAAAAATATTTTGTTTGCTTGCTTTGAGAACAGATATCTATTGACATTTGAATAAATATTAATATGTTGCTTTATTTTCTGTGTTTTTGTGTTTCTAATTGAAGCAGGAAGTGTGGGTGGGACATATCAAAGGGTTAAAAGTTTATTTTGGGAACTTTTAGGGATACAGCATGATACTGATGGGCGAAAGCTAACACGCATGGATCTGGAGCCACAAAACTCCTATTTTGAATAGGAATAATTCCTCAAATATTTTGTTGTTCAGAAAAACAGGCAGTCCAGATTGCAATTCTGTTTTGTGCTGCTAGTGGTACCAAAGTAATGGACTTCACTTTTAAGATGGGATAAAATAAAGTTTGTGTTTTTTTTTTTTACTATTTTAATTATTTAATAATTTTAGTTATAAAATATTTTTGTTTGTTTCAAGTTTATTAATATGTATAATATTTTATTTGTATCTTGTTTTATTTATTATTTTTTAGTTGATTAACATTTATTTCTATCATTTTTATTTTATTTAAAAAAATCTTTTTTGTTTATTACTTTTAAATGTATTACTTTTTTATTTTTATCAGTTCGGTTTATTTTTTTATTTAATATTTATTTCCATTTTATTTAGGTAGTTTTTTTTGTTTATTTATTATTTTTAATTGCTTAATATTTGTTTGAGTGTTTGTTCTGAAGAATAATTGACAATTGAACAGTCCCAGTCATCCTTGCGAAGATTTACATTGACATCATGATTTTAGGATTGAATATAACATTGTACAGGCAAGTTTTTTTGCACTGGTGTCGTTCTTCCAAAACAGTGTTTAATGTTTACTCTGGTGAAGTGCAACCGTAAGTACAATACTGTAAAAACTACTTTGTTTTTTACCAACCTTGTAAACCACAGAGTCTTTTCTGTGCCAATCGACAAAAATTGATTGACCCAGAACATCCATTTAAAAAAAGCATTGCACGTGTATCTGCACATGTCCAGTGGGGGGCAGTGTTGTTCCAATTGATTTGTAGACTCTAGCTTTACTATACATCCAATTTCACATTCCCCACTGATGCTCTTCTCTCTCATCAGGGCTGGTGGAGTTGGACGAGGGCAGGAAGATAGTTTTTGCTCCGGGCCAGTCTATTCCCCTGACGGTTGTCAAATCGGACGGAGGCTATACTTACGATACCTCCGATCTGGCTGCCATCAAAAATCGTCTGTTTGACGAGAAGGCTGACATCATCATCTACGTGACTGACAGCGGCCAGGTGTGTGGGTGTATGGGTTTGTGATGGAGAAATCTTGAACGGCACAAACCTTCCCAAAGTTATCTGATACGCATGAGGACACATGCAGCAGATGTCGAGGGCGCCGGGCGAGACACAGAATTCAAATTTCTGTGTGTTTATAGATGTGTGCAATAGACTCCTCTCCTATTCAAATATTAATGCGGCATAGGTCAGGAACGCGGTCTGCTCGCATCTCTATCAACGCTGCTAGTTTACAATTCTGCTTTGTTTAGATAAGAAATATGATTTAGGATTTATTAGGAGGGTCTGTAGAACTTTTTGTTTATTTGGTGTAATATTTGTATTGATGGTCATCTAACTAAATGTTCTCTGTATTTTTTTTACGATGTACGGCAGGCAATGCACTTCCAGGTGGTCTTTGCTGCTGCTCAGTTGATAGGCTGGTATGATCCCAAGGTCACACGGGTCGAACATGCAGGTTTTGGCGTGGTGCTCGGGGAGGACAAGTAAGTGTATTGATTCAGTATGGAAGTCACCTGTTGTCCGCATCATGCTTTCACCAGGATGACCCATAGTGCTGCAACAACTAGTAATCAATAAAATTCATAATAAAGGATAAGGAAAATAATCAACAAAGTTCATTATTGATTAGCTGAGTCTTTGTGCGTGACTACAACGGACCTGTGGTTTAAATGCATTTCTATGAAAAACAAAACATTTACCCAAACTACGGTTCAAAAGATTTATTTTCTATTACGTTCTAATTCTTTTCTTCAGCAAGGTTGCATTAAATTTTTCAAAAGTGACAGTAAAAACTTTTTGAATGTTACAAAAGGTTTTTGTTTTAAATAAACACAGTATTCAGAAATATTTAGAAATGTTTAGCAGCATATTAGAATGATTTCTGAAGGATCATGTGACACTGAAGACTGGAGTAACGATGCTGAATATTCTGCTGTGCTATCACAGTAATAAATTATATTTAAAAACAGATTCAGATTGAAAAACGTTATTTTAAATTGTAATATTATTTCTCAATATTACAGGTTTTATTTTATATGTGATCAAACAAATGCAGACTTTTTTCAAAGACATTAAAAATCTTATCGAACCTTAACTTTTGAATATATTCTTATAATGCAAGCATTTCTATTTTGCAAAATGTGTAATGTCACTGTCAATGCGACACTTTGAATACTTAGTTACATGGAGCGCAGCATTAATGGGATGAATTTTTGATTAAATCAATATTTGCTGTTCAGCATCAGATTTGATGAAATGCAAAAAATAGTATTTGTTATATGAACGATAACTGGATTATGGCAAGCTTAATGAAAAATAACACTTCGGTGTTCAGAGGAGATAATGTGAATGCTAGCATTGGTGTTTATCTGCTGAACGGTCTTTACTTTATTTGGTCATTTTTACATTTTAAACCGTAGCATTGTTTGAAGGAGAAAGCTTTGCAAAGGTACCTAATAAAATATTGAATGTACGATTTATCAAAGAAATAATTGACCGATTAATCAGTTGTCATTTAGTAATCAGCTAGTGGCTCATTTAGCACTAGTTTTTAGCTGTGATAGAAATATTGTATTGAATTATGTATTTGAAGAGCACTGATTCCACATTTCCATGAGTCTTTTTTTAATAAACATGGAATTTCCATCCCAGGAAAAAGTTTAAGACTCGTTCAGGGGACACGGTGCGATTAATGGACCTTCTGGATGAGGGTCTGAAAAGATCCATGGACAAACTGAAGGAGAAGGAGAGAGATAAGGTGAGCGCCTAAAAACTAGCACCTTCTTATGCTTCTCACCCTGAAAGCTTCCATCCAACTCCTTTTGTGTACCTGAGTGCTTCAGCTCGATTCAGAAGAGATCAATGGATCTCAAATGAGGCCAGATGTGCTAATGACAATTACTGCCTATATATTTCTCAACTCCTTTGTGCTCAGAAATGAAGAACATCCTAATGCCTCACTCACTTGATTGATATCTCGCAAATGAGTGAGCTTTTGACAGTAAAGGAGTTTGAAAAAAAGACAATTATATTGTTTCAGACGCAAGCAAGCAAAGTAAATGTCCTCGTATAACCCTACTAGGAAACGTTACATGCAAACACACAATTAAAACGTTTTTTTTTGTGTGTGTAGATTTTAGTATTTTATAGATGTACCAAGTATAAAAAAGACTTACTTTCCCTAAAGTGAATCTGACTTTTGCCAAGTGCCTTATTTGTCAGGAATATTGAAAGTAGCATATGCTGAATTAAATAAGGGAAAAAAGTTAGCAGGCGTGTAATCGTGCAATGATCCTGTGAGCATAATCAGTGATGTAGGACAGAGCCAATATTTGACCCGATCTACTCGCATGAAGCTATTTGTTCATTTATTTAAAGCACTCTGAACACTAGGGGTGGAAGATAAATTTGTTTCTGATGCATCGCGATTCTGAAAACTATTGGTACTATTTGTCGTATTTGTGCTTTAGGAACAGCTGTAGTCTTGCAATTCCACACACATACACAAACGCAAAAACCCTCAAGCATCCATAAAATAGTCTTCCATAAAGTTCGAAAAGGTTGAAGCGAATTACAAGGGAAAACGCGCGCTTTGTTGCATCAAATATATGCTTTGTGAGAAACGTGAGTTTTGCTCATTGTTACTCTTACAATGTGTGTTCTTGCCCTCCGGCATTCCAGTGTTTTCCGTTTCCAAATGCTCTACGAAGGCACCATTTATGCCGTTTGAAAAGCAGTAAGCTTATTTCAATACACAAAACTCACTTACTGACAGACTTTCTTAAGCTCACGTGCGCTTCGTGAAGAGTAACTGTGTGCAACTCCAAGTACTTAAATGCACTTGCATCTCAAAATGCTTTAATGACGATTAATTCCTGTAAACACAAACAAGTTATGTTTTAAAGGATTAAACAGACAGGATATTGATCTATTAAATCTGCCACTGTATATGATGTCTTAAGTAATAGTCAAACTGCTCTTGACTAGAAGGCTTTCAGAAACTTAAAATCCCCCTGTAGTCAGTCCCCTAAAAACTCATCTTTGATCACCAAAATTTCTTCCTGTGAAAAAAAAAAAATGTCTTCATGCCTTTAAATAGCCTAGTATTTATTTAGTATATGCGTATTCATGAATATGCAAATTAGCCCCGTCTCCACTCACTCACACCAGCTCAGAATACCTGAAATACTGGAAATACTTCAGCCATATGTTTAAACCAGAAACTGATTCAGAAGAAGTGAATTATACAGACTCGTCTACATGTCAATATATCAGAATGGTAACGCGTTTTATGTATTGCTATCTACAATGTCGGACACATTACAGTAATTAATATGATTAGCTGTTTGCTTGAGTACATTATCAACTAGTAATGTGTTAACGGCTAATAATGTGTTGCTAATTTTACACAAACCATGTTCCCGTTTGCTGCCGTTTAAAAATCAACATCCTTAGAAATGCTTTGAATAAAAAAATTCCAGTGGAGAAAGGCATATTGTTCATCATAACATTGTAATATACATCATATTTTTCTGTTGATATGAAAAATCAGGTACATTTAGCAATATAACAGGTGAAATATGATGTATATTACGATGTTATATTGCTAAATGTACCTGATTTTTCATATCAACAGAAAAATATACCTCTCTTCTCTTCTTATTGCACCCGAAAACACAGAAAAAGATTATCAATAGGGGTGTAACGAGACGCTTATTTTAGAAACGAGACGAGACACGAGATTGGGTTCACGAGAACGAGACGAGACGAGATTTTTGCACAATTTTTCAGAAATCCTCAATGAAAAAATTCATGACTGGAAAAATAGTATGCAGGTGCATTTTGCAATGTTTAACTAATAATCTTATAAAGTAGACCTGAAATGACATGCATTATGAGTATGAATTATCAAATGCATTGAAAGAAAACAATATACAAGCACTGTAAAAGGTTTTTATTGACTGGCTTTTCTCCTGCATGATTTCACATTAGTCTCTTCAGACCTTACTGTACATTTAAGAGCTTTCAGAACTTCTGATTGAGGCTGTGTGTGACATCCTAACTGAACTCTAGAAGTCTTATTAAGTGCAAACAATAAGTGCAAGTGCAACCATAATCAAAGTTAGCACACAGACTCTTTGTAATTGTTTTGAAATTGCTGTTTTATTTTGCACCGGCAGTTATAGGGTTAATGCGGTGAGTTCGGGAAAGGCCGGTAGAGAAACCGAGGCTGTTTGTTTGTCTCCACAGTTGTTCTTGCGTTCCGATTATTAGTTCAGAAACGGAGCCTCTTGTCTGTTGTCTTTAAGACATTACAGTACTCTCTCAATATTCGAAGTGCAAACTGACACCATAGCCGCAAATAAACAGTCCAGAGATGGGTATCGGGAGACGGACTATTGTATGTATGCGGCCTAATATGTGCGCAATCCACATCAGAGAGCTTGTGTTTTACTTTCACTATCGTGATCGCGCATACTCTGTGTATAGCAGCGGTGCTGAGCGTGCATTCTACAAGTGCCTCACGCGATCAGTGAATTCGTGCTGCACTGATTGCAACGGCAACTCGAGCTGGAGCAGAGCAGACTTTTACATTATTTTATAATGATTTTTAAAATAAAAACCGCAAAACGACAGTTTAGGAGAATGTGAGTGTAGCAGTGGAATATTCTATGATAATCTCACCCTCACGCTCAGTCATGGCGATATCGCGATCGCGAGACAGCTTTTTACTCGACGAGAAATCTCGTCATGTTTTAGTCTCGCGAGATCTCGTGGCACGAGATCTCGTTACACACCCTAATTATCAATAAATTATTAAAATGTTTACACACTCATAATCATTACTTTTGCCAGTGCGCCGTGGCAAGCTTTATGTGTGCTTTTGAGCGCTGATTAGGCTATGTATTACTGGCAATTAAAGGATCATTATTATGATTTGGTTTATAAATATAAACGCGTGATTAGTCGACTAATCGCTTAACTAAACGACTACTAGTCGACTAGAAAAATCTTTAGTCTAGGGCAGCCCTAGAACGTAGGTCCATTTATCCTCATTGCCTATTCGGCACATACTGGGTAACTTGTTTTTCTGAAGGTGGCAAAAGGTCTTGGCTGCTTCAACCTCACGGGGGGTCATCAACATTTTCAAAGCGTGTGTGTTGCAGGTGCTGACCCCGGAGGAGCTGGTAAAGGCTCAGCGTGCCGTGGCCTTTGGCTGCATTAAATATGCAGACCTTTCGCACAACCGCATCAATGACTACGTCTTTTCCTTCGACAAGATGCTGGATGACAGGGGCAACACCGCAGCCTACCTCCTCTACGCCTTCACACGCATCAGGTAAGCACTCCATGTGATGCATATCTTTAACCGCATCAAATGAGACCCGCTCATTTGCATCATTGTGGTACTCAACTTTTTTTTTTGTTCACTTGGTTTTTAAGTATTTTCAAGGGGACCTATTATGCCCTTTTTCAAAGTCTTAGTTTTGTTTTTTGGGTCTATTAGAATGGATTTCCATGCTTGAATGTTCAGAAAATATTGTGTTTCACATATTTGACATTAGTGCAGCACCGCTTTTCCCAAGTCTGTATGTCTGTCCCCTTAACATAGCCACGAGTTTCAACACTACTAGCTCAACCAGGCCTTGTCCCTTTACAATGGAGGCGTTTCAGGGAGTTCAGAAACAGTGCGCACCGATAAAAAGAATTGCTCGCTTTGCTGTGACTTTGTGCTTTGTAACTTTGCAGACCATGCTAAAACGGCGGTCACCGTGATTTTGCCAAGTAAGACATGGTCCTGGATCAACATTCCTGTCCCAAAATGTAGTCCTTACCCAATTTCTACTCCTAAACCTTACCCTACCCATAACTTTTCCCTAAAATCAGAGGGTAATGAAAGGTGAATAACACTGATGTTTAAGTACTTCATCCTAGTTCTAAGCCTAAACATGACATAAACTGTAAACTTGTCCCTCAAATCCGATTGGTTGATTGGAAAGTTGATCCAGGATCAACAAAGATGTTGATCCTGGATCATGTGGTACTTGGTGAAATCACGTTCACCCTAAAACGGCGTCGTTACACACTTAAGACTGAAGATAATAGGACCCCTTTAAATATACAATTCATACTTCTATTTCTACTATGATGAGTGTGTTTTCTGTTCAAATTAATTTTATAAATGTATTTATGTATTTTTTGGTGGTTAAAAATAAAACAATGTCACGGTGATAAGATAAATTGAAGTCCTGAGATCTTAATGAAAGCCTCATAGTAAAGAATTTTTGACAGACTTGCTTATTAATAATTATAATGTTGTCAGTCATGTGGTGCGACCATCATCTAAATGTAGAAAAAACCCCCACAAGACTCTCTTCTCTTGAATCTCTTAAAATATCACATCAAAACTCGTTTTCATGACAGAATCAGAAAGCTTTGTTTATTAGGAATTTGTTTATTTGTTTTGGTGATAGAAAAGGCTTCCAGTACACACACACACACACACACACACACACACACACACACACACACACACACACACACACAACACACACACACACACACACACACACACACACACACACACACACACACACACTATTAAACAAAAATAGACAAATTTGTATGTACAGGATATTGTCAAATAAATGTAAGTGGTAATACACATAGTTATCATTGTACAGTGGCGAGAACATTTAAAGCAACACCATGAATCTTTTCCTCTTCGGTCGCCCTACTGGTTGGAAATGAAATTGTCCATTGCCGCTGTCGTAAATAATTTAGCCTCCCGTCGCACGCACACTCGCTGTTTACCCAGCACCGGCTTTAGAATGAACGATGTCCACAGACAAGGTAGAGTATGTTACATGATTTCATGAAAGGATGATTTATTGCGACATCAGAAACGAAGAAAAACTAAATAATGACTATTGTAGCGCTTGACGTAAAGCAGTCGAATTTTGTAGTTCTTTTTGTGGTCGGGTTACTACCCGAAACCCGAAGTTACATAGTGCCAGTAAAAGCGATACAGACCCCGTCAGGCTATGACAGAAGTAGGGCTGGGCGATATGGCCTAAAAAAAAAATCCCCGATTTTTTGACAAAAAATCCGATTTACGATTTAAATCGATTTTTTTCTCTCCCTACTTAAAATCAATCCTCAGATGACAAAGAAATTGTTCAAAACAAGTTTTTACTTTATTTTGTTTTGATATTCCCTTCTGGGATATTATCTGGATTAAAGTGCAATCAGAAACAACAACCCAAAAAGACCAGAGGGTCCTGTCATTGTAAATAGCCTAGTGTAAATGTAGCATAACATAAAATGGGTGGATTGGGGGGGATGTGTAAAGAAAAAAAAACTTGCATCACAAGAAGTTTATTGTGATTGTCAAATTATTTGGTAACTAAACATCATTTTATCAAGTTTATTAACTATGTAAACACAATGTTTACATGCATAAAGACTGGTATGCTACTGTTTTTATTATTGCTTAACACAAATTTCACAATTACAATTCAATTCATGTGATTTTGATTCTGATATTGATTCAATATCAATTCCTTTGGATAAATATTAGGTACAGTAGATATGTTAATGTGTTATGTTAATTGTTCTCCAAAAATAAATCACCTAATGCTGTAAACATAGAGAGCCCTGTCAGCTGGTATTATTAAAGGTTAAAACTAACTCAAATTAAACATAATGCGTTTTTTATAATAACAAACTACGTTATAATATTTTAATGATATAGGTAAAATATAATAAATGTGTAATATAGTTATCATATTTAGCCAAATACTCCTCTCTATAGCAATTATTTTAAGTCCAGCTAACATGCGTGCTATGGGTCATTAAAAGGCATCCTGAGGTAAATGTAACGTTACGTGACACATGTTGTTCTCCAGCTGTTTTATGGACATCTTTCCGCGGTTGAAAAACACTGATCGATTGATTTTATTAGCTACATTTGGGTAAGTTAGTAGTGAAGAGTAACAGATGATCGG
Organism: Chrosomus eos; assembly: GCA_036326025.1. Classification (NCBI taxonomy): domain Eukaryota; kingdom Metazoa; phylum Chordata; class Actinopteri; order Cypriniformes; family Leuciscidae; genus Chrosomus; species Chrosomus eos. The sequence continues at coordinate 28,027,787 of CM070834.1, forward strand.
TTCATGTGCAGCTTGAACTGAGATCTGTCAGCGATCTTTCACGTCACATTTACAAGCGCCAAAACGGTATTTATTGTTGGAATTTCGTAATAAAATTAACAGAATCTGAGAGCCGAGAATCTGTTTCATCATATCAACAGTAACCTGCTCTGTCTTGTATGTCGGTGTCAGTGTCCTCTTTGCTTCGCGATGTTTCTCTGCGTGAGGAAATGGATGTGTGTGTGAGAGCGTGTAAAAAGTGACAATTGCGTGTGTCTCAGTGAACTCGTGAGAGTTGGCGGCCCTGCCGATTCAGTTTGTAAATGTTTTCGGCGGGTGTGCTTCATTTGCCATGTTGTTTGTGTATCTCTATCATGGCAAGCGCTGAGCGCGGTCGGAACTACGGGAGCCCATATGGGCGCGTCGGCGGTTGTTAAAGAGAAAACCGATTTTCATTAAAAAAAAACGGCGTAAACTCGCGTAAACTACACATTCGAGTTAATCGATAAAATCGATTTATCGCCCAGCCCTAGACAGAAGTGCCTTTCACCCTGTTATGACCTCATGAACCACTGATAAGATTTTGGAAACATTATTTTAAGGTAAAAAATGTTACATAGTGTTGCTTTAACTGTTCATGATGTAGATTGCCTGGGGGAAGAAACTTAACTTGGGTCTGGCTGTTCTGGTGCTCGTCGCTCTGTAGCGCCGGCCGGAGGGGTGTGAGGGATCCAGAGGGATTTTCTGAGCCCTTTTCCTCACCCATGGATGTATTGAGTTATTGTAGGGTGGGCAGGGGAGCACCAGTAATCCTCTCCGCAGTCCGAAACCATCCTCTGTAGTCTTCTGATGTCTGAGCCTCTCCAGGTCCTGAGAGATGGTGAAGCCTTGGAACCTGAATGACTTCATAAAGTCACTAAAGTCCACAATCATCTCCACTGTTTTGAGCCAAGTTATTTTTTTTCTAGTTGACTAACAAGCTATGGACATTAAATGGCTTTCTTATGTCCTGTATTGTCTTCTACAGTATTGAGCCATCTTCGCCTGCTTCAGGTGAGGCCTTCTGGGCTTTGATATACCCCTTCTGGGACATCTTTACGTGGCTCTGTGCTGGAAACATTGGCCTGAATGATTCCCACATGGATGTAAGGGAAGAGATCACCAACACTGTTAAATGGTCCTTCATGTTCATTCTCAACGGTTGTTGGTTATTTGTTCTCCTGGCAGTTTTAACCGTGCTGCTGTGTGGAAATGGTGTGTGTGTGTGGGAATCGGGGGCCTTGTGCACATGAAAGAATACATGCATCTGCAGCACACTGGAGCGTAGGGTACCACAATCATGGCTCTTGTGCATTTGGAGAGCTTTTTCCTGTCTTTAATTGGCTGTTCAAAACAATTGGTAACAGAAAATCATATTTGGGAGAAGTGAAGGTAGAAATCGGAGCCAATGACAGGAGAAGGAGCCAAAAAAATAATAATTGGCCATGGCAGCAGTTGATGGGGATTTCAGTGTTTTGTTTCTCAGAATGCATCCAATATAACCCGATCCTCTATTTCTCTGGCAGAAAGGCCTTTTAGACACTTAGTCATGGTGATTCTTTCTTGTAACATGTTTTCTTATTTATGTGAGCTGTTTCTACAGTTAAATGTCACTTCTTTTTTTTCTTTTGTGCATGTTTAACTTTTGTTTGGCCATTTGCCTTGATGTCATCCTGTGTTGATCTCAATAGTTGACCATTTAAAAGAATAGCTTGTTTGAATATTAAAAGGATGGCATCGTTGTTCTTCAAAACCCATGAGTTTTTTCTATGGAACTCAAAAGAAGTGCTTTTCCCCATACAGTAAACATACAGTGACCGGTGGCTGTCAAGATCCAAAATGGACAAAAAAGCATCATAAAAGTGTTTCACATGACTTATGAGCTGTTTTATGAAGTTTTGTGAAGCCTTTTCTGTGAAATTAGTGATAAACAGATATTTAAATGATTTAAATTAAAATTATTATTCACTAAAAACCTTTGGTAACGCCTACTTTTACAGTACAGTACTTACAGTGTACTTACCTAGAAAGTAGTGGCTAATATAAGGTAGGTACATGGAACAGGGTAGGTTTAGGGGTAGGTTCAGGGTTAGTACTAGTTATTAACCAGTAATTGTAGTTACTAAAATAAGTACATAGTATTTACATGGGTAACTGGACTGTAAAAGGAAGCGTTACCTAACCTTTTTATACACTACCTCTAAAATGTCATTTGCGCATGGGAGCATAGTTATCGTTGATGACCACAAGTATTTTTTTGTCAAGTCACTCATGTCTCACAACAGAACACGCTGTGCCAAGTTTGACCATGCAGAAATGTATAGTATCTTTTATAAGACACATTCTTCTTCTGTCTACCTCCAGGTCTATAGCTAGACTGGCTAACATCCAGGAGGCCGTCCTGCGCAGAGCAGCCGAGACCACAGAGGTCTTACTGGACCATGAGAAAGAGTGGAAACTGGGTAAGTGCATCCTGCGCTTCCCCGAGATTCTGCAGAAGATCACAGACGACCTGCTGCTACACACACTGTGCGACTACCTCTACGAGCTGGCCACCACCTTCACAGAGTTCTACGACATCTGCTACTGCGTGGAGAAGGACCGGCAGACAGGTGCGTACCCTGAAGCCAGACGTGAGCGGTGATGACAGTGATGACTGAAAATAAGTGTAGCTCGCCCAGAAAGAAAAACACACTCGGTGCCCAAAACCTTGAGGTTTTAATGGTCAAATAAATTCATGTACTTGGAGCATGTGGTTTTTGCTCTTTAGAAGATTTGTCAGGAGTGTAATTGGTCCAGAAATGTATTTAGTTTCAACTCATAGGCCAGTATAAACTTTTATACTGCAATGAAAGATGCTAAATTGAGGAGTTTTAATTTAGATGTAATTTAATAACTTTGTTTTTCACAGTTGCAATACGTTTTAACGAACAACAAATGATTCATTTGAACAGGGGATATCTTGGATAATATCAGATAGAAAATCCCTGTTGTTTTTTTCTCCCATTTGAATCTCCTCATTAAAAACTAGGTACTTAGGCACTGATGAAGCTACTGTCTCTTGAATCGTACAGCTTTTAATATAGACTAATGAAATTAGCTGTATTCTGACTTTGAAAAAGTCTGCTGCTTGTGGGACTTTTGGGTTTTCTTTTCTTTAAGCACAGTGCTTTAAAAGCTCATGGATTTAAAGGTAAAATGTAATTTCCGTGGCACCAAATGCAAAAATAATGACCATTTTCAAGTTTTCCGAAGTGTATTTGGGGTTACTAATGCATCTCACTTTAAACTAGTAAAAAAGTACATCTTGAAAGAAACATCTTGGAATGCTACTTGCTGGAAGGACGTGAAAAATTATTGAAACAACAGAAATTGGTTGGTCACATTTCTGCATTAAAAAAAAGAAATACTGCACATTAATGCATTTTTGCATAAAGTCTTCATCGGATTGTGTCAGAAACCAAAACTGTTACAGGTGTAAGTGCAATTAACTGCTCAGTTCCACAATAAAAAAACAAAAAAACATTTTAATGTCCATATGTGACCAGCCAAAACTATTATAAAGGCTTTGTAACTTTTTTTTATTGGAAGTGCATTAGACCGTTTTTGCTTAAGTTTAGGGGGGAAAAGTATTTTAAGATAGATTTTTCCCCCCAAGTTTAATAAATGACCTTTAATGACCAAGACGTGACTAAACGTTTTTGATTTTATTGAAATGAACCTGCCTGTTTGACTAATGACTGCTCTGAATCGTTCTCCTCAGGGGAAGTGGTCAAAGTCAACATGTGGCGGATGCTCCTCTGTGAAGCCACCGCAGCTGTGATGGCCAAAGGTTTTGACATTCTGGGTATCAATCCAGTTCAGAGGATGTGAATTGATCAATGCCTTCCTCCTCTGAACACAAGACCTTTCTCTCAAAAACATAGATGTCCCGACGGATTCTTATGGTATGCCAAATAAAAGTCATTCGACTGTCCATAAAAAAACCCTTTGATTTTCCTGGTCATTTCTCCTCACGTAAATGTCAGATTAGCCAACTGGACCTTGAAAACTGCCAAAAAGTCAATCTGTTCAACCTTTCCTTTCTATATAACAAGTCTGAATCTTATTTTAGTCAGTAAGAATTAGCTCACTTAATTTTGGTTTACCTAACTAAAGCAGGGGTGTCCAAACTCCCTTAATACCCTTATATACCCTTAAATAGGGCACTATTTAAAGGGACAGCTATTTGTAGTGGTGTCTAAAACCATAGTGGATGTTATTGAGTGCACTCATTCAATCCCAGAATACCCAGAATGCACTGTGAGAGTCACATGCCGAATGAATTTCCACATCTGAACAGAATATGACGACCGAAGCTGGTATCCGGTTGCTGGTCCAATGTGGCTACAGCGTAATATCTTAAAGTTATAATTCCTTTTAATTCATTATTAAATTGTTTAAAGGTGCCATATTGTCAAAACTGAAATTTCCTGGCTTTTTTCATGATAACAGAGTTCTAGGGGTTATGTAACTACCATATAAGTTTCAAAACAGTCGATCCACAGACACATGCACACAGCCTGCGTAAAGTAGCTGTGCCTTTTCACGAGCTGTTGTGACTTCCGTATATTTGTGATGTCACAACTACTCAGTCCCCGCCATCAGTCTCCACCCCGACCAATGGTGGGTCACTCAGAAAACAACAGGCAGAGAGGCTCATGAATATTAAGTAGACAGGCCAAAATCGAGCTGTTCTTGGCAGAGCTCCTGAGAAAGGAGCTGTACAAATATATTGAGATGGTTTTTGGTACTTATATTCTTAATGACATCAAACCTAAAATAAAACTTAAGAAAGTTGTACAATATGGGACCTTTAATTAAAGGAGTAGTTCACTTTTAAAAAAACTTTTTCTGATAATTTACTCACCCCCATGTCATCCAAGATGTCCACGTCTTTCTTTCTTCAGTCGAAAAGAAATTAAGCTTTTTGATGAAACATTCCAGGATTTTCTCCATATAATATACTTCATTGGGAACCAAACGGTTCAAGGTCCAAATGAGAGTTTTAGTGCAGCTTCAAAGGGCTTTAAACGATATCAGACGATGAATAAGGGTCTTATCTAGCGAAACGATCGGTCATTTAAAAAATAAATATATAAATAAGTTTAAGTTTTATAAGCACAAATGCTCGCCTTGCTCTGTTCTGTGATGAGCGTTCGTGACTCTACTGTTTGAACTCGTTCATCAAAATTAACAAATCTTTTTTCGAGTCATGACTCGAAGGGTCCTAGATAAGACCCTTATTCATCGTCTGATATCGTTTAAAGCCCTTTGAAGCTGCACTAAAACTCTCATTTGGACCTTGAACCGTTTGGTTCCCAATGAAGTATATTATATGGAGAAAATCCTGGAATGTTTCATCAAAAACCTTAATTTCTTTTCGACTGAAGAAAGAAAGACATGGACATCTTGGATGACATGGGGGTGAGTAAATTATCAGCAAAAGTTTTTTTAAAAGTGAACAACTCCTTTAAGGTTTATGCATGGTTTCCATGACTAAATCTTTTCATTACGACTGGAGCCGCCAGTTTGCTAAATTTCAAGTTCTGATTTCGGACACAGCCCTGGAGAGTTTAGCTCCAACTTGCTTCCAACTTCAACACACTTGCCTGGAAGTTTCTAGTATGCCTATTAAGACCTTGATTAGCTGGTTCAGGTGTGTTTAATTGGGGTTGGAGCAGGATCGGACACCCCTGACCTAAAGATTTTACATCAACAACAGCTTTGCTCATTTTGCTTTTGGACTTTTCATTCCACAATATGCATAAAATATTGTTCTCCCTTGAATTGTAATGCAATAAATCAATTTCATAATGTGTTTGTATTCACTGGTGTATTTCTGTATCTGTTTTCGCTTGAGGCTTTCGGACCATTATTCAGTTTGAGATAGTAACTTATTTCATTTAAGATTTTTAATAGAGTTCAGTGTTTGTTTTTCTCTTGCCATTAGGATTTAATTAGTTGTGGGTGATAAATGCAGCGTCCGCACCTGATAATGTATGAAGATTAAGAGGAACGATTTAATTCACTCGCAGGGTCAGTGGTTATTTACTCTTTGGATGTTTTGCAACTGGGATTTTCTTGATAATTTCAAGTCTGAGATCAGAATTGAAGATCTGGACACTTAATTACCTGGTCGAGTCTTGGTGAATCCATTAGTTTTCTTAAGCTACTCTAAGGGCATCCGTATACTTCATGGGTTTATTTTCAACTCTGTGTTTGACCAACCTGATCTCACAGCAATTCGTACGAATTTTACGACGTGGCTAGTTCATACGAATTCATACGACCTCACTCGTATGATTTAGCAAAGATTGTACGAATTTGTACATATTTTACGAGTTGCCCAATTCGTAGGAATGACCCACCCCTGACTCCGTCCCTAAACCACTGTGGTTTAGACAAATAGTACGAATTCGTTCGAATTGGTCGTGAGATAGCAAAGTCATATACACCTATAGGGTGGGTGTAGGGTGAGTAAATTATGGGATAATTTTCATTTTGTGGTAAGCTAACCCTTTAAAGATCAGATAAGAATTAAAATAGTCTATTACAATGTAAAAAGCAGTCAGGCTAGTGATTGACCAATCAGAATCAAGTTTTCCATAAAGTCATGTAATAAGAATTCATCAGAGCATCAAGAAATAAGTCATGTCAAGCCATGGTGTACTTCAATGATATATATATATATATTTAAATAAAATCTGTAACATTTCAACAATACCATCACAAAAATATGTTATATTAGAACTTGCTCTTATAAAGTCAATCTTTATAGTATAATAATGATATTTTGATTTATCAAATGTGTAGCATCACAATTTGATCATATAGTTCATAACTCTATGATAGTAAAATGCAAAATAATTATAATGCAATAATGTGCCAGGTCACATATATCACCAAATGGTCGATCAGACAGTCTTTTTACGCTAATAAATACAAGCTAAAATGCCAGCTTCCAACTGAAAAACACGCCTGCTTGAATCAGTGTCTCTGCTTCTGTACACATGGCTAATCTGCCCTTGTATTTCTCACGTTTATGATGAAGGTTTACACAAGAATACACCTCAGTCGAGTCTTCAGAGTGATATAGTTCCAGATCAAGTCACCCAGTCCATCCTTTAATGCTTAAAAACAGTGGGAGTTGAGAGTTTGAGAGTCAACCACTGCAACGCATTATCCCGTGGAACGGTCCTTTAAATAGGATGAGACATTTCATTACTCTGACACTCTCTCGTGTCAGTCTTGATAATGCAAAGTGCACCGGCTCTCTTGGAACACCTCATCACACTGTTGTTGTTCCTTGTCTGCAGGAATTGTCTTTGCATTAAAATGGTCCCGTAACTCTCTACGGTACCGAGATTCTGGAACAACTTTGAAGATTTCACTTCATCATCTCAGCTTTTGGAGCTCATTCGCTCGCTCACATGTGCTTTATTTCTTTGTTTTTGGAGCTCACTCATAGCTCGGGGATTGTAAAGCTGTCTTGGGTTTAACAAATTACTCTTTGGAGTCCTTACTATGCTTTGAGTCTTTTGTTTTGTGTCTAAAAGAGTCTCTCATGGCGTTCAACACAGATGAAACCAGGTGTCCTCCTACTTTATGGTGCCATTCTGGAGATCGACCTCTGATGAAAGAGAAAAGAGTGAAAAGTCAATATAGGGGTTCATGTCGCATCATAAAATAAACAGAAGCTTTAAAGATTGAAGAGTAAGACAGGTTTACTTTAAGACTTTGTTCACACTTGTTATTTGTCAATATTAAATTCTAAAACTGAAACTTTTGTCGTTTGTCACGTCCATTCATGACGTCTCGCTGTGGTTCTGTCATTAGCATGTCAGACATTGCTTCACATTCAGGTCTTTTGTAAGCCAGAAACTTAGCATTTAGCATTCAACGTCACAAGCTCACTGCATCCCAAAAGAAGAAAAAACTACATAATCCAATTTGTCCATTCACACTTAGACAAATCAAATTTGATTTACATGTTTGTTTACATGTGCATTATAACTATATTAAAGGAATACAATTATTTTAATATATTTTTAATATAAATATATTTTACATCATTTATATTTGTATATATAAAAATGTGTATTCATAATATAATTTTATAATTTTTTAGCTATCTTTTAAATCAGGGTTGTAAAAATAATATTTCATGTGTTTTCCCCCCTGTGAATCTGCTACATAAGATTTATGCATATATTTAACATATTAAATTATTTAATATATTAAAATAATATAATAATAAAATATAATCTATAATTATTTGGTTTTCTTTGTAGCAGGTTTGTAAAAGTGAGATTATTTATTTATTTGCTCATATCATTTCAGACCTCATATTGTCATAAGGGTACGTTTACACAACAACGATGTACTAAAAATGGAAACGTTTTTCCTTTGTTTTTCACGTACAGACGACAACAAAACGCGTAAACGATCCCTGTTCAGACAGATCCGCTAAAACTACTAAAACACTGGCTGTGTCCAAAATCTCCCACTACTCACTATATAGTGGACTATATAGTGAGCTCGCCATTTTGTAGTGCTGTCCGAATGTATAGTGATGATTATTATACCCACTTATATTATACCCACTTATATATGATTATTTATTCCACTCAATGTATCCCAGAATGCATTTTAAAAAAAGTATTGTACAACCGATGGTCACTAACCCAAGCCCTGCATACCATCATGCATTGCACTGATCGTAAAAACGGCGGATGGACGCCAAGGAGAGCAGCGCGACAATACGAATTTGCGACAGTAATGCCGTAATCAACGGCGCCGAGAGACGATGGAGTAGTGTCCAAAAGTGGTGTTTCTATTATGCTGGTGAGCTCACTATATAGTGCTCTACTCCCTACCCCATACATAGGGGTTAGGGAGTAGTGGTTTGAGTGGAGATTTCTGAGATTTTGCTCTCAGGCCAGTATTTGGCGATGTCACTTTGTAAAGAAACTTCACGCCAACACCACGTAATACTTATGTGATGACTTCACTGATTTCACAAATTCACATTTAAATGATAATGGTATCATTTTCAAAAAATGTGCACTTTGAAACCCGTTTGAAAAAGTTAGCTTTTTTTTTAGCAACCAAAATGCTGTTTTCCATTTTTTGGTTGAAACCGTGTCGTGTAAACAGCCTCTCGCTCATTACAAATTTTTTCTGCCTGTGAGAACAAAAGAATATGAGTAAACAAACTGCCAGTACAATCATATAAAAAAATCATTAATAAGAAATCGAACTGTGAAAGTTCAAGTGATTTAAAAAATAAATAAGAGAAAGGGCTCATATTAACTGCTTTAAAAATAAATAAAATGCAGCCTAGTGGTAAATATTTTAGGTTCTCAAAATAACAGTGTAATAATGTTCTTGGTTGCCATCTGAAAAGTTGTAAAATGTGTAGTCTTTTAGAAAATGAAGCCCATATAGCTCATTCTGCTTCCTTAATTGAAAACACAGATTCCTGCTCCCAACCCACCAATCAATATGCAGCAATAGAATGCTAACTTTGTTTTGACAGGACAAATACGTGCTGCGATCACAATAACGTATAGTGTCTCCCTTCACCTGCCCTCTCAAATATGCCAGCTAGACAAGTTCTAGCCGGTGGAGGTAATATAATACGTCTCAATGATTGTGCCGCATGTTTGCGCTGTCACATCACATCCCCAGGAACGCATCTCAATTTTCAATGACAACTGTTTTCTGTATTACATCCCGGCGTTTCATTGAGTCTACCCTAAAATATGAATCCATAGGGGCTCTTGTAGACCATCAGGGAAGAAATTGATTGTAAAAGTAACAATCTTTGCGCCAACCATACATTTGGAGCCTGAAGCTCTTGCTACAGTGTGCTTCGATTTTATTTGAGATTTTATTTGAGATACACACCTCGTGTCGGTCCGGCAGAGGTGCGTGACTCTTGACTTTTTTGACCCCAGCGGCTCGATTAAAAAGAAGCTGCAGAAAACTTGCGCCCGTACTCCTCTGACAGCCACTGCGGCATGTTCAACCGAAGTGGAGGACACAAACATAGACCCTGTGGGATGATCCGTTTGCCACGTCCTGCAGGAAAAGGAAGGAAAAGTTGTAATTGAAAGATCATGTAGGGTGACACCAGCAGTGTGCAAGCGCATTGATATGTGGGGTGGCTGGATTACAGCCATGGCAGCGGTTAACGGGATTACACGTGCAGTGGCGTGCATGTCATGAGGTGCCGTTGTTAAGGGATTTACTCTTTACTGTGCTAATTTGTCACCGAATTTGCTAAATTAGATCCAGGATGGAACCCGTGTTAAGTTTCAATTTTCTGCTGTAAGGTTCACCTATTATCATTCCAGCAAGGTAATTTAGACATCAATGTAATTTGTCCCAGATGCTAATGCAGGGAATTATGCAAAGGTGAAACACCTTTGAATATGAAGTGCAAAGCTCTTGCTCTCAATTCATTCTGTGAGCGTCATCCCATTTCAAAGTACTTTATTGCCTTTGGGTGATAAGCCTCAAGTTCTGTTTAAGGTTTGACCTTGATTTTCTAAATATTGGTAAGTTTTCGATTTGTAATAGTTTTCATTTTCATTTCACTTATTGAATTGTCATCATTAGGCATGATAACATATAGGGCCCTATTTTAACGACCTAAGCGCATGGTCTAAAGTGAACGGTGCAAGTGCACTTAGTACGCGTCCCAATCCACTTTTGCTACTTTAACGACGGAAAAAAATGGTCGGCACCCCCGGCGCATGATCTAAAAGGGTTGTCCCTATTCTCTTAATGAGTAATAGGTGTGTTTTGGGCGTAAAGTGCAATAAACCAATCAGAGTTCATCTCCCATTCCTTTAAAGGCCAGTTGCGCCCGCACCACGGCGGATTCGCTATTTACATGGTGGAATTTGCAAGCGGAAAAATTGAATGCTTCTCTACCGAGGAAACGGATCTGCTCGTGCGCGAGGTTAAAGCGTAGTGATGGGGACGAGACCGCCTATGCCGAGTCCGAGTCAAGACCGAGTCTTTGAAGGGCCGAGTCCGAGTCGTGACCGAGTCCGTTGTTTTTCAAATACAGTCGAGTCTGACGCTCGTTTCACACATACTCCGTTTGCAGTGCGTATGCGGTGCATATTTTTTTCCGTACCCATGTTAACAGGTTAGAGCTTCACACTGCACGTGGGTGCGGTCCGGCGATCCGTTCCAGGTGCAGTGCGTACAGCAGTGCAGAGATCGTTTCCGCACCGAGTCTATTTCTTCTGTGCTGTACGCGCTGAATTAAAGTGACAGCGCATAGATTGTGGTCAAAGTGAACACAAATTGACATGAAAATGTAGTAATTTCATCATAAATGTATTTAATTAAACAAAATGTATAGTAATTTTACCATAAATGCATTTAATTAAATACTATTTTTCATAGTCATCTTTTTATTTCAAGACTGGGGTAAACAAGGAAAACTGCAATTTACTTCAGCAAGGCGACATAATGAAGACACTCGTCTCATTCGTGGAGGTGGAAAAAAGGTTCTTTGTGATGCAAGATTTATTGTATAAAGATTTAATTATATACAAAAGAAGGTATATGAGTCTGCTGTTTTTGTCAATTTTAAGTTTTAATTTAAAATGTTTGCGATTTTAATATAAGTAGCCTACATATGGTTCAGTATGTTACCTTGCTTGAGCAACTTAATATATAATCTATATAGAAGTAATGCATTGAATAATTCGTTGCTTAAATTGTGTTTAAACGTGAATACGTCTATTAAAGTGTGTAGCCTATGTGTACAAAGAGAATCGCACTGGTAACAACTTTTTTAAAATAAAAGTTGCTGATAACTTCTGAATTTGAAATACAAATAAGTATTATAGTGAGTAAATATGCTTGTTTGTGTTTGTGGTAGCCTACAGCCGCGGATCAGTTGCGCACTGCAAACGCAGCATGAAAGCTCTATAGCGCGTGCTGCTGCTGTACCGTATATACGCAACCCAACACGCACCGCATACGCACTGTGTGAAACGGGCGTTAGTCAAGACCGAGTCTTTGAGGAAGCAAGTCCAAATTGAGATTTTGTCTCGACATGTCAGTTTTGATATTAATGATTTAATATCACCCCAGTGGAAAAAAAAATCTCGAGGACTCAGTCTGAAATTACGAGTCCTTCTCCCACTGTGGTCCGAGTCCGAGTCAAGACCGAGTCTTTGAAGGGTCGAGTCCGAGTCAAGACCGAGTCTTTGAAGGAACGAGTCCGAGACGAGTCCGAGACGAGTCCGAGAAAGCAGAAATCGGTCCGAGACCGGACTCGAGTACTACATCACTATTAAAGCGTGCGAGGATACCATCTACGGGACGAAGTCTACGCGCGTTGTGGACCCGCCTATTGGCGCACATTACTAAAACGCTATTAAAAATATCTCGCCATTGACTTTAGACCAGGTTTCAGTTGTTCAATTGTGCAGTCTATTTCAGTTGCCTCAAAAAAGAAACACGCCAACAATGCGCCTGAACACACCTCGTTTTCAGACCAGCATGCCCATGCCCGCAAATGCATTTGCTTTTTAAACAACGTGGCGCACAACGTAAAAATGATAACTGATTCGGGCTGAAACTAGCTATACACACTTGTGTCGCGCCTGGCACCGCATTGCACCGGGTGTATGATAGGGCCCATAAACTTTAAAAGCACTTTGTGACAAAAATTAGACGCATATCTAATAATCTACAATCTACATATTTATATTTTTAAATAAAAGGTCATTGAGAATAAGGGCATACTCACGCTAGCCACGAATGAGTAGTCAAAAGAACTTAACTTTGGGGGTCAAACGTTCTCGGGCACCGTTCAGATCGCCTAGTGTAAGTACACCCTAAGTTACCCCAAATTCTCCAGTAACTCTTTACCTTAACAGAACATGCTGCAGTGGTGGTCGGGCCCCAGCAGCCTGGAGTGTGTATTGGTACACATCTGCATCCTTGTCCAGAGTCTCCACCACCTCGCTGTGCAAGAGGTCTCTTTGCCACTGACTCTGTTCTCGTAACACGTGGTGGAAGACTTCCTGCTGCGGAGCATCCAATTCTGTCGTTCCTCTCCACAGCCGCAAAGGGTAACTATCCTCCACCTTCAAAAATTACATTGGAGTCATCACCTTCTTATCTTTGTTTGCAGGACGTTTATAAAAACTGTGTTTGCTTGCAACTTATTATGGCTTTGGCACAAAGTTATCCTTTGTGCGCATAATATATTTGGACTCCTTTCTCTAGAGGCGGTAATGCGAGTCCTTTGGGTCTCTAAACCCGATATTAACCCATTTAATCCCAAATTTTTCCCAGACATAAAAATATCCAAATCATGTGTCATTAGTATCCCTTTGAAACAATCAATCATAATTTTTTGAAATTTTCATGGAAAAGTGTGTGAAAAAGTGAGTTTTATGTTCGGTCACAATTGTGACCGGTGGGATAATGTGTTGTATCAACCATTGGACAGAATGAACATAGGTCTATTTGACCTGTGCAGTGTGTTTGTGTGTGTGTGCAAGTGTGTTTGTGTATGCGTGTGTGCATGTGTGTGTGCGTGTGT